>JAOUZG010003113.1:310946-329853 GCA_026289955.1 Argiope argentata
ATAGTGATAGGTTGTACCGTAAGATAGTGATAGGTTGTACCGTAAGATAGTGATAGGTTGTACCGTAAGATAGTGATAGGTTGTACCGTAGGATAGAGAAGCCCACGGGAGAGGTTGTATCGTGGCATAGTGATACGTTGTACCGTAGCGTAGTGAAGTACAGGGGAGAGGTTGTACTGTAGCATAGAGAGAGGTAAATCCTAAGCATATAGAAGCACTCGGGAGAGGTTGTACCGTAGCATAATTAAGACAACTGAGTTTCTAATTCGAGCGCCCTTCTTTCTTCCGATTAAATCTAAATATTTAAACATATCCACAATTTCAAAGGAAGATTTCCCATGTGGTTTCTATGAGCTTACTGTCCTTAAATTAAAAACTTGAACATTTCAGTTTCCATGCTTATACGAATAGGGATATTTGAATAGACATTTCCATAGACGGTGTTTCTTTTCTAACTTTAGAGAAATCTGACAACTCCGTGAAAAGATGACTAACCTAAATTCATGTTTGTAGATTGTCGCATTTTTGAATGTTTCACTGACAAAAGTATACAATACGAAAAATGCATTTATCGGACTCAAAAACGTGTCAAATTTGGAGATTCACCCAAAAATTTGGTTCAGTCAATTCACCGAAGTAAAATTTGTAAGAAACCGTATTTTCTTTCGTGTGCTTTGTACACGTGAAATTGCAAACAGGAAGAGGTAATTAATCATGCTGTCTTGGCTATGAATCTTTGTTAAATTTCGGGCTAAACCACCAATCTCTAGATTAGTCCATTCGCATACTTATGTTCGCGATGTCTCTTGAATTAAAAGAATGAAGTTTGCAATGTAGTACTTACATCAAAATTTTAAATATGCGAAAAATTTTGGCCTTGTTTGGAAAAAAGTTAAATGCATGCAGTTTTATTTTCTTCGCAGTGCAACGAAATACTAAACGCGCATAATCATGCTATTGTTCGGCAAAACTCAAATCGAGAATAAATCCCTGCTGGTTATGAAGGAAATGGCGAAAGGCAAATTTTATGAAACATCCCCAGTGCACTGAGTCCCGACAAATTATCCTCAATGCCACAGTCCTCATGGTTTGCAAAAAGTTTTGATGATTGAGTTTTCGGAATAACATTTTTTTTCTCTCTCTAATGGCGCAGCCGTTATCGCAATGAGGCTACAAATAATGCTCTCCAATAGGAGTTTTCCCACCATTTTTCCCCTCCTTCCAAATGAATGCTGTAGAAATCCGCAGAGGAATGAAGTGTCAAGGGATTCCTTATCGCTAAGAGATGAAGAAGGGAAAAAGAAGTGTTTTGAGTTTCAACCATCAAATATTGACTGAAAAATTCATCAACGAGAAGAAAAGTATCCTAATTTCAAAAGCGTGGGAGAAAAATATTCAATCTTTGGTTTGATACAAAAGTTGGCTTTGATTTCGTGCATACAATCTGTAAAATAACTATTGTAATCGTGAAAGAGAAAAAACACACGCATGGTTTCGACAAATTTCCACATTTTTTACTTTCTTTTGTTCGAAAAATAACGTTCTTGGCATTACGTCTGTCAATCTGTTTTATCTATATGACTAGAAAAAATTTCGAGCTTGATGGATGGAATTTGGTATCTAGTCATGACACAGAGTTACTTGATTTCTGGCAAAATTCGGACAAAATTTATTCTACGTCTATTTGTCCGACTTAACACGATAATAACAGAGTAAAGAGGGCTAGATGAATAAAATTTGATGCACAGATTTAGGATCGATAGATTTGATGCCCATCAAAGATCGAACATATTCGAATTTTTACCATAAATCCACCATGTCCTTTTAGAAGTGTGTAAACACGAAATTTCAAATACACAATAAGTATATCAAATTTAAATTGGGATTAGATTACATCCAAAGTTTAGTGTCAAATTTTTGTTCCCAAATATATTTTTTTAAAAAGTAGAAAATTCTTTAGATGTTAAGATGCAAATTCAAATTTTTTTTGTCATAGTTAAATTAAACAAATTTGAGGATTTTTCAATTTTTTTTGGATAGTTTCGTTTGTTTTCAGAATCAATTTATACTTAATAGATTTTATAGAGTTTTTGAATGGTATATTTTAATTTAAACCAAATATTTTGTGTAGGATGGGCATTAAAGTAGCAAGTAGTAAATTCAAATGGACCACGTTTCCAAGCATAAATATTGAGCACAGTATAAAATTATCCCCTTCCTATAACGCTGTAGCAACTACTTCAAAAAATGGAAGCATTTCTTTATTTCCTACTCTATGCATGTGCTCTTTACAAATGTCAACTTCCTCTCCCCCCTCCCAATGTAGATACAATTGATCTCAGAAAAGGCTGTTCCAATCTTGCAGTGCTCTTTCGCCCGAAATTGCAGGATGGAAATATTCTCAGAAAACATTAAATTTGTCTTTCATTTAGAATTCATTGTTTCTTGAGTGGAAGAAGTTTCTTTAAATCTTCCAAGAGCATGTTGGAAATATGAAATGGAGAAGGTGTGAACTCGGCTCTTTTCCTTTTCATCTACGGATAGCAGTCATTGAATAACTGCGTTGTGCAATTCCTTTGTTATTGAGAATCAGCTAGGGCATGCAAGGCATATTATACAGCAGAATTATATATGCCAGCACATGAAATTATGTTTAGGGGGTAGACACTAAATTAAAAAGGAAATTCCCTTAAATATTTTAATTCATTGAAAACACATAGCAATATTTCTGTATATTTAACACAGCTTGAATAAAAATCAGAAATGAGAAGAATGAAAAAAAAAAACTTTTTTTGTTCCTGTCTGGACAATTCTTTCCATTCACATTCTCTAACTGAATTATTTATGCAGCCATTTAGAAAACATCGATAGCAATCTTCCCAGCACACGAGTTTCTGCCTGCTCTGATATTTGGACTCGTATCGATCGGATGAAATGTTTCACGTAAATGTTCACTAATGCAGACCGAACATTTAAGAAAAATAATTAATTGGTTCTGAAATAACGGAATTATCGTTGTAGGACTCGATCAACAATTGCATGAAAGATGAACCATGATTTATATTAAAACTAATGTTTCTAAGATCTTTGTTCATGTTGACACTCAAATCAACATATTTTTCGATATTGTGGTAGCTCAGAGTTTCGGCAAGCAAAGCCAAATGATCAGTAGGACTTTTACCCAATCTCATTCATGGACTTCATGAAATGAAGATTCTTTATATGGCTATCTGATTAGTGAGCCATAAAAAAATTGTAGCTTGCGGTTTTACTGCATTTAATATTCTGGGATCTTTAGAATCCATGAATACAAAGAGCTATCCTTACCAGGAGCATTCACAGAACTAAATACAAAACCCTATCCTTAAATGCAGCTCAAGCTGAAAGTTTCTATTTCGTAATGTCCAAAAATTCACAAAGAGTGTTTTCTCCAGTAGGCGTCTTCGCTTTTAAAGGAAATTTACAATTCTGCCAATCATTACATGATTTGCAGTGTAAAAGCAGATAAGCCACACACACACACACACACACACACACACACACACACACACACACACACACACACACACACACCCACACACACACACACACACACACACACACACACACACACACACACACACACACACACACACACACACACACACACACACACACACACACACACACACACACACACACACACACACACACACACACACACACACTTCATTTATCAAAATAATATCGTACTCTTCAGGACTAAAATTTTCAGAATTTAACAACAATCTCAAAATACAGATCTGAGAGGGAGAAATTATTTCCTTTCCCAGTGCACTAAATATAATAAATATGGACAAAATTCGCCAGAAATATTCCAAGTATAAAAAATGCGGTTTCATTTTATCGGTGTTATGGATTTTAATGCAAGTGTCAACAAGCGTTTGCTAAAGAAAAATCAAACTACAGTTAATCGTTTGCTCATATACTCTATCCTATACCAATTTCCCCTTCGTTATATTAACGTCCCAACCCTAGGGTTCTTTGGGACGAACTCATGATTTCGAAACTCAGTCAAATGATCAGAACGACACTCAAGCTAGCAACCTCCTCTCCAAAGTTCCATACCCTACCAGAGGAAGGACGTTTAGACGCGACGAATTTAGTGTTCACCAGAACCATTTACATGACGGTCGGTCTTTGGAATCGGGTCTCTAACCAGAAAACCTCCGGTTTCAAAACCCGATGCCTTATCTTTAGGCCACCAAGGCACCTATCCTATGCTAAAGAAAGATTAGGCGCCGATTCCTGCAAGCCTATAAGAAGTGGAGTGAATTACATTTTATGTGTTTGAACTTGTATTGTTAAAGGGTATCCGTCAAATATTAATTCACAACAATATCGATGATTACATGGGTCGGACACTTAATTAGATTAAATGACAATTGAGCCACTATAATGATATTTTTGGATGAAACAACAGGAGAGTCGGCTACTGAAAAGGATTGAAATCAAAACTTATGTGGATGGACTTCCGGGAAAGGAACTTAAGGTAACAAATTGGAAAACCTTAGTGAAGAACATGGAGACATGGAATAGAACTCTGGAAAAAGTCAGGGTTTATTCGGGCTTGCCTCGCGAGAAAAGAAAAAAGAGGGAAAAAAATTACTTGAATGTTGGTTTTTAGTAGAAAAATAAAATTAAATCATAAAACAGGATTCTTCCAAACGAATAAATGCCAAAGTTTATGAAGAACAGCATCTATCAGTTAAAAATATTCAACCTCTAAAGAAGCAAGAATCATCTGAAATGGGGGCAAAATCAAAAGTATTTTTCTACAGTTCAAAATTAGCACCTTTCTCTTTAATTTTGAATACCATTTAATGAGATATGCCTTGAGTGACTCACGCTCATTTTGAATGCAACTATAATCTCGTTTTAATCGGGGAATAGAGAATTGTGTTGTCTTCTTTCCCGGTTGAAGCGCTCGCCAACTATCTCTGTTATGTAATTACTTTCTGCAGCGAGTCCCATTTGGTTTGTTGGCCTCTTTTTATTAAAATGGGACAGAAAACGCCTCTTCTGGGGCTGTTGCTAAAATGTGTGCCCTTGTGATGTGTAACATTCATCTAAATTGGATTTGCACTATCTGATGCTGAATTAAACATAAAATCTCCTTTTAAAAATGCTTTTAGCCTATAAGCACGAGCAATCATTATTTTGTTGCATACAATGAATGGAGAAAGACTTGTAAATCGACAAATGAGATGGTAATTTCCACTCGAGATTTTAACGACTCTTCACGTTTTAGACCGACCTCCCTAAGAATCGCCTTTGCATTATGGCTTTTTATTATATCTGATTTTTATTATCTTTCTGTATTTTAATATTTTTATTCTCTTTCAGTAAAATGCAACTCAAAAAAGGTTTTGAGTTAGATGGAGGAAATTAAGTTCATGATCTTTACAAAAAAATGTAGATTTTTATCGAATTTTGAGGAGGAAGCCTGTCTCTCAAGATGGCCGAATATAAACTAAAATGGTAACCACAAAATGAAGAACGTTAGGTGCAAAGTATTCGGTACACATATTTCACATGTATTAGTGCGACATTTATCACACTTATAAAATTTTGGAACACATCCAATGAAGGGTTGATCTCTATTTTTAGAAACCTGTGAACGCTGTAACTCAAAAACGAAAGGATTTAAATCTATCAAATTAGATATTTGATTTTATGATTACGAATGCAGTTCCATGTCAAATAGCAGCATCAAAACGACGTGCATAGAGCCCAAATTTGATTTTTGGATAATATTAATCGTATGCCTGGAACTAATCGAAAGCAACTTTGCTTCTTAAGATAGAATCAGTAAAATGACTAAATTCATGTCAAAGCTTTATGTCCGTAATTATTGCACACGAATGCTATGCAAGTCGTTCGCTGGGACAATGATTTTAATAAAGAATAAAGGAAAAAGTTTTGAGTACACATGCTGCTGTGCTAGTACAGTCGAGTATATAAAAGGATAAATATCTTCTAAACCATAAAGAAAATTTCCCCGAAATCTTCTCGATATTCTGTAATAAATGTACTTATGTGTTATAATCTGTATGCTATTAGAGACAGAACCTCACCCCCCCCTGCTAAAACCCAAGTCTGTTGATTTTTTTTTTTTGTATTATAAACCTGGAATGTCGGATGAGATTAAAATCGAAATTTGAAGAGTGGAGTCGCAAAAAATTGCGGTGATTTCATATGCTTAAGTCTTTGCATTGACAGGATTCGCATAAATCGATGATGATGGATTTGGTTTCAAATTTGCTGCATATAGGTTTAATTTGCGTACCAAGTATTTTTTTTAGTTCTTTATGATCTTTAGTTATTCGGTTTATGTGTGCACGGACAGCCGTAGAGGTAGAATGCATTTCTATTGATTTGACAGAAATCTACAAACTTGGAATGGAGACCGTACACCAAATGATATCCACCCAGGCTGAACGCATTTTCGAGTTATCGTGTTCACCGATAAACAAGTAGACACAATGCCAAAAATGTATCAACGTATAAATTTTCCGATTCAGTAAAACCTGAAATCTTGAGTTGGATGCTCACTCGGCCATCTCCTTGTACGTTTGATAAATGAAAATTTTAAAGATGAGTAAAGAAGACGTTAATAAGTTTTATGATTGGATTTAAAAAGATTCATACATAGAAGTCAAAATTCGTATCTTTTAAATAAAATATTTATTTTAATTTTTTAGATGTTTTGAGTGCGTGTTTTACACTCATCGTAGTTTGTAAAATAGTAATATTCTTATAATCTCATGATGTAATCGATTTCTTAAAACATTTGGCATGTAATTAGTATAATAAAAATATTTGGTAATAATTTTATCCAAATTTAAAAATAAACCTTCTTAATAATTTAAGATTTATCTTAGTTTTTTTTCTAAATTAATAATTGTAAAAATTACGATATGTAGCAATGACCTTTCTCTCAAATTCATGAAGGTTGCCCACTGCTATGACATCAAAATTTGAGCTAAATGAATCGATCTCTTTAAGATTAAGCTCAAAAAGTATAGAAATAATATCTTGTCTTCAAGATCACATGTATAGAAATTTTTTGAAAATTCTGACGCGAAGTGAACGAAAAAGTACAAAATATTTTTATAAACGTCGGACAAATAAAGTTAAATAAAATTGTGTTAAAATATTTTAATAAAAAATTAACTGGCATTCTGGGAATTAATATAAAATTTTTATATTTCTATTATGTATAACTTCGGGTATAATCATAATATGCGTATAATTATACGCATATCAAATGCTTTGAATCAAGTATATTTTGACAAATTATAGTTTCAAAATTATTAGACATTTTGTTGCAAAAATTGAATAAAACACTCAAAATTACAAAGACAATGTCCAAAATGCGATAGATGCATGATGGTGTCATTTTCTTGGCATGTAACCAACATAAATTATTTTCTAACTTGTCAGACGATCGCCATATTTTATGTGCTGAATAGTTACTGAATATTATTTGAGATAAAATTATTTATATTTACAGATATTGTTTGAAAGTAACAGAAGAAATTCCCTTTTTCTTTTGACATCAAAAATGTTTCTGCATAAAACCAATTACTAAATGGATTGCTTTATTTGCCCTTTTCAAATCGTTTTAAAATATTAGAATGAAATAAATTTGATTCTTTGTGAAATGGTTATTATTGTTTACCTTTCATTTCATTAGCCTCCATTCAATCTCTGAGAAAGTGTATGACGGAATATATATTGGTAGCCCGAAACAAATGTAAATAATCATTCTTATTAACAAAGGGAAGCGAAGAGAAAAAGCAAACGATAATAGAGTCTTCCCACAAGAAGTAGTTCGGATTAAGAAATAACTCAGAATTCCTTCGGGGCATGCATTGTTGCTTTGTTGACTCTGCCAATTAGAGGCAGTAATCGTGCTCGACAGGAAAAGGTGTCTACAAAATCCCCGAAGGAGTCACGTCACTCGGGAAGGGAGAGAAAAAAAGTTTTTATCCAAATGCAATATTAGAATCTAACAAAGCATTTTTTTACATTCATTTTTTAATGCAACATTTACATAAAGGAATCTTATATATATTTTTTCTTTTAACAGCTTATTTGCTGTTAGGCACATATTTCGTATTTTATTCACATTGTAGGGTTGCCCCATCCTTAAACGAAATTGTTAAAATAAAAAACATATCTCAAACGAATCAAAATGCAAATAATCAGAAGTCAATGCAGGAATAAAGATTCTAAATCTTTATTCTTAAAAAGACATTCTTTTTATTCCTGTAAAGACATTTGTTCTTTTTGATAATTTTATTTCCAATTACATTTTCCAGGTACAACAAAAAGAATAGTTTTAAAAATATTATGTAATACAATTACATTGATTCACTTAAAAAGTTTTTTTTTCCATTGGAATATTTAAAATTCAAGGAAGACTGGAACAAGTTAAACATTTTGGGGAAAACTTTACTTTTTAATTGTATAAAATAATTCCTTGATTATAATAGTTTTTCAAATAATTCTCAAAGCGCATTAAAAAAATTCAAATATTTCGTTGATTTTTGCAACAGAAATATTTGTCAAAGTTTATCGGCTACTACGGCTTGTCCGAAATTGAAATAGTTGGAATTTGTATAATAGTTCAAAATCCATTGATCACTCTTTTTTTCTTATCAATTTAGTAATTTTTTTTCTTGCTCTTCATTTCATTTAGTTAGTTAGATAAATACTCCGGGAGAGATCGGATCCTGGAGGACACGCTCGAACAGTTAACCCTTTATCTACTTATACATACCATTTAACTTATATATATCATTTAAATCTGGATTATATTTTCGTAATATGACTATTTTTGCAGATGGTGTTCTAAAAAACACGGTGAATGTAACCCGAACAGCAAGAAGTTAATATAAGCTAAAAGTAGGGATGAAAAATATTTAATAATTAAATTAAGATATTTCTATAAATTAAAAAAAATTTCTTGTGTTCTCCGGTATTATTCTGTAAGGAAACCTAAGCACTGGTGCAAAAATGAAGTCGGAAAATGGATGGCAACATAATTCAGTAGATAAAGAGTTAAATTAGAACGAATCAAATGCAACTCAAGATGAATCTCTCTCGTTATAATGCGTTACAACTATCTTAATAGTAAAGTTTCGGACATTTTTGTAGATAAAAAAAAATATAGCGAATAGGCTAGTTTCATTTATATTATATTAAATAACCGTTTGAAGCAGCACTAGGGCTATTTGGGGACGTCTAAACTGCCACCCCTCCCGAGGGAAGACGTCTATCACTGACGGATTCAGCGTGTACCAGACTCGCTTGCATGATATTTCTTCGATGATATCGGGTCTCGAACATGACACCCTCTTGTTCGAAGTCTATGACCTTGCCTCCAGGCCACAGCAGTCTTTCAATCGAGTTGAAAACCTTAAAATTTAAAATAATCACTTTTTGGGACAATAAAACTACATTTTTTGTATGAGAAATCCATCATCAACGGCATTTTTCTCTAAACGTGTTACATGCTTAATTTGTTTAATCAAAGTTTAGGAAATATTTTTCTCAATTAACTATCTAAGACGGATCCCATGGGACGGATCTAAGACTCGCCATCCATTTCGAATAACCACTGAGCTGATGTAACCTATTTGGTCGAAATTAGAAGAGAAAAGTTTTAAAAACCTCTGAGTGCGCGCTATAATTTATTTTGCCTCTTCTTCAGTTCTTTGATAAAGAAGTAAAAAAATTAAACCCTATTGATGGGCGGAATCGCATCTGCACTCGATGAGATGGATCAGGAGAAATAGCAAAATGCTTCGAAAGTAAAGGTGTAAAAATCTGCTTGAGAAAAACAGTTCCAGTTGCAATATATGAAAATTATTGCAGTATTAAACATTCCTTACCATATTTAGAACAGGACAGAAATTACCATAACATTAAATATTTACAGAAAAGATTTTTTTAAAATAAACTTTCGGTTCTTTACAATTTCGAAAGATTATTTATAATATTGACAATATCGAATATTGGGGTAGAGACTAGACGACGCCCAACAGGGGATGGATAAGGATAATTATAGATTAAGCGAGCATTTATATGGTGTGGGAAGTTGAAGTGCATTCATATAATTCTTGAACAGATTTTATGAGGGAATGTTAAACCATTTATTTTTATAAACTGATTTTTGTATATCGGGAAACAATTCATTACTTGTGAAATTCCAGCAGATACCTTAAGTGGAATCTGAATTACATGGCACCTCTATTTCACAGTTATTTTGAATCAGCTCTTAATATATATATTGAAAAGTGATTAGAAAACTCATTTACAAAAAATATGTAGTACGGCGATTTAAATATGCTTATATTTTTACATATTCAACTTCCACTTATGTTTCAAATTTTTGTCATTTTATTTTCTTTCATTCTATAAACAATACAATATTTATTAAATTTAGTAAAAATAATAATTAAAAATTTTAAAGCTGGAAATATATTTGCATCGAACATTCTTTTAAGAGATGAATGGTAGAGATGTTTATTAATTTCGAAGAGATTGATTCACAATAAACTTAGATCGAATCATCTTTAACCCAGCTTCTTCGGATTTCTGCGATCTGGCGATCGAATGGATTAAAATTGTTGTTTACTTGAAGAAGAGATGAGAAGTAGCAGATTTTTTCAAGCAATAATTATCACTATCTTGCCATAAAATAGCTTATTGCTACGATTTTTTTAAGTACAATTGAATTTCACTTTGCTTGAAACTCGCATTGAATTTCTATTGGCGTCCGATTATTCGTCACAGCCGTAGCCAGGTCCTCCAAACAGGTTGAATAAAAAAAATATACCTTTCTTACTTTAAATATCCGTTTAAAACAATCTAAAACAAAATCTTAATTTTATTCCAATTTGTTTTATAACTCAAGCAACTGAAGAATTTCAAATATCCTTTTGTGCATTGAAAACATTTTCTTCTCCTTTTTCCTTTCTTTGAATATTATCGCAAATAACTCAGCTTCAATAAAATCCTTACCAAGACATAAATTTTAATATTTAAAGAAATTAAAATTTTGAATTACATAAAAATTGTTAAATGAAATTCTTCGATAAACTAGACTTACGAAAATCCAAATTTCTAACCACTCGTTAAATTAAATAGATTCCTAAATTTAAATTCAAGATTTATTGTCTTTTCTGATGGGTATGCAATATCTATTCTTCATACGAAAATATCTTCTGAAGTTTTCCAGTTTTTAAAATTTAAAGATATTAAATGTATTTCAATAGAAAATAAAAACATCTTAATTAGAAACTCTTTTAAAGGACAGGTTTAATACGATAAAAAGACCCTTCCTAATTGCGTCTTTCAATACAAAGTTATAACGGTAATGACCCGTGCCATAACGATTCAAACATTTCTACATAAAAATTAATTACTCATAACATTTTTTTTCGAGTGCTTCAGTGCTAATGTTTCATTTTACAGTGCGTTTGCATTTGAGGAAGATACCTTAATTAGAACACGACGATTACGATTAACCCGAACTAATCCATTAACATCACCTTTGCATTCATCAGTTCCTGGAAAGATTAATAGAGCTTTAAATGTCGCATTGAAAAATAAGATACCCTTGACAGGAAGTAAAAGAGAGAAAAAAAATTGGAATGAGAAAAAAGTGCACTTCAGGAAGAATCACTTCGAGGTAATTAAACCAACTTTTCTTCCCCTCATTCGATTAACATTTTTTTTCTTTCCGCTAATCTGCCGCCTGTGGGGACTACCTCAATAATTTTGAGCCCGTTGCTCTCATCCCGTCCTGGTAGCGTCGGCCACAGTGTCAGCACGTTTATAAGTTGGGGAGCTGGAAGAGGAAAGTTGAAATTTCGTTACGACTTGAAGAAGATCTAATCAAGTCACATCTGAAAGTTACGGAAGAGAGACGAAATAAATGAAATATTTCTCCAGGTGGGGTTTTTTCCGTGTCCTCTAGAAAGTTGTTTATTTACTTTAGTCCTCCAAATTCTTTGAGCTTGAAACATTTCTAATTATAAATCCTGACTTAACTAATGCAATGGATGATATTCTGCCGTTCGAGGTCACGCCATAACTAGTGGGTGGCTTTTGTGAAAACAAAGAAGAATTTGAAAACATTGTCTATGAGGAGTTCGGCGAGCACAAGATACGTTTCATAAACAGAACCAATAATTTTCTATTTTGTTCACCGTATTGACTCGAATATTAAAATGAATCATGGATAAGAAAATCTACGAACGCACAAAATTCCGGTTCAGCACGCCAAGTTAAAACTATTCGCATGGCAGAACTTTTTAAAAATTATTCTTCAGGGAACGAATATGAGTCACTGAATTTTTGAAAACATCGGATTTCAACTGATCTTTTTATTTCATACGTTTAAAAAAGAACCTCGATTATATTTGAATTAACACTAGGAGATACTGTCAACAGATTCGAAGAGCGATTTATTATCAAGCATTAAAATCCCACCAGAAACCCGGAGGAGTTTTTCATATTCCTATAGAATAGCACTAAAATCCTTGGATGACAAAAGATATGCGTTAAGCATACCGAATTCCTCAACTGGAGAGTAGAGAAAAATCATTTACCCGAAATTTGTAGAAAATTGAATCCTTTGAATTGAATTCAGGTATCAGATTTATTTTACTGTAATTCATTCCATGAGTTGAATTTTACTCTTTGCAAATTTATTTCCATCTTCTAAATTTGCAAATAAATTACTCATTCCTCCTAAATTCTGGACAGATTTATATTTTGAAGCTTGAGATTTATTTTAAAAGAATATATATATATATATATATATATATATATATATATATATATATATAATGGGCTGAAACAAATATGGCAAGATCGTTATTTTAATAGGTTAGGTGTTAAACTTTTTCTAAAAAAACCTTTTAAAACCTTTTTTAATACAAATTATAAAGCATTTCAATTTTTTAATAGAAATAATGCTAATCTGTTACTCGGCAAAAGGAAAAACGAATTTGTCCAATACTGAAATCTATTTATGCTGTTATTTTCTTCACACATTTTCATTACTTACTAATAGAGAAGCTTTCCTTCCACATATGTGTCAATCTTAGGTTTTTTCACAAAATTCTTACGGTGTTTCAAAAATGAGTGTCGGATTAAATACGCATCGGAATTTATTTCTTTCTAATCTCATAAATTTATTCAAAAATATTTTCAAACAAATGTTTATTAATTTAATGATGTGAAATGTAAAAGGGAAGTTCATATAGATGTGTGTAATGTAAAAAAGATTTTTTCATTATTTTTTAATTTTGAAATCAACTGCCTTTCCCACTGCCTATCAACTGATGCCAATAATATAAGAAAAAAATTGAATTAAAATTAATACGGTTAATTCAAAAGAAAACATTTAAAAAATGTACTTTCATCGATTATATACATTAAAATGCGCAATATTTCGAAACCATCACATTCGGAACCAACAACCAAATATTTGTAAATTTTCTATTTTTAGAATGATGAAACAAGTCAAATTAAATAAAAAGCATTTAAAATAGAACACCATTAAAGATGATTCATTCTGGATTTAAGAAAAAAATTCTTCCATTTTCAATTAGCAATAACGAAAATATGTTAATCTTTAAAAACACACTGCTCTCCTTTATATATTCGTAACACCTTCTTAAGGTTTCAGAAAAAAATTTAAAGCAGAAATTGTAGCTATTGTTTAAATATTTTAATGATTAAAGATAAAAATTATTTTATTTTTTTAACTAAACTATGGGAACAAAAACTCTTTAAATATATTAAGGCTCGAAGGAAGTCTAAAATCTAAAAAGTTCTAACCATCAACATTACTTTTTTTCTAACACTGTAAAATAATTTTTAATTAAGCATTGAAAAAATGTCTAATAAATTTGATGAGTTGAATTTTGAATGACTTCTTTTGTATTTTTCAAAAACATTTCACAATAAAAGGAAGAACTTTCGATTGCTACTGTATATATTTCACGAGCCTTGCAATCACCCTGCTTCTAAAATCGTCGAATAAACTTTTCGGCTAACCACGAATCACAATAGAACATGGAGTCGAAAACACAAAGGCTGTACCATCACTGCAGATCTTTGCAGCGGATTAACTTAAGAGTTAGAATACATAAGAATAGAAGTTAAACTCAATTTAACACTAAAGTTCAAAACAGGGGAGAACTTTCTACTTTGACCAATTATCTCTATTCTATCAAACATTAGACACATTTCAATGAAATTTTATATGTACATATACGGATAGGTGGTTCCAGCAAATAATAGTGATAGTCCATATACTTGATCATGCACGTAAGATGTTATCAGCACCGGAAAGTGTAAAAAATTGATATCAATATGAGAAAAATAGGGATAATAAAGAGTATAAGCATCCTTTCCCAATTTAACTTTCCCACCGTGACTTCAAGTAGGAAGAAAGTGAGTTATAAATGCTCTCTGAAGAACGTTTCAGGAGTGCGCATTGAAGTCTAGAATTTTGTCTGACCCCCTCCCATTCGTCATTGAGCATGCTCTTTCTGGCAAATCACCGCATTGAACGTGGAAAAGCAGACCCAACTGCGTAACATATTGTAACTGGATTTGCAACTAAACCCCCTCAGTTCGAAACGTCTAACATTTGAAAACAATATTACTAAAAAAATAGACGCTGGGTCTAATAAACTGTCGAATTTTCAGCAGGGATTCATGTTTGAAAGCTGTATTACCGTGAAAGGACACATTTATCAACTCGTATATTTACCCCATCTTGTAAAGTTTGTTGTGCAATCACCAGTGCTGACTAGCCTTACACGCGATCATGCATGTGAACCAAAACTGTTGGGTGATATCTCTTTTTGAATCATATTAAATTTATAAAATGATTGTGAACTATAAAATAGTGTACTGTATTGATTTTATTAAATATGAAAATATTGGAGTAATTATTTTTGTATTAGTCCCAAATTCCATTAAGATCAATCACTGTTTCTGCTGGAATTAATTAATCAATCAATGAACATCAATGCAATTAGATATTTATAGAGGCACAATACAGCTGCGCATATAATAAGCGTGAATTACATCAAATGATAAATCTTTGAACAATGCACTAATTACGCCAAAGGATTGTGTCTGCAATAAATCTTTGAATTCATAGCTCTGGATATCGTATCTATCACGACCCATACTATTTACGATGTTGATCTTTAGGGAACGACACGTCATGATATTATAAATATCTACGGCTTAACATCGTTGCTGAGCATTAATCTTAAATTTCCTTTTATTTAATTAAATTAATGAAAGGAAGCCCGATATAATTCCTTTTGTGCATTTATGATCCTATTTCTGTGCTTTTAGCCTGTTCTTGTCCCACAATTTTAGAAACACCCTGTATTTTTCATATTCTGTAGATGAAAAATTTTACGACTTAAGGTTTCCATTTCAGAAATCGAAATTTCCATTTACAAGATTTTTTTTTAGTTTTAAAAAAACATTTCACTTGAACAACGTAAAAGATCATTTTCTCCCTTTTAACTGAAACAGAAATATCGTGCTTTTTTATCAATCCAAGGATTGCGATTCAAGCTCAGATCGTCAAATCTGTTTTTTTTTAAAAAAAGAAACAAACAAAGCACGAAACTTTATTGCTTTTAAAGCTTCTCCGTATCATTTTGTGACTCCTTCCCTTTCCCACGTTGTTTTTACAGTTTATTCAGAATAAACCTTCGCTTCCTTATATAAATTTACCATTTCTATAAAAAGCCTAGAGAAAAAAGTGAGTTTCCCGTTCCGGAAAATTCAATTTTGAAGTGTTCAAATCTTAAATCCTTCCTCTTTTGCATTATCAGTTTTTAAAAGATTTTTATATTCCTACCTCTCTTTTCTCAAGTTTTTATCTCAGATTCTTTTATTCAAGCAACACTCAACAAATGCAACAAGCAGAGGAGTGAGTACCGCCTGCATATAGTGACAAATAATGGAGCCGAGAGAGGATCTCTTTTCTGTGAATGCTGAATTGTTATAATAAACATAAATAACAATAACCATTTAGTTTCTCAAGTATTGACGAAACTCCATGTTTCTGTCCTCCCGGAATATTTGTGAATATAATTTCAAAACGCACATTAATAGTGTTCTCCACAACGATGAGTGCTGAAATTCCATTTGTAAATAAAAGACAATTAAAATTTATATTCAGTAGAAAATTTAAGGATCTAGAAAGAGTGTTCTGTTTTAATTATGAAACGAGAGAACATTATTTGTTTCTTAAAGTATTTGTTTTGAATGACAAATCAAATATTGTTTATGTTGAGAAAATTTTTAAATTCATAACAACAAATCATTAAGCTAAAAATATCATTAATTCTCAGTAAAATCACTAAATAGGGTGTGAATCCGTATAGGGTGTGAAAATAGTTTAACAATTACAGTGAACCCATTTTAATTTAAATATACTAATAAAAATTTTTTTGAAAAAGTAATGAATTTTAAGTAATTTCATATATAACTTTCAAATTTGTGGGATATTGCTTCAAAATGGGATTTTAAAGGAATATGAAATATAGGCTGAGGGTCTATATTCCAAGTGAAACCGTTACTCGTTTATCAAAATTTACATTCGAATTTAAAATCTTTCACCCTCCATTTTCTTTGGATTTTTTCTACTTAAACATTTCGTTCCCCTTTATCCCTTTTTTTATCTTTTAGTTTTTATTTCTTATATTCTTTTTCCATTGCTTGTTTTTAGACCTGATAGTGTAAGAGGGAGTTTTCTTTTTAATTGGGCCCATGTTATTTGAGAATACGAATCAATATTTAATACAAGATGTCTAAAGAAAAGAACTAGATAAATGATGCACGTTTTAACTTGACCCGAAGTTTTCTTAGAACTTGCATCATTGCATCGTGTTTCATACTTTGGTTGATGTTCAGAAATATGCTGCGAGAACAAAAAATAATTAAAGAGCTTTATAAAAACCTATTAGAGACAAAATAATGAAGTAAAATAATTTTTTGAGAAAAATAATTGAAATTTAATTAAAGATTCAAAATATCGTTTTCCCTATTTACGATCCAAAACTGACACTTGTCTTAGTAATAATAGGCATATATTAAATCATACATACTTCAAAGAGATTTCTACTCTAAGTTTTTAAGCATTAACAAATCACTAGATTAAATATTTTATATAATAACGAAAGCGATTTGAATTTCATTCTCAACAATGAAAATAAAGCATAAAGATAACTTAGAAGCTTAAACAAATTTAACCATTCGCTCTCTGAAAAATTAAATGCAAAATTATTCACCTAATACAAAGATTTGTTTAATGCTATTAAAAATAAATATACACAATTCCTTTGAAATGGAATTTCTTTGAATAATTAATCTACATCTCTCAATCATTATGGAGGAGTTTTTAACAATTAAATTTGAAAAATAAAACGTCAAAATGATGCAAATAGTGATGCGCAATCTTGAATAGTGAGTCAGAGGCACCATCGGAATGAAAAGGGTTAAAATTCAGAATTTTTTAAACCCGAAACGATATAAATATCCTTTTAGTGTGAGAAATTTTTGAAGCTATCTTATAGAAACGTGAAATCTTGTTTCATTTTCTAATTAAGTCCCAAATAAATCGCCATGAGGTTTAAAAACTCGCTCTCAGCTCCAAAGAATATGTCTGTCAGATCTGGTAGCTATTAGAAAGTACTCTAAACACGTAGGGCGCCCATACAGACAGACACATTTTCCTTTACTTAGTGGATGGAGAGACATTTCGCAATCATCTCTCAAAATTAGAAAAATATTTAAGGGGATGGGGAAAATGAAATTCCATCGTCGCACTTTTCCTTTACACATTCGTTCTGTGAATCTTATTTTTGTGCACATATTATCCACACCAGTAATTCTATGTTATTTCTCTTTCAGTTAAGTTTAAATAAAAATTTTAATTGCAAGTGGGAAGTTATCTGCTATTTAAAAGTGAAATGATGCCATTTAATGTTTAGTGCTGCAAATTTTCTGGACAAAAATATCTCAATAGCGGAAGACGCATTGGATTAAAAATATCTATGCAAAGGTCGACACAATGATTCTGAGACCGGAATGTTAAATATCATGAATTTTATCCCCGAGCCATTTCGATTTTCGCTTTTAAGTAAATAATACTAGAACTTAGTGTCAAATACCTATGTAAACCGAAAACAGCATCCATGCGTAATAAGTTCACAAATTATACCATCTTCGTCAACCCACAAAAATTCAAAGCAAACGTCCCCCTATGTTTAACAACTGATCTCACCAGACAGTAATCCCATTTTCTTGTTAGAGTTTGTTATGGATCTGCAGATACAGACGATTCTATATAAAATACTTACAACTGATGATTAACCTCCAGGTTATTGATTATGACTCGGTGTTCCCCTTGGAGTTCTTACGAAAACGCACACACTCACTCTCCATTCAGACTCTCCTATTCTACTCATGCCTCTAACCACTGCACAACTGTTCTCTCACGCTTCACTTCACATACTTTTTGGGCGGCCGGAACAATTCCATGGTGGCTGGTGACACGGCCCTTTGCACGAATATGTTCATGTCTTGGGATTATAATATAAAATAAATGGTTTTAAAAGTCCCGTAAGTAAAAATGCAATTTAAACTAGCGAAAATTCTCTCACCAAAACTTTTACACTTTCTCTTTAATGAAATTAACTTTCACTCACACCCCCTACTAAAAACGGAGGACCTTGACTAAGATGGCACTCGTGCACAATAGTGATGAAATATTCATCTTTGGCGTGAGTTCTATATTTTTACT
>JAOUZG010003113.1:329863-345927 GCA_026289955.1 Argiope argentata
AATAGTGATGAAATATTCATCTTTGGCGTGAGTTCTATATTTTTACTGAATCGATCAATCGATTGTCTTTGGGGAGCCTTTAAGCAATTAATATCTGAAGTGCGTTTTAAAGTATCCGAAAATCGAATCTTCGTTTTAGGCGCGTTTTTCCCAACCTATTCAAAAAAGAAAAAAAACCCAGATAGATAGCTGCAATTACTAACACAAAATCACATACCAAATTTGGTGTGAGTAAGTAAGAGCGTTTTTATATACTTCAGAAAGTGCAGATGGATAGACTATAAACCCTTAGTTAGAAATGATTCAAAATTTAATAGTAAAATCTGTGAATAGAGTTTAATTCATCAAGTTTCTTCCCTTGTTGTATTTGTCGTATTAAATAATATTCGGACCGGCAACATCCTTTGAATAGAGTTTACCCTATTCGATAGAAATCTACGACTTTGGAGCAAATGCTACGCACGAAATTTCGTTAAAAACCTAATTGAAAGCGTCCTTGAGTTACCTTTGCCACAGACATCCAACCAAACACGTTTTTTTCTTATTCATGTCAAAAATACAGAGATTCATCAAAATTTCGCTTTTGAATTTTTTTTTATTCCGCTCTCTCTGACTTCGTATCGAAGGAACTAAAAAGACCGATAGGAAATTGAAATGTGAACTAATTTAATCAACACTCCTGCAAATTTTGAAATATTAAATATATAAAAATTTCTCAATTATGTTCAAGTTAAGAAAATCGTATTTAAAATTGAACTATGGAAGGCCTTTTTTCTAATTGTATCTGTTAAATTTCTGTCATCCATATTATTTATTCATTTGGGAATTTGAAACAAATAATTGCAAAATATCTTTTGTGTATTCGAGGGTGCAGAAATCACTGAAATAAAGAGATATTTAAAAAGTACTCAAAAGCAGAGTTTCTTACGGAAGATTCCAGTCTACTCTTTTTAAGCAATTAATGTTCAATAATTTCTAATCATTAATAAGTTTATTTACAGATAGATGTTGAATCACGCAAGTCAAGTATCACATTTGATAAATACACGAAATTTCGATGATAGAGCTAGAAATTTGCATATCTAGGTAACTGTGCTTTCGTGTTACAGTGTTTACGAAATCAAAAACGTAAACATTCATCATGCACGAAGTTCATTTAAAGTGGGGCAATAATTTGCAAATCAGGAATAGGATTCCTGCCCATGCAGTATCTAACTTCATTCATTTATTATGCGAGTTTTCTTCTTTGGTTCAAAAATATGTTCGCAAAGTTATATTTCTCAGTGCAATGACGAATTTCAACAGAATCCTTAATCGAATTTTAAAGATGACAATAGGGTCTCTCTGAATATGATGATCTCTTTGAAATCGGGCATTTCAAACAAAATGATACATTCATCTGCACGGCCACTAAGCGAAACGGGGAAGGGGGATTCCGCAGAACTGCCGTCTTCGGCTGTCCGGCATTTTCAGAAGGGAAATCGCGTTGCACTCCACCGTTGTCAGTAACCTCGACTTGAGATGCAATATTTTGCGCATGCAATAATGAATTGCCGCATAAGGCTGAGGACAGGAAAAGACATTGCATGGGGCATGCATCATCAAAAGAATTTTAGAAGGAGGGAACATTTTTCTGAGTCGTAATTCCGTATGTTGCTTGTTAGATGACACTTGAAGAAAGAAAGAAAGGAAAAACTATCAACTTCACAGTGTCCCAAGTCAGCACACAAGAGCCACGGCAGCATGGTGGTAGGATCTCGGCTTAGGAATCGAAGGATTTCTGGTCTGTGTCCCGAGGCAGATAAGGATCACGCTAGGCCCGAACTCGCCATCTGAGGGTTATATAGCCGAGTAACAGGGCCATCAAGCAAAAGTGACATTTCAGCTCAAAGGTTGTTATCTGGCTCATAAAGGTTTCACCACAGACCCGATTCCATTCAAGAACCGTCGTGTAAGCGGGTCTAGATCACGTAACCCGTTGGGCCCCCCCCCCCAGGTGAGGTGCGGAAAGGGAGTACTGGCTTAGGCATTGCCCTCGTCATTTGACCGCGGATCAGATTTACAAAATTCGTCCCAATGCAGCTTTATGGGTGCTTCAAAACGGGCCGTTGACAAAACTAAACTAATCAAGCAAAAGAATCGCAATTACTATAATACTCAGCCCTTCATATGAAATATTTTACAAAATGTTAACTTTATCTTATTCTTTCACACAAGAATAGTCATCAGGTTGTAGAAGTAGTCATAATTAGTTCATCCTATCATACGAATGGACGTCACAAGGAACACGTTACTCTCTTCGTGTGGCCCAATTTCGCATAATGAAATGAGTCTGCTATTATTTTTCAGTCTTCGCGCCTGAGAATCTGCACGCTTCAGATTTATTGAAGGGTTGGGGGCGAATGGGAAAATGGCCATCAAAAGCGCCGTGGCTCGTTTCACCGGGGGCTACGGCGGCGTTTCGGTGCGCCTCTCAGCCAATCTGGGTCGCCGTCTCTCGCTGAGCTACATGTGCACTGGAGGTCGGGGACCTCGGCTAGGTGGGAAGAGAACTCGAATTCAGAATAAATGCGAAAGCGGAAATTGATGCGGAAAGTTGATAAAATACAAAAGTGCACTATTTTTCGTTATTTCTCTAAAAAAGAAAAAAAAATCTCCCTTCTCGTTTAAAGCGAGAGATGTTATTTCGATAAGAAACGTGCACGAGATATCCAAAAAAAAAGAAGAGGAAGAAGAAGAATTTACTTTATGTTTAGTTGATCAATAACTCAATACAAGTTGTTGTTTTTTGAAGATTATTTTTCTCTCTCGTTTAAATTAATATTTCTTTTCTTAGCTTTACGAATATCAGTTCAGTATAATTTTGAAAGCTTGTGTTCGAAATTATTTTCTTTCCTTTAACATACATCTTTGCCCTAGTGCTTATCTCACGCATGATAATAACATTAATGACTTATAACTAAAAAAGTTTAATAAAATTATTATTAAACTTATTAATAAACATTATTAATAAGCGTAAAATAAACGTTTTATTGTTTTCTCAAACACAAAATACGTAAAAAGTGCTTTTTGTCAAATGACATGACCCTGATATCAAAAATACCTTCCTAAACATACATACGATTTTTTACTTCAGTTAATTGATCCCAATGGTTTCTAACATCCTTTCCCAATTTTCAACGTTACACTAATGTGAGATTCCAGCGGATTTGACTTGCTCCAGACACATATATGCATAGAGATCGATATCATACCACCAAGTCATCGCGACCTTTAAAAATATATGATTCCTAAACTATACATTCCTAAAATTATCCATTTTTAACCCTTTGCACTCTGATAGTGCCTCTGAACCACCATTCAAGATTGTGCATCATTTTGACGTCTTATTTATTTATTTTTCAAATTTAATTGTTAAAAAAACCTACATAATGGTTAAGAGATGTAGATTAGTTTTTCAAAGAAATTCGACTTAAAAGAATGATGCGTATTCATTTTATTTATAGGAATAAAAAAAGTATTTGTATTAGGTGAATAATTTTGCATCTAATTATTTGTCGGAGTGCACAGGTTTTATATAAAATTTCGTCACATTCTTATGCATTCCCATCGTGACTACTGAACAGTTGAATAAATACAAAAATATCTCCTTTATAAAGAATCGCACCTTTCCTCCTCTCCAGCTGGAATAGTTTCTCCAAAACTTTCTCGCTTGCCCTCTCATAAATGCGTTATCCAAGAGAACGTCCTCCCTGGAATTGGCACACAATAGTTGCAAAACATTTACCTTTGGCATGAATTTAGCATTTTTGCTGAATTTATCGTATGATTCTTGGCGAGGATTTTGACCATTAATTCCTGTCTCATAATCCCAGGAAATTGAATTTCTGTTATAAAAGCGTTTTGCCCAATTCATCGGGGAAAAAATGTTGCCACATAACTACACTTGCAGTCATAAGATCACATACCAAATTTGATGTATTTAAGTCATAAATCCCGTAACAGTAAAACCCATGCTGTATTTGGCTAAAAATATGACGATTGTCTACACTACATAAGGGTTAATATTGGAAATACCCCATCTAAAATTTGGTTTTCTTTTTTCTTTATTCTCCGAAACGATACGAGTCGTACTAAATTTCTGTAGAAAGAAGTCGATGAGCAAATGTTTTAGTCTGAGAAGAGGAGCAGAGGTTGTCGATTGCTCCGATTATTTTGCACCTCATCAACAAACAGGTTATCTTCTGCCATTCATTCATTAGATGTTTTTATTGAAGAACATTAATATTTCTTTTTGACCCCACAATGACTTTGATATGATATGGCGACATCCGTTAATAAAGAATATTAAGCATTCAAAACGTTTGGAGAAATGTTTGTTTTTTTAAATTTTTAAATTACATTAATTTTCGTTTCAACAAAAGTGAAATAAATTGCGATAGGATAAAAATTTAGACAAAAAAATATTGCATGAAATTATAAGTAATCATTGTCATAAATCTGAATTTAATAAACACCATAACAATACAAGATTAATACAAGATTTACAACTTTTGATTTATTATTTATTTTGTCAGTCTCACTTAATTAATCTAATTTAATTACATTTACAAAATTACATTTTATGAACTCGTTACATTTCAAAGATACAATTCTGGCGGAATTTTTATTACAATTACTTACAAGCGCTTTAACATCTTACAACAACATTTTATTCTCTTCATTGATATTTACACAACTAATTGTATCAACTGAGCACGAAGCGATCAGTTCTTTTTAGGATTTCAGTCTTTCTATTCAATACAAACGTCGCATGTTTAAAACAATAATTTATAATATCCTTTGGCGACACAAAAGGGCCTGGCAGATAACACCGAATTTGAATTACTGATTATGGAAAAGCCCTTTTTGTGTATTAGTTCAGATAAGCAGACATATGAATTGCTCGAGGTCTATCATTCATCAAGAAAGATGTATCTAATTGCCTCATTAGCAATTAGTTTTCGATTATATCAGATACTAAAGAGGAAACCACAAATTTAAAATGTTCTATAACATTAACTTTTAAACAAAATATTTTCTAATGACATCTACTTGCGAGAAATTCAATTATGATGATATTATACTGAATGGATAGGACCTGATAGAAGGTGAGATAAAAATGTATTTACACATAGTTGTATTTTGTATGTTTATGAAACAATCATTTCTGTATTTAATTGAAATGCTAACTTTATAAGAATAACTTAATTGGTTATTCTTTGTTTAATCCCTTCTTCAATCTCTTTAAAAAAGATACACAGCAAAGTAACATGCTGTACACCAAATTCCTCTTTAGTTCGAAACGGACCTACGCAACAGCCGCAATAAAAATAGTCACACACGCAAAATTATCGTTCGGAAATACAAAAGTAAAAAAAGACTGAAAATAAGAACCTACGTTATTCCGAACTAACATACGTCTCGAAAAATTAATTTTAAATTCCCCAGGACATTTAAAAATTAAGTTAATTTTTAATTTTAAGTACGTTTTATTAGAATTAAATTAATTTTTAATTTTAAGGGGACACTTTCAAAATCTATTTTTAAATTCCCCAAAGATTTAAAGAATATAAAGTCTTTACAGGGGATAAATTTAGAAAAAGGCTTTCAAGTAAAACTGAAAGCTATATTTATGCAGACGGAGTCAGCAAATGTCTTCTGAAATAACTAAGAGACCTAGGCTTTTATGCAGCTCCCGGGGTCCTATCAGTCCTTTTTAGCAAAATATTCTTTACGCACAAATATTTTGAACGAAAGTAGCTTCTTTTTTATGAAAAAATGCTAACCGTGTTATGAAGCCTTGAGATTCATTATATTTTGGATTATTTCAGTCACCTCATGGATGGTCAAGATTCGCTCGTCAATGGGCTGCCCTTGCCCATTGCGGTCGTTGATGGGCGAATCTTCATTCAAAGCTGAGGGGGGAGCGAATCGCGCTAGGCCCGCATTCGCAATTTGAGGGTTAGTAGCCGAGTAATATGACCACTGAGCAAAAGTGACACTTTCAGCTCGAGGGTTTTATCTGGCTTACAAAGCTTACACCACAAAGCATCATAGTTGCATCCATTTTAGTGCTTGAAAACTGAATTTTTTTTATTTAAAATATCATTGGAGGAAAAATAATTCAACAGATTATCACTATTAGGACCACTATCTCTATATATTACATTATAAAGTTATAACTTTATTGTAACAAAGTTATATCAAACATTATAAAGTTAACAACTAAATCCCAAATATTATATTATTTCAATTAAAATGCTACTATTCCATCCGTGCAAGCTACGCAAAAAATTCTTTACATCATTTAAAATATTTTTCCAATCGGAACCGGCACACATGCATCCGTCATTCAGTCATTAGCTGTTGGGCCAGTGAACCGTAGTAAAAGCTTGCTCAAGTCAAATTGAGTCAATCAATAAATCTAATGATAAAAAAATTTAAAATTTAAAATCCAGATGGACACTCTCATCAAATTTAGCAATAAAAACAAGAAAAATTCAAATGTTTTCTTTGAATTTAAAAAAAAGAAAAATATTTTTTATACATCTCATGATATTTTATGCCCGAACCCTCTGGAATGACTAAAATAAACACGTCCCACTCAATTTGCGGTCACAACAATTAATTTTCGCAGAGCCAAACTAAATATTTTAATCAAACATTTTGCCACGCACGAGCTGAAGCAAAGTTTCCTCCTTATCTGACTCCGCAGTCCGGTAACGAATTTGTTAAGTTAAACAGTTTATAAATGGATAAGTTAACGCTCCGGTTGGCCGACAGCCATCCCTTCCTAACTTTTCAATAGCACTGTCATCCCACGCACTGCTCTCGAGGAATTTAAATAAGGAATTTCACGCTTGGCCCTATGCAAATAAGCACCGCCTTCATTCCCACAGGAGAGGGGAGCAAAAAAGTTAATTTGAATCTACTTCATTACCGGGGCTTTACAGCAAAGTTCTAGTTAAAAATGCTGTGTTTATTTCACCACTTCATTTACAGCTTACTTTTTCAGAATAAATAAGTATGCGGATTAAATGAGCAGTTTAATAGCTTATTAACAGAGATGTCTTAGAAATAAATATTAAACAAGATATATAAATCAAAATTATCTTTAAAGCGGTGATATTACCAATTTTCACTTTCTCGCACAAGAAATAATGTAATCGTTAAAAAAAAATTCGAAAGCGAGGTTTCGAGGAATCCATACGTTTTAGTACTCTCTGAGTTGAAAAAATACATATTTTGTTATAGAGATTACCAAAAAAGAGTTTGAGCTTGAAGAATGGAAATGAATACATCATCATGACTCAGAAATTTTGGATTTCTATCAAATTTTGAGCAAAGTACATTCAAAGGAATTCCGTTTGTCCAGCTAATTGAATATAAGTTGCAGCATCAATTACAAAATGAAGAGAGCTAGATATATAAAATTCTACAAACCGATTTAAGAGCTATATGGTAGCCATTTATCAAATTTTGAGCAAAGTCAGTAACGGTTCAGAAGTATGCTTTCAGAAGCGTGCAATCGCGATTACTTAAAAACACAATGACATAAATATTGCATCAAATTTGGCAAAAGTGCATTTTATTAAGGTTATCCCATAACAATAATCTTCATCGCAGTTCTACCGGCAAAGAAAGTCTCGAACGAAAAAATGACAATAAACAGAATACAAGTCAAATATGGCTGTACGTAAGTTTCTATTCATTAACAGAAATCTCATTATTCAGATTTTTATTACAATTGTCTTTTTGGACTAAAGCTAGATTAGGCATGATAGCCATAATAATAAGACGGATACAATACTCTATATTCAAATAAGTAGCACGCGGGTGTGGTTTCCCAAAACTTTCTGGCATACTCTCTGATAAAGGCGTTATCTCCATGGGCAGCACTGCGGGCAATCATGGGATTGCTACTGAAATCCGAAAAAAAAATCCAGTTGTTTTCCTCGTACCTATACTCAAGTTACTGGGAAAGGAGCGAGTTGGACTCTCGTGCCGGTAATGATGATGATCTCGAGTCCACTTTACAGCGGAAAGAGGGGGGGGGGCTGCAATAGCTTCTGAGGGTATGGACTTCTAGTTCATAAGTCTTACTTCTAGTTCATATGAAGATGACACACTCGTATGACATTCGCTTGCACAGCCCCTTTTTACAGGGGAGCACATTCTCACATCTCACAGATAGAATACAAAAGAACAACCATGCCCTTACCGGGACTCGAACCCGGAATGCCCAGGTCACGAGGAAGACGCGTTACTTCCGTGCCAGGACGCCGGCCCCCCGTGCCAGCTGTAATGCATTATAATATTATTTTAAGGAGTGGAAAAATCAAGGAAATGAAGTAACAACTTAACACTCTAAATAATACCAGATCAAAAAAAGGTTTATAATATACAAAAAAGTCAATTTATTTTTATTTATTACCCAGAACTCAGCAAGACCGAATTTATTTGTTAAGAGGGGATAAATTACTTCATGTGCTCTTTAAATTCAACTGACACAAAATTAAGAATATGGGTGAAATAAAACACTAAACATTTTTGTCATCATGAATGATACAAATCATTTAATTATTAACTAGAAACAGTACAAAGCGAGATGACATTTAAAACTTCTTTTTCGTCAATTTATGTGTCTGAGCATCAATTTCTGCAGCTTCTTCAGATTTTTCATCCATTTATTTCATGGCGCCTATTCTTACCAAATAAGGTGTGACATTTTTGTACGGCCTAACGTTCATTTTTTCCCTTTTTCACTTTCAGTGAACATATATGAAAATATTTCTTATATATCATTGAATGTCTTAATGGATGGATATGATAGAAGTTTTAATGTCCATAAAAATCGGGCTATAAATTATTGTTCTTTAACTAAAAAGTCTGAAATTAGCCATGCATCAGTTTGGCGTTTCTAATCCTTTATTCTTTTCTCCCAACATCTATGAAGACTATTTTGAGCTAGCAAGAAGACTTGTTCGTTTTCATCCTTGGCCCTAACTAGCCAGCGTCTGTTTTTCCAAACTACTTAAATTTACCATCTTAATACAATACGCAATAAATAGAATTTGCGGAACTTTTGTAGCTTATTCAGGATTTTTCAGGTTACTTAAGTATTATACCGATTTCACCAACGGTTTAGAAACTCATTGCCGACGGATTTAAATTTGGCGATAAAGATCAACGGATTACACTATTGCCAGGTCTACATATTTGGCGGTTTAGCAATTCATTGGTGAAGACTTCGAATCTTGCTATAAAGTTGGAAAGTATAGTACGTAAGTACTTCAGCAGATTGAAATGCTTCCGCCAGCTATTCTTCCGCGCAGTTACGGAAACCCTCGAGCTTGCTTATTGGCCCCATTTCGGGATTCTCAAGTAAAAAGAATAACTGTTGAGAAACTCGACTGATCTATATAGAAAAAGGGGATGGACAGTATAAAAGGGGTGAGTTTCTGTGTTACACAACGCGAATGGTACTGATGCGTTTTCGGAAGCTATGACTAAGATATTTTATTCTTGCGATCTTTAGAGTTTTAAAACTATCTGCGTTTTCCGGGGTTTTTACGTTCTCTCGATGACAAACCTGAATAGATATGAAATATTAACCTTTGTCGCAAATTTCGCATTTTTAATGAGTCTGCCCTATTTGATGAGAGTTTGGATGAGCGGCTCTTAGAAAGCTATTAGCAGTATTCGAAAATGCAGTTTATCTTTTAGATGCGTTTTCCCTAAACGATTTAGACACATTTTCACTGAGTATTACATAAATAGTTAGATATATCGAAGTCATTGTGTTTCCGAATGATCGTGCTTGCAGGTTTTTGAAAGCACAGATTCACAGACAGTCAACCCTCTCGTGGAATAGGACACAGAATTTGGTAAGTGTCTACAGTATAGATATTAAATTATAGCATCGAACTTTTGCTATCCAACTCTCTTCGTTTTTTGGTTATATTAGCTTATATACGAATGACGAACAGACGGACTCCTCTGAATAGATTTTGCTCTAACTGTGACATAAATCTACTCATTTAGTGTACAGTCCATCCATATAATTTAAAGCTTGTTCAAGTAATCTCTGCCAGAGTTTAATCGTTATTCATTAAATGAATTTTGAATTCTAAAATAAAGGTTAAAATGAAATCTGCTTTGCATATTTCAATGTATCATGTAAGAACAAATTTCTTGGATGGCCGGGCACCACGTGCTCGAGCAAGTTAAATTATATTTTTATTCGTTTCAATAGTTTCATCGAATGAGTCACTTTAGTATTGCAGACTATTCAAAAAACTTTGTCTCGCATTTATAGTTTTAAAAAAATCAAATGTCCTATTTATTTCATTTCATATCACGTTCTCAAAATGACATTTTTCTAGGTTCTATTTGCTGTAGTCATTAACTTATTTTTTTTAATCGGAGCTTTTGCAAATGCAATGGCAACAAGTATTAAAAGATGATTTTTGAGATGTTTGTTCAGATAATAAAATTTTTATTTTTCATCCACGGATTTTTGTTGACATCAAAAACCTCATCCCAAAAATAACATCATATTCTGAAACGATAATAAATGTAGTTTTCTAAATTCGTAAATAAACATATCTACAAATTTTGAAGATAGAAGTGTGAAACGTTGCATGCGTATAAGTGACTGTCATTATAAAATTTCTGTCGGATTAAAATTTAAGCTCCTTAACAAAAATACGAGATTTCACCTTCCCAAATTGGCGTCTTTGTAAAAAGTGCTGTTTTTAACGACTTGGTTTTGGTTTAAAGACGGAGGAGGGCAGAGTGACGCAGAGACTCCATGCAATCCCGAGACAATAAACCTTGCCACATCTGCATACCGATTGCATTTGTTCGAAAGTTTTGAGCCTTCATTGAAATGACAACTAATGGTGAGTAGTGAAAAATACGACACATGAGATGGAAATCGTATAGATACGAGCGGAAAAAGTCATTATTCGTAAAAGCAAGAATGATTTGGCATTGTGATTGTCATCGCAAGAGGCACGAAACCCTTTCGAAGGAGATTGTTCTCTCTTTTGCGTGTGTTACTGCTCTCTTTAATTATTGTTTTAAAAAAATCTTTGTGTCGTAAATTAGATGTAGAAGAGTGATTAGAGATGACGTGGTCCCTCGTAAAAGTTTAGGCTGGGATCCAAAAAAAGTTTCTAATTATAAAAATACATCCTCTTTAGAGATGCTTAATTACTATTTATAATATTATTAGTTGATTTTAAATATCTTATGGAAAAAAATCCCCGAATTCCTATTATAGTGTAACGGAAAAGCATACGACTCGAGTTAGATGCACATTTTGGTTAATATTCGAAAAGTATATCAACCAAATGTGAATGGCTGATTTTTCCATGCGATATCTATTCACGACATCAAAAGAAGGGTGTTGTGGTAGGAAATTTAAAATTTTTATGAATTGAAATATGTTGACAATTCCCTACAAAAATTTCATTCAAATCCTCTTTTAACCCTTTGCACTCGGAAAAGTAATTCGATGCATAATTATTCAATATTCAAGGGCTTTTTATTGCTCCAAATCTCTGTATTATATGTGTTTAAAAGTGATTTTCCCTGTCTTTTTGACATTCTGTAGGTATTTTCAATATTCAATATTGAAAAATAAATAAATAAAACGTCAAAATGATGCACTATCTGGAATGGTGCCAATGAGGCACCGTCGAGTGCAAAGGGTTAATGTACTTTTTAGCTTCAAAATGATATTTTCAGACGATATATACGATGATCAATTATCATTTCGAAAATACTAGGAAAGGAACCAGAGCCGGTGTCCTGGCAGAGGGGTAGCACTTCTTTTCCTTGAGCTGGGCGCTCCGGGTTCGAGTCCCGGTTAGGGCATGGCTGTTCTTCTGTGTGCTATCTGGGAGTTGTGTGAATGTGCCCCCTTGTAAAAAGGGGCTGTGCGAGCGAATGTGAGGAGTGAGTAGCAATAGTCGTACTCTTGGCCCTAGTTGGTGCTACTACAAAACAAGAGACGCCTTTCAGGCTTAAATCGCTGACTGCCTCAGCGATTCATTCATTTTTTATTAATTAATTCATGGCAAGTGCCATAAGAAACAACAAAAACAACAAGAGTCAGAAGCTAACAATAACAATTAATATCATCAAACGTTTATGAATATTGGATTTGTTACTCAATCGGATACTAACCACCAGTTTGTGGCTTTGAAAATCATTATTGTTAACAGCATCGAAATGCGTGCAATTTTCTTGTCTGTTGTGCAATACCAGTCCTTTGCGCGATTCGCCATTTCCAATCAAATAACTCTCTTTTCAATTCTTACTATTAGCTCACACTCTCCCTATATATAGATATATATCTTGTACAAATTTTCAATTGTTAATAAAATACCGCTTATTCATCCAATCAAGTTCAAGTAAATTTTTAAAAACTTGTAATGGATGACATATGGCGACAATACAGTTTTTTTTTCAAATATAAATTCATTTTTTTTAATAATTAATTAAAAATTAATTTTCTTGCCAAAACTTCTCATTTCCCTGCTGCCCATAAGTAATTCAGCTTGTTTTTTTCCAACGCCAATGAGGTTAGGATTAACATGTTTTCTGCTGAATATTTTAAACAATTCTATTTATTTTCTTAATATTTGAGACTTTTAAAATCAAACATTATAAATGAATCGATTTCTCCTACTCAGTTCAAAGCAATTTCGAATTAAAATAATACAGAATACAGAAAATTAGAAATTTCTAATCTGTATAGCGTACCTCAACTTATGTAGAAAAATTACGCATTTTGAGTTGCCACAATTGGCTTTAAATCCTCAAATGGCGTTGAAAATTCAATGCTAGTATAATTTTTTTGTCAATTTATTTTATTGTAATTCAATTTTTATGCTGGGATAGTCTGGTTGGTAGGGCTTTGGATTCCCCTACCTTGGTCTACGAGTTCGAAAACCGTGTATAGAAAAGGGAATGGAAGATTGCCGGGAAATTCACTTTCTATTTTGCCGCATAATATTGTGACTCTGTCGTATTTCTCTACATATTTGTATTAATTGTAATTAATTTGTAATTATAAAGAGTAACTAAAATAAAAATTTTCTTTGTTAACCTAAGTAGGAATAGATTTTGAAAAGTTGTTTTTAATGTTACTTGTTTAAAAAAATGCAGTAGAGTAATTTTGTCTTCTAACATGATGCCCAAGAACAATGATATCGCAAATGTATCTATTGCAGAATTTTGCTTTTGAATCTTACAATAGATGAAATCGAATCCTTTCCTGAGAAATATAATTTGGATAGACGAGAACCCCTTCAATCGAGATAGAAACATTCAAATTCAAAATCATCACCTTTCGAATAATAAAAATCCATTATTCATACAAGAAATCCATCACCAATGACAATTTTTCTATAAATGTGTTACGTGCCCAAATATTGCTAAAAGAATATAACCGTTTGTTAGTGCTGATGTTCAATTTGAACAAATTCGTAAACACCTTCAATCATTGTATCATCAGACCGGTTTTTAAAATTCAACGAAAACTAATAAACGCCTCATTATTTTCTTATTTTTTTAATAATCTTTTTTTATATATACATTGTTGCTCTGAGAATGACAACAAATTTCTCTCTCTCAAAACAGATCAGAGGTATGGAAAAATTATCGAAGTCAACAAATTTGTCTTTTATATCTCAACAAATTTGATGGATAAAAGAAAAGAAATATATTTGTAGATAAATGTAAGAAAAACATTATACACAATGGAAATTTTTAGGTATGATCATTCGTACCATTCTTAGTAAGAATGAGCAGAATGATCATTTCTAGTAACTGATCCTATTTGTGTATTTTTAGTCTATCTGTATTTCGTTGATTACAAACGCGATTTTATAAAATATTTGTGTTTTAAGAAATTACTCGATTCTAATAATAGTAATATAAATATGTCTTAAAGAAAATGTTTTTAGTCTCCACTTACTATGTTCCCCATTTTTAGCTTCAGTGCTACTAAGAAATTGTTAGCGTTTATTTCTCTGTAAGGAATTCATATATTTTATCAACTTCCTAATGCCCTTTTCTTCAATAGAAATTTCAATAGATTTCCTGTTTTTCTAAACTATTCATGTTTATAAACTGAAAGTTCAGATACCTTATTCAGCTTTACAAATCATTCGAGTAGTCAGATAAGCCTTTATGAATAGCCCTCAAAAGTTCTTATTTCAAGTACTTTCGAATTAAATGCTTGCAGGGAATAAAAAAAAGAGCACCGTTCGATGTAAAAATATTTTCCCCCTGTTTACTCAAGTAGCAATAGAAGCCTTCATGACCTAATAAACTTAAGAGTATACTAACAAACTAACCATTGTTGGAAACTGTAAAGATAATTACATTCGCGTTACAAGAAAAGTTCTAAAGGCAGAAAAGAATTTTCCATTTCAAAAGAAATAATGTCACATAACTTAAGAATTTAAGCTGGGAGTTTTCGAGTCGGGTTTAGTGAAAAACAAGCATCTGATGATCATGGAGCGGAAAAATAAATAGCCTGAGAGTATTTTAAAATAGCTCTCGAATTAAAAACATTTTATTGTAGAAGATTTCTGTCTAGTTATTTTTACAACGGAAAAACTAAAATAATCTGCAATGTCTATGTATGCGCACCTTTATACATATTTATATTGAGAGAGAGGGATTAATCATATAAAAAATTTAGACAAGCATTGTTTTATTTAAAAAGAATTCTTTGCTTTTAGTTCTGAGCTGCAGCACTTCAGGGCATTGTTGCTTTAAAAAATCGGGAGATTAAGGGATTTTAAAAAGTCAATTTTGTCAAAGCAGCTTGTATACGTATAAAATAACTTTATTTTGTAAATGGAGAAATTTATTTTGTAATCGACAAATTTCTCATATTTTCTTGTGAGAAAAAAAATATTAAAATTTTACAAATGGAATGATTTTTTAATCATGATTACATATAATTATGTTACCACTTGATATATGTTAAAATCAGAATAAAAGAACGAAGAAGACAATAAAAAATATCAATATTTTTAATGTAGAATTTTTTTTCTCCAAACTATTATAATTCAGTTTCAATTCACTTTCTAAAACAGATAAAGATGTAAAACGGCTGAAAGTAAATTTATCTAAGACTATTTCATCTATTTAAAGCATTAGAACTAATTTTAAATTGCACTTTAAAAGGAACTGTTTCAGCAATCACTTATCTTTAAAATCATCCAAACCCTTTGATTACAGTAATATACTTACTCCCCCCCCCCCCTAATCGTCTTTTTACAGAAAGGAATTTTTATTAATAAAAGGTTAGTGAAGAGATTGAGATAAAAATGCTTGAACCAGCTCAAATATATTTGATGGATTTATTTTATATTTTAAATTTCATTCCTTTTTTATAATAATGTCAGTTCCAAGTTCTGATAAACGACAACAACATTGAAATAATTTATGTTTTGATGAAATAAAACATCAGCTTCAAGCGATAATTGACTATTGAGACGATTTCAGTGCAATCTCTGAACCTCATCCTCGCCGAGGTACTGAATTTTATAAACAATGTTCAAAGGGAAAAAATATGATTCCATGTCAAAAGATTGATGCAGTTTCGGGTATGAGATCATATTGCAGTTTTTATTACTGATTTGCCGCTTATTATTAATGTGTATGTAAGAAGCGCATTTGTCCATGTTGCATGAATGTGTGAGGTATATTAGGCTATGGCTTAAACATTGAGTTCTTGACATTCAAAGGAAACCGTAAAATGAAACGAACTTTGGTCTTGCCCAGGCTTTCACTTTTTGTACAAATCTGAAGAAATAAAACTCCCAACTCTTATTTTTTTTTCTTTTCCACTTCGTGTTCTCTCCCATCAAAAATTGTTCTTTCGTGGTCACCTAACTCATCTATCGCGTACACCTGAGGGTACCGGTTGATAATTTGTGATTAATTTCAAATAATACTGTGTACATATACATACATACATATATATATATATA
>JAOUZG010003113.1:346327-357859 GCA_026289955.1 Argiope argentata
TATATATATATATATATATATATCGACTGATTTCTTTCTTCCGAAGTTCGACAGAGATCAGAATACTTCGAAGAGGAATGTAAATTCCTTTTTATGCTTATTTAGCGTCTCTAATGGTGCAAATAAAAATTTCAAAAATGTTTTCCGAACCGGGAAGGTCTGCAGCTTAGATATTCATAAAATGCAATTAAGAAAAAAAGAGACCAGGGTTAATTATTTTATATTAATATTATCTATTCACGTTTTTTCTATGTCTAAACAATATTTCTAGGAAGTCTGCCAACAAAATGAGATAAAAGATACACGAATTCCAATTAAAATTTACACAGAGTGAAAAAAAATAGAAATATTTAATCATATCTGTAAAAGCTACTTTTAATATTTCCCTGTATTTTTCGCCATAAAAACTGCTAAAAGAAACAAACAATTAGAGACCCCATGGAAAACGTTTTTGATATTATTTTGGCTGATTAATTTTAATAAATAATTATTTACAAATATTCTGCCTTTATTTAAAAATTTAAATTTTCTAGAATCGTGTCCGAAACATCGAAGAATGACAATCATCCAGACATGATTAATCCATTTTATTTTATTTTGCTTGATTGCATCAACCATTGAATTTCCTGACGACGGACCTTTACGTGACGCAGCGCGCAGAAAGAATGCGCACCTCCCACGAATTTTCTCGCATTTAACACGCCATCTCTTGAAGACCGTTCACGAGGCGTTTTCTTTTTCTTTTTTCGTATTTTCACATCTTAGTTTCGTTTCCTGATGTGCATTATGATCTTCAGGTATGATTATTTCTAACAAACGAGCAGTTTGAACCAAAATGTGAACGCCCTGGCGCGTGTCTTCGGTATTTCCATTAAAAAAGAAGTCAAAAAAGCATGCGGTACGCAATATGTTAAAACAGCTATGTTGATGAAAAAAGGGGGATTCTGTTTTAGAATTGATGTTTTAAAAGAATAACTTTAAAGCAATAAAAGGGAAAGATTCTTTCGAATAAAATTGGTTTGAATTTTATTACACTTTAAGCAAAAAGTATTACAAATTGGGGATAAAATTAAAATTTAAAAAAATCGTTACAACTTATTTATAAAAATATTTATTGTTATTTATTATAAGATTTAATATTAAAATTATAAAATTTATTTATTATTTTTACGAAAATATAATTCTGTACAATGGATGTTTTGAATTTTAAAGAAGTGTAAAACTGTATTTGTGTGATGGTATGCTTCAAGCTGTTGGAAAAATCATTAAAGTTCCAATCTTCACTCAAGCATTTAATTAAAATTTGAGAAAAAAAACTTTTCCCAGCGAGTGACCAAACTATTTCAATTTGAGATGCTCTATTATAATTTATATATATTACGAAGTAATTCCGTCTGCATATCACGAACTTGTCTTTTATGATTTTTGTATCACAATTTATAAAAACTGAAGACTATAAAAATGAATATTTAAAAAAAAGCTTTTTCCTTTTGCACATCTGTTATTCAAATGAGTTCGGCTACATCTGACGAATGCTTTCTATTTCGGAATTAAAATCTTGAGTGTCAGCATTCAGAATAGATTTGTGCCGAAATGTTGCCTGATTTATTTTAGATGAAGGCAAATTAGCGCACTTGATGCTTCGTTAGCTTAAAAGGTAATTTAGTTTCACAGCAGATTTACTGTTTTCCAGTAATCATCCCATAAAACACATGTTATCTCTGACCAATGCCTTTTCCGTGGTCATCCGAGTGAAGCGGCTGCCTTGACCCGCAGGAATCCATTTCATTTCTCGAAGCTCGAAATGGGAATAAATGTTTCGGATAGGTTTGAGGTCGCGCTCAGGAGGCTCCTTTGACAAGACGATACATCAGGAATTAAAGCGTGCTATTAAATGAATGTTTCTTTTGGTTAAAAAGCCTCATCACGTGGCCTCGACGGAATGAACTTTTCTACGAGGTGCTGCAGCTGCGCAAACCTGAGAACTCAGCAGCTCCACTTCGGTTTCATGGCTTGTGAATATCGTGATTGATATTGACATTAAAATTCCTTTTTATTGATGCACAATTTAGAAGAAAGATTTTATTTTGAAATAAAAATTTCAATGTCAAAATGATGTCTGAAAAATGGGAAATGCTTATAAATCTACTCTATATAAGAAAAATGCACTATGAACGTGCTATAAATTAGAATTTTAAGGTGCAGTATTAATTTAAAAATACTCTTTGTAACTATTGATATTTTTAAGGTTAAGGAGGAGAAGAAAAATATTCTTTCGACAAATTAAAAGAATTACTCTATGAGGTAACCAGTTTTGATACCCCTGATGCCAACTTGCCATTCCAAGTACGCTGTGATGCATCCGATCATGATGTAGACTGTCGTCTAACTCAGCAAGATGTGGACGAGTGTTACAGACCGATAGCTTTTGCCAGCCAAAAATTCAATGTCACACAAAAGATCTGGGCAAGCATTGAGAAAGAGGATTGGGTGGTGTTGTATGGATTAAATAAATTTGATAAGTGGATTTATGGTGCTATGATGGAAATCATATCTTATCATAATACCCTTAAATATCTGAACCAAACCACACCTAAATGTCCAAAGCTAACCCTTTGGGATCTAGCGTTACAAAGGCAGAATCACTCCATTACACATAGACCAGGTATACAGCATCAAAGGGAGGACGTTCTATCACGATTGGAATGATCCATCGCTACCTAATTTATGTCTGTATTTTTTTTAATATTTGTATATACATGATATTAGTTTATAAGTTGTATTTGTTTTTATCTTTTTGAATTTATTTGAATTTGATTTTGTAAGATATGTTTTAATGTTTTTGAATACATATATTGTTAATTAATAAAATCAGCCACTGAGGGCTAATTTTATGCTTAGGTGGGGCGTGTAAGGCCAGTCAAACTTTGGCAACCCTGCTCGTCTCTGACAACAAGCCCGCTTGACTAACGCCAGGAGAGGAGAGCGAGAAGAAATCGGTCTGGGATTGACAAATTGAATTGATTGAATTGATGCTCTGATAGTTTTGCGTTTCTTTTCGTATTTTTGCTTTGCGTTTGTGCTGTGTCCTATATCTACAAGTAAATAAAAATTTGGGACTAAAATTGAATGTGTTCACTGTCTCTACCGCTCAGTGATCTACGAGGGTTTACAAAATCTATATCGAAAGACATGATGACATGATGAATCCGGACTGAAGACTTTACCAACTGTCAGGGTAAACCAACATTTTGCCGAAATCTTTGCCAAATTTTAAATAAAGTTCATTTTATACAAGGTATTAAATTCCTTTACCTGTTTATATCAAAATATTTAGCAACATACTTCTGAGTCACAGACTCAGCATAAAGTAGTTTAAAATAATAAAATAATTCCTTTCAATGTATTAGAAAAAAGAACGCTTATTATCCAACATCAAAAACGGAAGTGTTTACTTTAAGAACAACGTTTTCTTTTTATAGGAGATGCCAGATTCACAAGTTGTAAAACAAAATTATTAATTCAGAGATGCTTGCTTTTACCAATGCTGTCTTTTATGTGAACCTAACATCCTCCCATCTGTTGATTATGCAATAATCAACATTAATTACAAAAAATAGCAATTCTAACAAATACACAATATCATATAACAAATAGTGTAAATATTAACAATAGAACGTATAATAAATACATAATTCTAATTATAACTTCTACAAATATAGTTTCTCTGGAACTTTTATATCTCTCCTTGATCTTCTTTCCCTTTATACTCCGACAGTGGCTCTTTGTCGTCTGTACTTTCCTTGCGATCCATTTTCATGTGTGGTAGAAAGTCGTTATCAGCTGATATTTCTAAGGGATACACACGTTGAACTGGACGAAGTAATTTAGAACGCGAAGTTTGTATTGTTACCAGTCAGACAATCCCATCCTTTCCAGAAAGAATATCTATTACTCGCCCCAGTGGCTAGTTGATTCTCTTGCAGTTGTCTGTCCCAAAGAACACAATATCTCCAATTGCAAGTTTACGAGAGTGTTTGCATTTAGGTTTTGGTACAAGAAGTCCCAGATACTCGTTTCTAAATCGGTTACGTAAATCCTTTTATAAATTTTGTTGATATTTTAACCTACGATTTAAACTTTTATGATCTATAGCATCAATATCCGGTGTACTCCATTCTTTGATATCTTGTAGGAATGACAAAGGAGATATTGGCACTAGATTATCGCTTTCAAACACATAATTAAGGGGTCGGGAATTTATCAGTGCTTCACAGTCACACAGAATTGTGGTAATTTCTTCATAAAGTAGCTGTCCCTGGAATAAAACCTTTTTTAAGAGGTCCTTCACTATTCAAATTAGCCTCTCCAAAAATCCATTCCACCAAGAAGGAAGCTGTTGATAGGTTGAATTTCCACTCGATGGCGTTGACAGCGCAATGTTTAATAATCTTATTCCTATCCAAACCATGAAGCAGATTGGCAGCACCAATGAAATTTGTTCCATTGTCACAAAATATAGTTGAGCATCTTCCGCGTCTTGGTACAAATCTGTGAAAAGCCATTAAAAAGGATTCAGTAGATAGACTAGTGATGAGTTCTAGATGCACAGCTCTGTAAACAGTGCAGGTGAAGAGTAGCGACCAGGCTCTATGATTTTTTCTGAGGAATAACGGTCCAGCCGCATCTACTCCTGTGATTTGGAAAACGGCAGCATCTCGAACACGATTTTCAGGCAAAGGACCGGAATCAACTTCTAGCCTCTTTGAAGAGATCTTGCAAGTTACACAATGGGATATGACTTAACGGATTGTTTTTCTCCCATTGAGAATCCAAAAATCTTCCCTTTAGATATTTTGCAAAATGTGAAGACCACAATGTGAATTCCTCTTATGGTAACACTCTATGAGCCTAAAGACGATTTCATGGTTTGAAGGAAGCAGCATTGGTTTTCGGAAGTCTTCTTTGTCTCTTCTATTAATAATTGTGAATTATCCATCCTATTAAACGTACTATTTGATGATAATTAGAGAAGAATGAAAATATTCTAGTTTTCTGGATCACATTTTTCAGTACTAATCCAGGATTTTGTAGATTTAAGCTTTTCATTTTCTATCTTTCTATCTCAAGCTCATTAAAGTCTTCACATAAAATATCTTCATGAGACCAAAAATCGGGGGACCTTTGTAAAAACTGTGGCCTCTCCCACCATCTGGATGACATAAGTTGTTTTGTTGTACAGCCTCTAGATGGCAAGTCTGCAGGATTCAAATCACCAGCTATATGGTTCCATGCTAAAGGAGAAGTTAATTTTCTTATCTCCTGTACTCTATTTCGAACAAATACTGACCAATTTTCTCCTCTACATATCCCGGCTAAAACAGTAGTCTAATCGCTCCAATAGTAGCATTTTATTTCTTTCCAATTCAATGCTTCAACAACTGAATTTGTTAATATTGCTCCTATCAAAGCAGCTAATAGTTCCATACGTGGTATTGTACCACCTCTTAAGGGAGATATCCTTGATTTAGCAGCAAGAAAAGACAGCTTTACAGTTTCTTCTTCTAATCTCAGAAATACCACTGCAGTTTAAGCATCTTTGCTTGCATCGCAAAAAGTATGAATTGTGCAGTGCTTTAAATTTTCTGCTGTTACATTTATCCACCTGGGAATATTAACTTCTTCGAGAATCTTTAGATCTTGAAACCATTGCAAGAATTCCTTTCGCAGATTGCCTGTAATTTTCGCATCCCATCCTATGGACATTTTCCAAGCCTTTTGTAACATTAACTTCGGGCAAAGCATAATTGGGGCGGGGAATCCAACTGGATCAAAATCTTTATGGGCTGCTGACAGCATAATTCTCTTCGTTACCTTATCAAGGCTTAAATTATCCATCCAGCTCATATTGGCATTAAGAGAATCCAATTTGCGATTCCATTTTATACCTAGCACAGGCGTTTCCCAATCATGCTCAGCTTTGCAGCTTGTAATTTCCCAATCACTTAATTCAAAACCACCTAATGACATCAAATAAGTAGATTTGGAAATAAAGTTGTTTAGATCGTGATTATCCAAACTAGCTTCACTATTATCAACATAGAAACTTTTTTCAATAGCTTCTTAAATTCTGGGTCAAAAGCTTTACAAGCTTCAGTGTGATATTCTATAACTGAAGCAAGTAGAAAAGGACTACTTTTAACTCCAAAAACAACTCTTGCGTGACGAAACACTTTTAATTTCTTTTCTTCTAAGTTTTTCCACCAAAGAAAACGGAAGTAATCTCTGTCTCCTTTGGAAACACTTATTTGAAAAAAAGCCTTTTTAATATCTGCAGTGATGCCAAATTTCTTCTCCCTGGATCGTACCAAAATATCAGGAATCAGTTCAATTAGATTTGGCCCACAATGTAAGCATTGGTTTAAAGAAGAATGGCCTTGAAACTTGGCTGATGCATCAAACTCTGGTCTAATGGGAGTTGTATTGCTACTCTCCTTAATTACAGGCCTATGAGTAAATAAATACCAAACAAAGAAATTTCATATGAAGGAAATTCTTCAATGATTCCTTCATCAAGCTATTCCTGAAATACCTTTTCATATCTGTCATACAAGTTGCGAGTCAAAAGTTTTTCGATGATCACTTCAAACCTTTTCTTGACGAGATTGAAATTATCCGGTAATGGAGAATGATCATCAGCCCATGGCAAACAAACCTCATAATGGTTGTCTTGATTTAATTTCACCGTTTCATTAAAATGCTCTTTAGCCTATATGTCTATTTCATGCTTAGATATTTTATCCATCGGATCTCTGATTTCAATTGCATCTAATTGCCATAGATCAGATATTTCAGCTTCCTTTACAAACAACGATGCTAGAGTAATAGCTAAGTTAACTCTTTCAGAATTTACTTGTGGAACTTCTCACATTAATGTTCATCCAAGTTGGGTTTCGATTGTAACTAAGCCTGAAGTCAATTGCTTTCTTTTGCCTGTTGGAAGCTTACCCATAATATCTGAGCCTATGGGGACTTGTATAGACTTACAAAAGACGTTTGTGTCAGTTCAGACAACACCCAAATGTTTCAACTCTTCCAACCAAGGGCCTTCAGTCACAGGTAGTACATTTTCACAAATAATAGCTTGATCTAAAACTTCAAAATTACAGCTGTAGTTCCCATTTAGTGGCTTTAATCTTATTTTATAGCAGTTATGTTTATATTCCTTAGTAGAAACACCACTAAACAATGGATGGTTTATTATCTCTTGGTGACTAATGTGATATTTCATTTCTTCTGCAATGCTCTTATGTATGACTTTTGTGAACCGGTATCGCACAACACACGAACTAATTTCTTTCTATCACCAAAGAAAAGCTTGGCTTTGAAAGTTTGGCACATTTGGATTTGGGTTTACATTTGACAAGTTCACATCGTTCCCTGAAGAACTTTCTTCATCTCCTTTCTTCTGATTTGTATTCTTGAGACCTTCAAGTTTATTACACATCAAAATTACATGCTTTTTACTACAAACAGTGCATTTTAAAAAATTTTGACATTTTCTAACTGCATGTCCTGGAAGAAGGAATGCGAAGCAGCAGTTCTTGTCCCTTACGATCTTCTGTATTTCTTCTAGATATAGTTTTAGAGCATTAAAACAATCAGAACTGGCACGCTTGCCGGAACAAAATGTGCATTTTTGCTTCTTAAATTCAGGTGCTTTGGATGAGGCAAGTAACATCGCTGCAGTTGGAATTTTGCCTCTTTGAATTTTCTGAATATATTTCTCTTTACTTGGAATTTTAACTTTTCCTTTTGTAAAATCAAAACCGGACATAGAAAGGGATATTCTTTCCTGTCCCTCTACTTCTCTTTTGAGAAATAACATCAAATTCTCCAACATTTCCTTTGCCTCGTTTTCAGAATTAGAGGCAGGACTTCTATTCCAGGTTCTTAGAAATTCCTCGTCAAAACAAGATTCAACCATAGGATAGAGAATCGATGCACATTTATCTGTTGTAACTCACAGCTTTTCAAGAGCTAGCAAATAAAACTCTATTTTATTATAAAGAAATGCTGGCGATAATTTTTGATTAGATTGTACCGAAAGGATTAGCTTCAACATCTCCCTAACATAGACTTCCACCAAAAGGTCTTCTCTCCCAAAACGAGTCTTTAAACTGTTAACAGCCTTGGCGTAATTTTCGCCTGTTGGCGGAAAACTTTCCACAACTTCCCTTGCTCTTGAACCAACGACAGTGGCTTGCACCAAGTACTGAAATTTTTGTTTTCAAGCGCAATACCTTGATCTTTATCAATATGCTCAAACTGACTCCAAAAGGGTAACCAGTCCTTTAAATCATCACCGAACTGTTTAAATTGAAGTTTAGAAAGAGTTATCTTTTTCTTTACATTACTAGTTTCGGGAATTTGTTGATAAATAATACCTTGATTTTGTGCTTGCAATCTCGCCAATTCTAATTTACGATTAATTTTCAATTTTTCTAATTCCATTTCTTGTTGTTGTTTCAACTTGAACTTTTCCAGTTCTATATCTTGCTCTTTTTCTTGTTTCAATTTTTCAAGCTCTTTTTCTTGTTGTAATTTTCTCTCTGTCACAGAATCCTCTAAAAGTACGCTAACAAAATCTGGCTCACTTTTGTACTCATTACTATTTAAAATTATGGATTTCAGATCGTAGATCTTTGCCGTTGCCGGCACTTCTTCGCCAATTTCTTTAGCCACATAAGCTAAATCTTCTTTTTTGCAGGACTTTACTGATAAAAACAAGTTAATAATTCAAAAATAGTTCAAAAGGTCCTGTCGAGGACGCCAAATGTTGGGGCAAACCAAGATTTTGCCGAAATCTTTGCCAATCTTTAAACAAAGTTCACTTTATACAAGGTAATAAATTCCTTTACCTGTTTATATTAAAATATTCAGCAACATACTTCTGAGTTACAGACTCAACAGAAAGCAGTTTAAAACAGTAAAATAATTCCTTTCAACATATTAGAAAAAAAGAACATTTACTATCCAACACCAAAAACGGAAGTGTTTACATTATAAACAACTTTTTCTTTTTATAGAAGGTGCCAGATTCACAAGCTTTAAAACGAAATTATTAATTTAGCGATTCTTGCTTTTACCAATGCTGTCTTTTATGTGAACCTAACACCAACGGTCACCTATAGGCAGGAATTCAAACAGGATTTTCTTTTCTGTTTGGAATGCGATTTTTTCAAAAAATGATCACTTCTAACCCGAGAAATCCAATGAAATTCAGGTTTTGAGAGACAAGAATTGGTAATGATATTATAAGAGAGTAAATTTAAAAAATCATATAAAATTGAGGACAAAATATAATTTTAAAAAGAACTTATTCAACAATGAGCCAATTAGTGGACAATGAGACAAGTTCCTCACAAAAAAATCCTGGTTTTAATCCCTACCTGAAGGTGACCCTTAATAAAGTCTTCAGGTTGAATCCATCATACGCCGTTTGGTACACATTTCATTCCATTTTATTTTTAAAGGAATGCAAGGGAAAGTGCATATAACTGAAGAAAGGAATAATTTATTTTTATTTTTATCCTCATAACTATTTATTTATATCATAATTATTTATTTTTTAAATTTTATACTACTTTATACTTATAGTATTAGTTGCTGTCGATTCGTCTACATACGATTTAGATATTTTTATTTTTATAGTGGATTCGGATACACCCAAACTGAATGCTTGTATTCAGCTTGGGATCTGAATCGAGGGATGGATCAAGCAGTAGTTGCATTCGAAGCGCTTCAACTTCCGATCTGACAGTGTTACTCGGCTCTCTTCATAATACCGTGAAGTACTATTCAATAAGCGGTTAGACATAAATAGTGAAGTGGAAAAGGCTTTCTTATCAGAATTCAGGTGTTTTCTGACTTTCGTGTAGCATCAAGTTGTTCTAAAAAAACGTCAGATTTTATTTTGCATTGAACTTAGTAATGCTTAGTATTTTCCTTTGCAATCACTGGAATGATTTAATCCTACTCTTAAATGATCGCCTCATGAAAAAATGTATTCTACGATATGCTTTGTATCCAAGAAATACAAAGCATAATAATAAAGGGGATGCATAATTTGATCAAAAAAGAAATTTTTAACGTATTGTAGCGCTCATATTCAGCTTAAACACTTGCACTTCATGTGAAACATTTGAATATAGCTCTGTAGACATGCTCCATCACTGAAAAAAACACACACTTTAAACTGTCTTAAATTAATCTCCATTATAAAACTATTTTCTAGTTTTGAAAATTTGTTTCCCATTTCGTAACTACACATTTTCAGAAATAAAATTTATTTGCACAATAAAATGATATCGAAATAAATATTTTATTTCATTCCGTAATACATTTAATTTTGTAAGGAATCCCAAAATGAAAGATCGCACCTGAGATAAAACACAGCTTTGCCTGAATGAAATGAATTAATTTACTTTTCAAGTTTTAAAAGTTGTTTTAGTATATGCATCACTTTTGAGAATATTTATTACCTTATTAATTTTAAGAAACATGAAACATTAAAAGCTCATGACACTGGAAGTAAGAATAATATTTTTAGGTGCTCCGCCGATGATTTTCTTAAACTTTTGAAGAACTTGAATCCTTTTCTTGTGTTTAATGTATTCGAAAATGGTATTTAAAAATGAAAAAGTTCAAAACTCCTATTTACAAAGAAAAATTAGTGATACGGATTCCGCATATTTTTGCAGGAATTACTCAGCGAGACACAACGAGGAAAGAACAATTTACATACATTTATTTTTCGTTACACTCGAAACTCATTCCAGATTTGTGCTATTAAAATACATAAAACCGTTTTTTCCTTGGACATTTTGTGTTGTCTACTAATTTATAAATATGCATTTATGTAAAAATGATTTGAGTTTTATGTACGATTTTGTTAGTTTTAAAGCTTATAAATATTCAAGTGACGTTATTATTATACCTCTCGCTCTGTTTCAATGTTCGTTACGAAACAAATTTTTTCGAAGTAATGAGATTTCATTTATCTTATAATGGCATTTTTCGTAATATTTTTTTTGTTTTGCAATTTTTTTTATGAAGAAAAATTCCTATACAGAAAGACGCAAATGTAGTTTACTTTTAAAACCATCGTATACTTTTACTCTAAAGAACATTTTATATTTAGATTCGTTGAATCAATATATATATATATACTTAATTTTAAAGAGGTATATATAATAAATTGCCATTTTCATTATAAATTAGAAAGATATACAAATGTATTAAGAGAGCGCGTATGCTGCTATTCCTAAAGACAGTGCTAAAATTTTTGTGCTAAAAATTTATGCTTCTCTTCCACTTTAAAATCTGGAATTTTTCGGGTCATAAAAGAGTTAATTTTTTAGACAATAGTCTAACTCTTTACAGAAAAAAATTCCACTTTCTATTGGAATCCTTGCTTGATGGTGACCCTTGAGAAAGTCACCAGGCCGGATTTCTCATTTTTTTCACTTA
>JAOUZG010003113.1:362961-391186 GCA_026289955.1 Argiope argentata
TTTTTAAAAAATATTTTCGTTAAGACACGAGGATGGTTCTTATGGAGAGAAAAATGAAAAAACTGAGAGGAAAATAGTTAAAACGACACTTTTCTTACTTTCCCGTCAAAAATCTGCATTTCCTTCCCCCACACCGAGTAAGATAGCAGGAAGTAATAAATTATCATTTGTTTAGAAAGAAATACGCGATGTCAGTTGGTTTTCATTCATAGATAACGGGATGTTTAAAAAAGAAAAAAATAGTTGCTTTTATTATTAGTCTGCATAGATATTTAATCTATGCCTGTGCAAAATAAAGTCTGGGCAGGGAAGAAAAAAAAGAATAACAAGGAGAAAAAAGGGTTTGTAGAAAGAAAAGTAGAGAAAAAAAAAGGATAGAAAAGAAAAGAAGGGTGTGTGTGTGTCACCATTATTTCCTCTGTGCGCGGCATTTTCCAAGCTGTTTTTAAACTCGAAAACCAATTGTGTCTTTATTTTTTAGTGTGTTTATATTTATGAAAATTTGAATCTCATTATTCAGTAAAAATGTAGAATTTTCGGCCTTTCCCTCCACCATTTAAGTAAAATATCAATTCCAGTACAATCATTTCACGGATAGAAAGAGAAAGATGAGTAGTACAATAAACAGAATATCTGAAGAAAATAATACTAAATAATATTATAAATGAATTATATGATGATCAAAATTTATTTGGTTTAAAAATATTTTCGTGAAAAACCTGTTATGAGACTCAGCTACATAAAATATTTCATGAAAATTTTAGCGAGCTTTAATCCTGGCGAACCGACTGGTCGCCAAAGGCGGCTAGTAAAAATATATAATCCAAATTTTTTCCCAATTGATAGAGCTTCAAAAAATGGAGAAACATTGTTTTCACATGGTCACTAAGAGGAATTATCAATAATTTAGAACCAGAGTTTGCAGCTAAGTATAAGTTTATACAAAAAAGAAATGGTACAAAAATTTAATTTTTCAGTAGTTTTCCTTTTCTGTCATAGATACATCAATACAACTTGTTTCGAAGACAAGTATGCTATTGCAGAACAAAATAGAATGAAATACGGAATGCTAGTATTAGAGCATTTGAAACGAATTTATTGTGAGTACTCTCCGGGAACTCTTTTTCAGAAGGTTCTAGAATTAGAAGAAATTTCCTTCACACACATAAACAACAATTGCAAATATTTTTCCCCGAAACAAACAACATTATCGATTTATTTCGAAACTACTTTTCCTCGAACCAATTACAGGAACTTTTGTTTCAGATTGGTAAAATGTTTTTCAACAAAATATCGAAACGTTTATAATTATAAAATGTACTATAAATTTCTTTACTTTATATTAACCCTTTATCTACTAAATTATGCTTCTATTAATTTTCCAACTTCAATTTTTCACCTGTAGTTAAATTTCCTTGCAGAATAATCCCAGAGAACCCAAGAGAAAAATTTTAATTAATAGAAATATCTTAATTATTTTCATTATTAATTAAATATTATGTCATTGAAACTTTTAGCTCTTTAACTTCTTTCTATTTGAGTTACATCCACCGTGTTTCTTTTTAGAGTACCATCGTCAAAAATAGTGTAATTACGAAAATATAATCCAGATTTAAATGTTACTTAGAAAGTACTGTCAGTAGATAAAGGGTTAGAAAAATAATTGAGTGCACAGTGGTGAAAAGATTGCCAAAGATTGCCAATAAGAAAATTAAAAATGCTAAGCAAAACTAATAAATAAGTATTGCAGTTTCCATTTGAAAAAAACAACAACTCAAATATTTTCAAATTCTGTTTCATGCTTTTAAGTCAAAAGAAGACAGCTATTTTTTGGAAATAAAATAAGTGAGCATTCTCCACTTCTTGCTTTACTACAGGCAAATAGATGTACGATATTAAGTAATATAGAGAATCAAATGAATTAAAACGACTGTCTTTTGAACCAAAAAAATTTGGGCACCGGAGGTTCGAAACAGGCATTTCAGAAAATATGTCTGAATACAAACATGAAAACTAGAAATTGCACCGAACTTGATGAAATTAGGCAATTGGGTTAAACCTATTTGCGACAAACGGCAGAAATAGTCAGTCAACCCAAAAATGAGAAAAGTGCAATAATTGCAACATGAAATATATTCATTACATCTACATTAATTTTCAGCCACTTTTATTTACTGGCCTAGGAAGTATAGACAGAATATGGCGGTTTTCAAAAAATTTGAGCTCCATATTTTGACGAATCTCTATCTTTTGAGTTAAAGAAAACATTTTTGAAAACTGTCTGTCTATGGCAAAGATGAATGGAAAAATAATTGAACTGACTGGAAAATTTTAATTTATGGTTTTAACATCAAGCTTAGAGCAAAATCACTTCAGAGAAAGTCTGACTGTCTCGATGTTTGAATATAAATCGATAATTACAAAACAAAGTGAGCAATATAGATGACATTCGGAATGCAAATTTAACTTCTAAAATGTAAGCAGCGGTCAAATTTTGAGCCAAATACAAGCAAGAGTTGATTTGTCAGTTGGTCAGAAATATAAAATTCAAAATTAAAGACCAATACTCCAAAGTATAAATTTCAACGATCGAATTAAAATATAAAGGATCCAACGATTAAATTTAAAACCAATCAAGCAATTAGGAATCTCAATCAATTAATCAATTAGAAACAAATAAATGTGGATCAAATTTGGAACCAATTCAATCAATTAAAATGTAATCACGGTTTCAACGATCGGATCAAAATACAATCGGATGCTCCAAAATATAAACTTTCAACGATCGGAACGATGGTCAAAAATATGCAAACGAAAATTCAAAAACGCAATGACCTAAATATATATCAAATTCGATAGGATTTTGTGACCACAAGTGTAGCTCTGTATCAAATTTTTGCATGAATAATTTGGAAAAAACACCTCCAAAACACAAATTCGGATTTCTGATTTTATTAATCACCAAAACATTTGCCACAGCTAGCAAGATAGATCCAGTAAAAATTTTAGATTCCAGCCAAAGATTAATATTTCAAGAATAGGATACGCCTATACTATGCAAGACGATCTTTGGTGTAGTATCTTTATTATCACAGTATTATTAGAGAGTAATACCTTCATTATTAGAGAGTATGCCAGAAATGGGTACTGACGTATTAGACCGTCGATGTCCCAACGGTCGCAAACCATCTAGAGCCAATGTACTTAGAAGTCCAGAAATCTTTGATACATTACACAGCCATTGTTTATCCGTTTTCTCATATACACACATCTCATGTCCATTGAAACGCGTAATTCTATAATTTTGGAAATATTTCACTACATCTTTTTCATTGGCAGAAAAATCCCAAATTTTAATCATTTTAACGAGTCAAAAAATTAGAACAGGAAAAGCGCTTAGGATCTTCTGCGAAGCCAACGAAATGGCGGACGACAGTTAGGGTTTGCATAATTTTTAAAATAATGGCGGTTGTTTTCTATTATTGGCAGTTTAGCAACTCATTGGCGACGCCTTCAAATTTGGCGATGAAGATCGACGGCTTAATACGTAATTACCCAGAAATGTTTGGGGAAAATAACTTTCGATGGCTTTACACAGTAATAGGCTCCATGCCTGCTAATATTTATAGGAACGGAACTGACTTGATGCAAAACTTTGTGACCCACGGTTAGTTTGCTTATCAGCTCAAGTAGAAATGCATATCACTCCCCCGTGATTTGGGCGTCCCGGGCTCTAGTCGCGGTTCGGAGTTGACTATTCTTCTTCTATGTTCTTTCTGTGAGATGTGTAAATATCATAATTCACAACAACATACACATATCAGCCGATTTCTTTTGTAATGTTAATAAAATTTTAATTCGGGATAGTAAAAATTTACATCGCAACTTTAAAAAAAATATTACAGCGGAATAAATTAGTTAGCAACGTTAAAATAATGTTTTAAAGTTTAACATTATTTTTTTATAGTTCCTAAAATATAAAATGCAGCGAACCGGGGATTATTCGCGACACCGGGCTGCGCACCAGCCACAGGAAGCGCGCAAAACGGATGCCGAAAAATCAGCAACGAATACTTTTGAACAATTATTATATCTAGCAGGGGGCATTCACCTGTAATTATAAATTGTTTAAATTCTGTGCTAATAAAACTTTTGGTTTAATTTTGCACAAAAATAAAGAAATAAAAATCGATCATCATTTTGTAGTAAAAACACTAATTATGATTTTTAGCACCTTGGTATTCATATTCACGGTTCAACCGCAAAGTGGGCATTCTAAAATTTGCTGTACGACTCAAATTATTTCTGAAATAGAAAATGAACGAAATATTCTTAAGAACTCTAAAAAGGATATCAGAAACTATTTTTGTGAATAAATTGCCAGAAAAGAAAAGAAAATAATTTATTTCTAACAAAGCCCTATATGTTAAGATAAATCCATACTATTGAGATATTTTGGATTTATAATTAAAAATGTGGTTTTATAAAGTTACAAAAAAGTTCAAGGGTTGTATCAAAATTTAGTGGTTTTTGATTTTCGGTTTAATGCTCTTAATACCATCAATTTATAATTACATTATGAGATGTTTATAAAATGCACCACCCGAAGGTATGCGTAATAATAATTGAAAGAAATGTAATTAATTGACATTTCTAAGAATCAAGGAATTGATATTTAATCTCAAAATCCAACCACAATCCGTCTTTTCGGAAACTAAGAAGAATTCACAAGTGCTTATTTTTCGGCGCAAAGGCACTTAAGAATTTTTCAAAATAAATTTTTTGCCCCCTTTAATGATTAATGCGCATTCAATCCGTTCTGATCTAATGCTCTTGCTATTTTTTGGCAATTAAGAAAATGCTAATTAAGTACTCGAGTAAGAAATCAAAAATTACGTGCATTCATCAAAATAAAAGTCTTAAAAAATGCAAGCTCTCCTCATTCAGCTGCTCAATTGCGGGAAATGTTTCGCGAGAGAGCCCCCCCCCCGTCTCTCGTAAATTTCGGTTTTTCTTTGTCTTCTGAATTATGTTTACTTTTTCTAATCGAGTTGTTAGGTAGGAAGAGAGAGAAACTTCAATACTAAAATTAATATTTAATTTCTCTGACAGATGGCGCTGGCAACAATAACGAACAAGAGATAACACTTCTTTAATCAGTTTGCGATACTTATAACTCATTAATAAGCGAAAAAGTGAGATAAAAATTCCAGCAACTTTTTCTTGTGGGCATTGTTTTTATTGATTATTTGCGCACGTAATTTCGGTGAACATTGTTCGAGCTGTTTTCCGTTTTAACTTCTGTCTTACAGCTTATCTTCAGCTCAGTGAATTAATTTTCTGTTAATACGCTCCATTAGCCTGTGATGGAGTTCATAAACAGGAGGAGGACTGGGTCTCAATAAACAAAATAAAATTCAGTCATATTTTTTTTCAGGTTTTAAAACTCTAGAAACTAAGAATTCTTTAAAGGCACCAATAAGAATGTTATCCACTCGATCTTTTTATATATTTGCATAATAGTATGCTTCATGATATGATGAGGACAACTGTCTAAGAAATTACGCCCCACCAAGTGATTTCATGCAAAAATAGTATTTGGGTGACAAGCGCGCAGAAAGAATTTTATTAATCCAAGTTTTTATATTTTTCAGTCACAGTTTTCATTTCCAACGGAAACAGTCAGCACTTTGATCTGTAATCACGAAAATAAATGTATATGTTAAATTTAACCTTTCATCTGCATTTGATTTTGAATTAATTTGCCTAAACGCAAATGGACAGACAGACGTTTCCACTTTTGGGATTTCATTTAAAATTTGACAGACTTTTGTAGTTTAAGCGATACAAATTATACTGACTTACATCTTTTGTTGCACATCTGACCTCGGTGTCTTTCACTTTACATGTTTTCTCTTCTCTTTCATATTAAAGTGTTGAGTTTGAAATTCTTTTCAATCCAGTACTCAAAACATGGGAAGATGATGAGAGATATCCATAACCCTCTTGTCTCCTCAGTAAGTAGACAACAGACAGGGGTGATCGAATATCATTGCTTTTTTTTATATATATTAACCTTTTATTAGATTATTTAGATTATTTTTTAACTTATATATATATATATATATATATATATATACAATGACGTGTCCGACACGCGCATCGAATGACTGAAGTTTAAGTTTCAAATCTTCAACTAAGCTACAGAATTAAGTATTTAAATATGAAAAAACCAACTCGAAACGCTTTAATGTATCACAAGCTCCATATATTATTTAAAAAAATCAAATTCATAATAAATGACCAAAATAGGATGTGTCTTCTGATTAGAAAGTTAAATAAATTCGTATGTGAAGGGGTTAAGGTCATTAAGCAGGACTTGAAATAGACAACTCTTGGTGTCACCATTTTGACTTTTGTTGCATAAAAATTGGGTTCGAAAAAAAGGTTTGTCTGATAACGTGATGAAGTATTGAGAAAAATATTAAAATTCCGAAACAAAGGACTTAGATACAAAACTTAAGCATTTTCAGAGCATGGGCGAAAGAAAGAAATCGTTTTGTAGTTTCTCCCCGAATTGAGAAAGTAATCTAACTGAACGAACAAAACGGACCTGCAGAAATTGTGTCCATCATTTCATTTGGTGAACGTGATTTTATGGTTTTTAAAAGCTCATTAATTATTTTTTTGAATGATTTTATATGTGAGGACAACCAAACACGGTTCGACATAGGTTTTTTTCTTGTTTTTACCATGTCAGAACATCATGTTTTGAGGATGAGGTTTTGGCATCAACAAATATCTGTAGGCAAAAAATTGAAATTTTATTATCTGCTCGAGCATCTAAAAAAACCCAGCTTTTTTAAAGCTTTTTCATCGCATTTACAAAAGCTCTGATTTTTAAAAAATTAATGACTACAGCAAATAAAAGCTAGAAAGAAATGTCTTTTTGTGCACGTGATTATATGGAATGAAATAAACGGGTATTGAATTTTTATTAAAAAAATAAATGAGAGACAAAGTATTTTGGATCGTTTGCCATAGTAAAATGACCCATTAAAATGAATACAAATATAATTCAACTTGCACGAGTACGTGGCGATCGGTCGTTCAAGAAATGATGTTCTGACATGATACATTGAAATAGGCACAGCAGATTTCATTTTAGTCTTTTTATGATAGTGATATTGAAAGTTTATGATCGATTTTTTTCATTCACTTCTTGAAGTTCTGGATGTCGAAAAGTAATCTCAAGTCCCTTGCTGAAATGGAGACAAGAAACGAGGAGATCTCCCCAACACCTGCAACGAAAGACGGCAGCCGCTACAAGCTGCGAGAAACTAACAAACAGTTTGCTTTGTTTCCACTTGAAACTTTCAATGATAGCAGCTTCATTCTTAATTTTTTCCTTTTTTTAAAATTTACCCAGATTATTTTGAATTAAGGAAGTTTTTAAGTAGATACTATTTTATTGGATAATGTTAAGACTCTGAAATAAACCCCATCATTATTTTTAAAAATTTCCCCTTTGTTTCAATAAATAGTCTTAAAATGGGATTTGTGTGTAATATTCTTTATAAAATAACTTTCGCATCGAAAACATCGCACATGAAAGTATTTTAATCCCAAGCTATGCAGGCTGCATAAATTCAGGAATACCACAGACTTGAGACAATAAAAGCTTAATTCTCGAAATAATGAATCCTACCATAACTTAAAAGACTGAAAAATAAAATATATATGATTAATGAAATAATAATAAAAGATTAGAATGAAATCTGCTATGCATAATTGCTTGAACTAGGCAATGCTAATTTCCTAATTGCTTGAACGGCCGAGCACCACGTGCTCTTGCGAGTTAAATTATATTTTTAATCATTTTAATTGTTTCATTGAATGAGTCGCTTTAGTATTGGAAACGATCCGAAAAAATATTAGTCTTGCATTGATTGTTTAAAAAAATATCACTTTTCCTGTTTATTTCATTTCATAAAATCACGCGTTCAAAATGACATTTTCCTAGATTTAATTTGCTGTAGTCATTAACTAATTTTTTTAATCAGAGCTTTTGTAAATGGGATGACATCACGTTATTAAAAGGTGATTTTTTGAGATGCTCGTGCAGATAGTAAAATTTTTATTTTTCGTCTACGGTTTTTTGTTGATGCCAAAAACCTAATCTCAAAAACAACATCATGTTCTAAAATGATAAAAATTAAGAGAACAATGCAATAGGTGATTAATATACTCTGAATATTTCAAAATTATTATATGATACAAAATTAACTGAAATCAAGAATAATAAAATTTAATTCCGAAAACTTTGAAATCTGCGGTTCTGCGTAAATGTAGATTCTGCGTATGTCTAAACAGTTTATAGTGTTCACAATCCACCCAAGGAGTCTCACGCTTTCCAAAGAGAGCTAAAAACTATCTCTAGAGCATTATGATAAATCGGTTCATTTGTGCGAATTGTCATTTCTTTTATTGTTTAAGTTATAGTTTGAAATATTCAGCGAAAAAAGTGGCATCTTTGACTCAATCCTGTGAAGAGTTAAAAAATATTGTTTTCATTATTCACCGAATAATTAAATAGTCTTTCTATCAATCTTCTGGAAAGTTTGTTGATTCTTCTCGGATGAGTGGTATCGGGAAAAGAGAGTGTACGAAGCGTCCGAGACGATGATTATATCGAATGATCATTGCAATTTCCTAAATCCTCTGTTCAAAATGACGAAGATAAATACGTTAGAAGATTATGTAAATCGCGATGCACAAAAGCGGTTCATCTAAATCTCATCCATCAACACGATTTGTTCGGAGAGTGCGACCTCTCCGGGCGGATCTTTGTCTTGCGAACAGACTCAGTGGGCCGCGAACCGTTTCTCGCAAAAGCATCTTAAATAGACGGATTCTTGTTTCCGTTAAACGATGCTGGTCAATTAAGGCGTCATCGTGAGTCGTTTAGTCAGAAAAGTAATCATCGACAACCCATCTTCAGAGGAAAGAGGAAAGTTTACAGTATTGTTTTTTTGATAAATCTGAATAATTAGTTAATTATACTCTCAGTAATGAGTACAATTTCACCAGCCAATCACCAGCAGAATTACTTTACTCCCGATTTCCTGGTATTTTGTGAATTTATTTTTGGGAGAGTGGATATTTAGGGAGTTCTCTTTAAATGCTGTTTCAGTTGTTTATTAAATATTTGCCGTTTGCATTTATATTATTATTGTTCATTTCTGTTTTTGTATATTCTTTGACCACGTTTTGTTTCCCGCGGAGTTTTCCTGCGAAGTGAAGCATTGTAATACGCTATCGAGCATTTTGAATCTTTCATCATCTGGAAAACTTTATAGAAAATATTTGAAGCCTTTTGTGCATAATAATAATAACAAGAATCAAGCATCCACTTTAGAAATCTGTTTTCTAATTCATTGTTTTCGAAATGTAATTCAGATGTGCAATTTTGGAGATAAACAAAGCATCGAAAGGCAGATGAACTTATTTTACATTTTCCATCCCGACGCCAAGAATAACGGTACAGATTATCTGCATGGACATGAAAAAAAACGGACGCAGTTCCAGTCGTCTCAATTGCATTGAGCACGGATGGCAATGCGACTTAAAATTGCTTCTTTGGAGGATGAAATAAGTAAGATTCGCTTAGTTACGAAAATTCCTACTTTAAACACATAAAACACACACACAAGCTCTTTGTTTCTGTCCTCTTAATAGTATTGAAAACTTCCTTCGTACATTCAAGGAATTTTATGCATGTTCATACAATAATTATAATTCTCTACGGAAGAGACTTTTTGCAAACGAATGAGTACAGTCATTTCCTTTATAAATTCTCGAGAAAATAAAGTCAAAAGTGTTTCTTTTAAATGTGTCCGCATTAAATATCATAGATAAATTTCTTCACATAAAATATTTTAATAGTATAGAGCAGAAAATATTTATCGCACAAATCTGGCCAAAGGATGCTAAGGCTAAAAATATCTGGTCGTCATAAGATCGACCATTATAATGACTGGCGGCCTTTTTATTCCGGTTAGTTTTTCACATTGTACGCAATATAACCATTTTTTCAGCTTCGGGTCTTTTTTTCACTTACATTTAAAATGGAAATTGCTACCATCATTGGACGATGTCGATTTTGATTCTAGGGGTTTTGTTTAAGAAAGTTAATCATATGCAGGAGTGTTTTCATAAAAAAATGAGTCAATAAATGAACAGCGATTTTACGATACTATTATATTTCTTTTACTAATGCGGATCCTCCTTGGAGAGATGATAAAAGTGCTATTTATTTGTGATTGTTTGTATACTTCGAATAGGATGTATTAATAATTTATTATTTACAAAAAGTAATATAAAAATAATTTTTTGAATCAATTTCCACCTAGGTAACAGAGAAAAATTTTATTTTAATTACCCTTTATTAACTAATTACAATTAATATAAATAAGTATAGAAATATAACAGAGTCACAATATTAAACGGCAAAAAAGAAAGCGAATTTCCTGGCAATCCCATTCTTCTTTCTATACAATGTTCGAACTCGCAGCCCATGGGTTGCGAATCCAACGCCATACCAACCAGAGTATCCAGGTCTAGCGAATACAAATATTATAAATAATTGATCAAAAAATTATACTATCATTGAATTTTTAAAGCCAACTGTAGCAACCCAAAATGCGTGATTTTTCTGCATAAGCTGGGGGACACAATACAGATTAGAAATACTTAATTTTCTATATTCTGTACTATTTTAACTCGAAAGTACTTCAAAATGAATAGGAAAAATCGATTCATTAAAAATGTTTGATTTTAAATGCTTCTGTCATTATGAAAATAAACATAATCGTTTGAAATAATCGGCCGAAGCATATTAAGCCTAACCTCATTGGCATTGAGAAAAAACAAACTGAATTCCTTACTTATTTGACGGCGGTGAAATGAAGATTTTGGACGAAAAAGTCAGTTGTTAATTATTAATAAAAAATGAATTAATTAATATTTGAAAAAAATGTATTAACATCAAATGTCCTCTACTACAAGTTTTAAAAAATTTACTTGAACTTAATTTGATAAATAAACAGTATTTTATAAACGATTGAAAATGTAAGCTATATATAAATATATATATATATATAAATATATATATAGGGAGAGTGTGAGCTACTAATAAGAATTGAATAAATGCGAATGAATGTGTGAGGTGTGTATAAGCGATCTATCGGATTTTCTGACTAAGAGAGTGGAAACGCGCACTCTAAAGAATGTATTTAAATTTTAATTAATTAAAACTTAAACAAAATTTGGTCAGTTTTTTTCAGGATAACATACAAGGATATGATAGTAAAAAATGACTTTTTCCTCCTCTTAAAATTCAAAAAATGATCTTTTCTATGAGACCATTTTTTTATTTATAAACTTAAATTCAATTTATAGGGAATTTCCAAGAAATGATTATTTTCCTCAATTTATTTCTCACTAAATGAAAATAAAATTTAACAAATACGAGATTTCTGCGCTCGCATAGATAAAATCAGTATCTATAAACATGTTGCAATCACGTTGACAAACTCTCAATTCAAAATATTGTCAATTCTAATTTCAAATTATCTAGAAATCAGTAATCTTAAGCACTTAACTAAAAAAAATGAAAATATAACCTTGAAATGTAATATTTTCGAGAAATATAAGTGCATGAAAAGATTTCCGCGAAATTTTAAAATATCTAGATTATTTATTCTGTAGTATCTAAAGCAAAATATGGTTTATTTCTAAATATTTGGTATTAGAAAAAACATCTAACAGAAAAAAAAATGTCTGAGTAAAGTAAAGAAAACTATTTTATGCAGTTTGTATCGATAAAATTTTTAACGAATTACAAACTTTATATTTTTATGATTATAAGACCAGGCCGCTAAGCCTATATGATCATATTTCGTAAAAAGCTCTTTTTATATTTTAATAAAAAGAAAATTCCATTGTATTATGAAGGACATTGCGAATGTCATGCAAATTTGCTCATTACTATAGAATAAAAACGCATGATTTCACACCTGCCTATTGAGTATCTTTAAAAAGGCATATTTTTGAGAAATCGGTTTTTTAAGGCTATTTAATACGAAATAACGGAACCAAAAACCGATTTGACGTAATTGTAACTGGGTCAAATTTGTCCACGGAGTCCAGATTTTTTTTTTAATTTAAATGTTTGATTACCAAGAATATTTTACAATGGACAAAAAGGTTTAAATAAAATATATAATTTATATGTTTTTCAGAAGTGTATTTATTGAACGATACAAAATAAAATATTATTTTATTTTGTATTATTATTATTAATATTATTTTAATACATCTTTTAAATCTTTTTGAAAGTAAAACTAAAAACTGAATTTTTTGACGAATCAGATAAATTTGTATTGAATTATTCTTTGCGATTTCTGTTGCCCATGTTGCACTGCATCCATTTCGATTTAAATCCCAGATTTTACAGAAGCTGACAGAGAGTTATAGAGGTACAAAGCACAAGGCACAGAATAGCGTCTGTAATAGTATGAATTAGATGACAATCAAAATTTGAAACTTATGAACGTTTTGCTGGAATTTTATTAAGAAACCTAGTTATATAATTTAACGAGCCTGCTAGAATTAAATGCACAAAAAATTAATATAAGTTGTAGTTTTATACATGGATTCGACTATAAATTATTGCAATAGAATAGCTAAATTTTATTTCGACTGACCCTACTTATGAAGTAAGATAATGCAACAGCTTGATGAATGTAACATTATTTTACTTCAAAAATAGATCTCTGTTTTTTTTAGCTTAAATAAAGTAAATTTAGCTGGGCGTGAACATTTATATCTTATCTAGAACCATACGTTAAAGCGTGAATAACCTTTAGATGATTAATGACGGTGGCTGAAATCCAATGTTTTATTTTGATTTTCCTCATATGAATCTAAAATTTCTGTAGTAAAATACTTAATACATTTTTTATTTTTGTGCATGTCATTTCAATTTTACACATTTCATGCAAGTTCCATTTATCAAAAGCAATGCATTTTGCAGGCACTATACAGGCCAAACTTCACCTGCTTAGTTCAAAGAAATTTTGAGTTATTTTTGCCACAGACAGACATTTGTCAAACTTTAATTTTTTGTATTCAAGCAGATCTAAAACATCAAAATTTAGAGTTCGTATTTTTCAACGACTACAATTCTTTTTTTATGCTATCAAAATGAGAAAATAAAAATTTATCCGAAAACCACAGATGGAATGCAAAAAGAAGCTTTTCGCATGTTACCGAAACAAATATATTGATTATAATCCAAAATCAAAAGAAAAGTGTTATACGCAAAATTTGGTCAAACGCTTTACATGGGGATTACAATAAACGGAATTAGAACTTTACTTTTTTAATAACATAAAAAAATAGAATTCATAAACTATTGGAAAGCAAAATTCAATTATATAAATAGCCCCAAAAAAGGAACAAGTATTATTTTAGAAGAAAAAGCCATTGTTAACAATGTCTGATAAAAGTTATTGTCTTAAAGGATTTCTTTTCGGTCAATTCAATATATTTAAATTTGCAAAACTGTCTGAGTGGAAGAAATCGAAGCAGGATGAGAAAATCCCTTAAAGTCCCCGAGATCGCCGTCCGCAACCGAATTACAGACTTGAAATGGAGAAAAAAAATGTGGAACATTTTCTTTGATCGCACTAAATCGTGTTAGTTCTTTTGTTCTTTCCTTTTACTTGGATTCGAATGGCAGCAGATGTTCCATCAATTAGGAATCGAGAATTCACTGGAGTGTTTGGAAGATAAAAGCAAATGAATCGAGCGTAAACAGAAGGACTCAACTCTTCCGATTTTATTAACTCGGCAATTTTTTTTTCTCTTTTTCATTTTTGTAAATAAAATAGTTTATCCTATTTAATGCTTATTCATTCTGATGAGATAACAGCAATACCTCCAAAAGTTTGTCCATTTATTCTTTTTATTTCAGAAAAAGTTAAACGGATTAAGAAATCGACATGGTAATGAATCAAATTAAAATAATGTAATTTTCTAAACGGTATTTGGGTGAATAATGTTTACTAATAATAAATACCGACTTCTTACGATTTTAAATAAATTAAGAACTTGAAGGAAATTTAATGTTTGCGGGCTTCGCCTAAATTTGACAAAATATTCTTATTAATTCTTGATAAGTTATATATTTTAAACATTTACAACATTACATAATTATACGAATTAATTTTGTTGGAAGAAAATATAAATTAATGAAACATCTCGTTAACGCTATCGGTTACAGTTGTAAATATTCTTTAAAAAAACGAGTCTCAAAGCCAGAAAATTTCAAGGTTTTATTTTTCCCATCTGTAAAAGTCGGAGCAGTAATTGAATACGCCCACCATTTTAAATTGAAACCTTCTTACCCATTGAACGTGACTGGCAGTTAAAAAAACATGCTTCCATCAATGCATCGAATTTACTGTCTCATGCTGGATGTTCTAAAACTGCCTCTGATGATATTTAGATTATCGAATCCTTTTAATTTTCTGTTTTATTTTATAATAACCTAATTTTACTGGGATCCCTTTTCTTCAAAACATCAGAGCCACACAGAACTCCCAAATTCCTAATTGATCACAAACTAAAACGGACTCAAACATGGTCTGCCCCAATTCAAGAATTTTTCAGAGAAATTGCGATATCTTATTACAATGAAGTAGGCAGCCTCATGTTTTCCATTTGAAAGAAATATTAATTTACATTTTGTAACTTTAAATTGCTGCCAAATGCTGCTGCAACATCTGAGCTCAACAGATTTGGCGTGCAACAGGTCCCTTTGCGCGGCGGTTACAGGGTTTCTGGCCTGAAACCTTTCAGCTCCGAAGCTTGTGACTTAACGACCACATTGCAGCGAATTTGACTCAGCAAAATCTCAAAAGTGCAAAAAAGGGCTTCAGAGTATTCTCAAAGCAATCGTAATGGATGTGTGTAGGTAGATAGAAAAAGTTTCAGAAAGAAGATGAGCAATTATTTCGCTGAGTCAACTTCCTGCATAAAATTAATAAATCACATCTTAAAATGCTTTTCCTTAGGTATATATATATTTCCTCCTATGCCTCTAAATACATACACAACGCATTTGTTTCGTTACGAATAATTTATTCCAGATAGTATTGAAGAAAAATTGTACCGAGTCTAAGCATTTCCGAAGTTTCCCATACTGCATTGACTTTTCTTTAATAAGTTCATCTTTGTTGTCATGCCAGAACAAGATAATGTTTTTGGAATGAGATTTTTGGCTTCAACAAAAATCCTTTGGTGAGAAATAAAAATTTTAACAAAAGAACAACTCGCCCAGAATCACACGACAGAGTCAATAGAAGCGCTAGATTCATCCGAAAAGTCAACAATTCCTAACTATCGCGACGCATTGCAGGTAAGGCGTCCCCTGACATGATAAATTCAGTAGAGTATATTTCATTCATCAGTGCATTAAAGTAAACTCCTTCATTAGTGGAGAGAAAATTTTGTTGACCACTCCTCGCGGGTATTTTTTAAAAAACTAATATGAAATTACGAAATGAGTATAAAACAAGCTCCAAGACTAAGTTGTAAATAGTAAATCATGGCAGAATCCAATGTGCATTACGAATTTAATAAGCGTATTCAGTAAAATAAAATTTTAAATTTTAAAATGAAAACATTAAAGAATATAAATGTCTTACAATACGAGTATTACAATCATTAAAATATTTATAAGAGATTCAAAAATAAATACATTCAAATTTAAATTCTTAAATAGGTTCAATTTTGAGCGATAAACCTATTTCAAAAATTATTAATTATGATTTTAAGAAAACCATTTCTTCGGCACTTTCGTTACCTTAGTAGATCTCTTCTATTAAATCTAACAGAATGCGAAGCTGGTTTGCTTCAAGCTTATTAATAGGGATATTTTTTTTACCAGAAAAAATTTTGCCTTTTAATGTTATACAAATTAATAAAAGTTTCGAAGAAAATCTAAGTGTTATTTCACAGCTCAGCTCATTAGGTTTTGCTTTGATGGAATAATAAAAAGAGAAAATATTTAAAATAATTAAGAATTTTCCGCATTTCTGAAAAAGGGCAATATAACTTAATAAACATATGAAAGAAATAACTCCTCCTCAATTTATATTAATAACTAATGTATTATTAAGGGGAGATTATCCGAAAAACAATGCTACTCCACTCATCGTCTTTGTACCGTTAGTTATCCATTTGCATTTAATGCTTCATTAATTATTGTTAATGACCCTCATGGTCATTAGTGAAGCATTAGTACGTGAAGCCATCTGCGATTGCTCGTAACTTTACCTGAGAAGCAAACATATTTAACAAATACTAATTTTGCACAGCCACTTAAAATTTATCGTTCGATCTTTGTCTTGCGGAAATTAATTTTTTTTCTTTATAAGTTAACCATAGATATGGGTTTATTGATGAAGACTTATACTTCATCAGTTATTATCAATTATATTCATTCTTAAATGAATTTATAACTGGGTTTTTTTCAAGGTAAGAAAAAAATACATTTTAAAGAAATTAAAATTATTATTTGCACATAACTGAATTCGAGTGGTAAGATTTTTTTCTTTTTCGAATTTTATGTCACACGAAAGAAAAAAGTAAAATTCATCGATTTGAAGGGGGGGGGGGAACATAGATATGAGAAAAAGATTTCACTGCCTTGATATGAAACTTATATGCTCTTTGTTAACTATGAAATAAAAATCGGTGAAATCGGTATACTTTTCTGCCAAGGAGGAGAAAATTGATCCTTTAATTCTGTTATTTTAAATATATAGTTAGTTCATGAGAAGCTAGTCACCAGAAACGGATAGTAGATATAACTTTATAATGAATACTAAATACAGACTGCATTAGTCTAAAAAGAATCATAAAGGTATATGGTAGAACTGTTTTTAAAAAATATCAAAATTTTAATGAAATTTTATTAATTTTACTCGGGAAGTGTTTAATATGTTAAGATTTTAAACAATCTAAAGAGATTTAAATAAAAAGCTCGAACAGTAATTAGAGTGGCAATTTTGAGACATTAGAAAATGGAAGATGCACCTCATTTGGATTTGAATAAGGACTCACTGGCGCTAATGTTTTCGGAAGTCCTCTTTGAAGTAACCACATATATTGTCCTTTTCAATTTCCAATCATTGATTTTAAAAAGCAATTCCAAATTCTTTTACATATTTTAATTACATTTTTCTTAATAATTGCTTTTGTAAATGCTATGTTATTTAATTTTCATAAATAATTCATGAATCAGTTTGAATAATTAAGATCCATAATTCAGTTGGTAGATCAAAAATGCTCCTTATTTTTCATATAATGTTTTGTTATAAACTCTCATCCCCAGCATTGCAGGGGGCCTGAGGATTGCAATAAAAAAACTGGATATTTACCTTGAATGTCATTTTAAGTAAATAGGTTTATGAAGAAAGAAAGATCTCTACGTTTGTATTCGAATATGATACTGAGTGAGGGGAAAGATGTTGTGGAAATTGTAACTGCAATTTATACAGAGTTTAAATAAAAAGGAATTAATTTGAAAAGAAAAGCTAAGACAAGAATTTTAAATTCCTACCATTGGCAGGAAAATATGAATTTAAAAAAAGTCGAAATTGGCACAGTGTTTCTGGCAGTGGGAGTGATTTTTCCTTTTGCCAATTATTTGTAAAATATAGAAACTGGGCAAAACAACTAATCATTAAAAAATTTTAATGTTGTGAAAAGCTGCCTAACATTGTGATAATGGAATTCAGTTAGCAGTAAACTTTAAAAAACAGGCAAGTCCTACCAGACTCTCCGACCCACCACTAAGGCACACGGATTTAGACCATAAAACTGAATGACTGAAACACTGGTGGGAACTGTGATAGGGTTCTAAGGTCCATCAACGACCACGGTACAACCTTTCCCTGAGGAAGTACATCCCATCATACATGGAAGGAGCATACCCCATCTATGAATGTACCCTCCAGGGTGGCGAGGACCAACCAACGTGACGGAAGCATCTTATTCTCATTTCCAGATGCCCCCAGAGGGATTAAAAAACATGTAAACTGAAAAAAAATTCTTTTTTTATTCGAGACAAATTTTAGAAATTCCAATTGAACTCCTGCTACATAAAAGGAAACAATTAGCAAATATTTATTATATATTTACTTTTTGAAAATTTTGACTTCGTTGAAAATAAACGAGATCGTTTAAAAATACTATAAATACTTTTTTTATCAATCACAATCTGTGATTTAAAAAACGATCCTATTGTAAAAATCATATTCTTCCATTTCTGACGATAGTATAATGTATATGTTTCTAGAAAAAGGAAACATAAATTTGATCAAAAGAGACATTTAGATTTAGATTCTTTTTCATTTTGAACAATTAAATTATGTTGTATAGCAAATTTCATTTATTTCAAGATGTTTGGCGAGCATTTAATGATTGGCGAATGTTCACGAGTCTGGAACTGAAAAGTCTAACATGTGATTGCGACTGATGATAAATATATTAATCTCTTGAGTACTTCCTGCACAAAAAAGAAGGGGGAGACTTTCTGCATTCTGTCATGTTTGTCTCTTAACTGGGTGATATTTTGTTTTGTGCTTAGAAATCAATGTCGTCATTAAAAGCGATAAAACTAAGTTAATGAGCCGAGGGTGAGACGCATTGGTCACTTGATTGCCTCGTAAATTCATTTACAGTGAGGTAGTAAAAAGAGCAGCAAACTCTCCATTCAATACAGAATAGGAAGCGAATAAATGTAACTTGGAAAGAACATGGGAAAATTAAACGGTTAAGTCTTAGTGCCAAAGAGACCCAACTCTGGTATGCCGGCATTCTACCGATTAAAAACTTGTATGCCACAGTCCCTTTTATCTTTTCCATACACTGAAAATTAGCTTTCTCCTTACGAATTACAGTAGAATGAAATATTGGAAAAGGAAAAGAAAATCTGCATGTAAAACTGTTTCCGAAGAAAAGACATCAAAACAATTGACTCACCGCATGTCAGAACAGAGAAGTTTTGCGAGCAGTCTGTGAGTTGACCAAATACAGCTGATACATGTGGGTAAAATTACATAGTCAACAATCGAAATATTTTTGCTGCCAGTCAATAATTCATTTCTATTGCACACATCACAAAAGATTAATTAAAAATATCAAATGTATGATTCATAAAATTTAGAGGTCATTATTTGAATCCAGGTGATTTAAAAAAAAATTAAGATCCATATTCCAAACATAATTTAATATGGCAGCATAAGTAACTTTCTCATTACATCTTACCGATAAAGTCATATTTTTAGCGCACATACGAGATCAATTTACAAAAATTTTGGCAACCAAAATGCATGTTGCCATTTTATATTTCCTCTCTTTAACAGAAGGCATTTTTTTTATTTGACTTTCTCCTATACATCTAAAAAGACTAGTTTTGATTTTGAGCATTTTCCTTTTCACAGACTGGATACTAAATTTCAAACAGAAGAATAATGTTTGCGATAAGATTATATTAATTTATTTTGTCTGTTTTCGAATGGCTACGTCCATATGCACACGTAAATATAGAACAACGGACGTTCGGTACTTTGACAAATATTGCACAATATCTAATATGCATCTATAGTGCTAATGATAAATCTGTATGCTAGATTTCATCGATCGAACTCTCATGTTTAGACGAATATCAATAAAGGAATAGAGTCTGAATGCTGACAGATTTCGTACGAAGTTATATAAAAAGGTGTGAATGTGAAAAATATGTATCATATTCGATTCCTGCATCTCAATGTATTTTTCAAGTAACCATGTTTCCACACAGACATCATTCCAAAGGTGTTTTGCACACACAGAAAGACTGAAAGAGTACGGTCTCGAGGTGAAGCACTTTATCTTTTTATGCTTTCTAATCAGGATTTCAAAAAATGCGAATCAATTTCTGAAGCTTTAAAGCAATAAAAGATAATACATAAATAAACGAATCAAGTTTTTAAAGGACGTAGTCACTTGAGAAAATGCAAAGGATTCAGCAAACGCATCTTCTAGTTTGTTGCCAATTTACGTTTAAGGAATAAATTATTTCAGAACTTTTGCGACAAATCTTGCTGTATAAAGCAGCAAGGATAGCCGGGGCTTTACATCTAATTAGTAAAGTTCCATTAACATGGGTATGACTTCAAAAACTAATAGACAACCTCGCTCTTATATTCTAGTAAACGTATTCTTAAACAGCCATTAATTTTATGTACGCTTCGATAGTTGTTATATAAGGAGAATTTAGCTCTAGTCCTTCACATTCTGCACTTCAAAATGCTTTTTAGTAAATCTCTTTAATAACGAAAAGGAAGAGGGCAAACAGTCGAAACGCAAAATCAATGTGCGGAGGAGATGACGATGGACAGTTGTGTTTTTATCCTTAGAAACGTGTGTCGAATTTTATGGAATTATTATCTGATGAATATTAAAACATCATAATAGCCATAAATTTCATGGGCTTGAAAAAGCAATTAAAATTCTAAAGTGGCGAATAATTTTAGAATGCATAATTTTTTATGCAATCGATGTGACTCATTAATTCAGGAAAACCTAAATTTAAGAAAAATGGGATAAAATTGCTATTATTTTTCATCTGTAACTTTTCGAAATAATTTATTTTACGAAAATGATAATAATAATATCCGAAATAACCATAATTTGCTTTGCATACTAATATTATTTTTCTCAATTATGAAAGGATATTTCTACTTATTTATTTATTTATTTTCGTAAAATTATTTCCAAATTCCTCTTTAACTCTATTTCTTCCTTCTTCCTTCTAATAAATTCTTCCTTCGTTTGCATTATTTTAATCTTGGTTTAGAAACTAACTCATAAATGTTAAAAAACTCCTAGACATCACGCCACTAACTCCACGCTATCTATCTATCTACTATCTATGTGTGTGCATGCGTGCGTGTGTGTGTGTGTGATGATATCTATAAAATATAACTTAAATCCTAATCAACAAAGTTTTATCGCAATTTAGCCATTATTAACTACAGTCTAAAATGTTCTTTTATTTTTTTAATCTTATTTCCCTTTTTTTTCATTTAATTAATTAAACAAAAACTCTACAAAAATGCTGAAGTCTGCGCTCTGTCAGTCTAAACAAATTCTTTTAAAAGATGTTTAAATTTTCCTTTCTCAGATAGATACGTGTATGGAAATCCCTATCGAAATCTCAAAGTATATAAAGACCGGGATAAAAAATATTTATTTCTCTTTACGCTCTTCGAAACAACGCAATTCGTCAAATATTCATGCAGACAAAAAAACCAGGAAACTACCATTTAAAAAAATTGGTGTTATCTTTTAAAAATGACCAAAAATAAATGATATTTCCAACGACGAAATTAATTATTTAAAAAGCAGGAAATATGAATAGGTATTTTTCAAATTACATGAAACGATGTTTTCCCAGCTAATCTATTTCGTGAAATTATCCCATTAGGGCAACAGCGAGGATGGATTCAGTTCCGAATTTCTTATCTGCTGCCCGTGACCTGAATTCTAATTACTTGTTAATGAGCGTGTCTTTGATCTCAGCACCTGAAGATGATATAATTAGGAAACTCATTCAATCGAACGCATAAAAATTTAAAAAGGGATTTTTTCCTTCCTAAAATGAAACAACATTTGCAAATTGATTATTTATTGATTGATCAGTTATAACTTGTTTGAGCAAATTACTAAGCAAGTGGAATAATAATTTCATAATGGTAGGTTAAGTGCTAGTTACAATATAGAGAATGCAGTACTAATGATATGAATAGAGCACTAATAAAACTGATTACTTATTCCTTTTTTTTCATTTCTATTAGTTATAGACAAATAGATTTTCTAAATGAGATTATTAACAAAGCGATTTAATGATACTTTTGAAATTAGGTAATAAAAAAAAACTTAGGCATTAAGTGCTAGATCATTATAACTACAATTCAGCAACGAAAATTAATCGTCGAACGATAAAGGTCAACGAAAATTAATCGTCGTAGTAAAACTACCGGTTCATTGATTCTTTGTAAATATCACTCATTACATAATCCATAATTTTAATTCATTGCAATTTCGTTTATTTCCACGCTATAGAAAAACTTCGTAAATCTTAACATACCATTTTTTTGCAGTCATTTAAAAACTACTTTAAATTCTCTAGCCTGTTCAATAGAAATCGAAGAGCTAGCTTGAAATCGTTTGAGAATTATGACATTTATGTTATTTTGCATTTGACCAATGATGCGAGCAGCAAGTGCGGAACGCAATCCTGCTTGAACTCGCAGTCACTTGCACTCAAACGAAGAGACGTGACGGTTCATCCAAAAAACATCAGCAACATTCCTTCGCACGTTATTCCGAGTAGGAGAGAGATGAGGAAAATTAGGAAATTACATTCTCGTGGTTGCAAAATAATGTTATGATTTTTTTAAATTATTATTAAGGGATAGTTCATTCTGTCTCCCCGAGTCTTTGGAAGCAGCCGAGAAGAATTCGATCAATGCAAATAGTGCGTTGTTTTTTTCCGGAAGGATGATCGATAAAAATATTAAAGCTTTTTGTTGATTTTTAATTGAATATTTCCGATATTTTTAAAATACTAAATAATATTAAAAAACAAACATTATAACGATAATTTGGTCAAATATTTATAAGGTTTGAAGGGCATTCTAGACAGATAATAAATTTTAAAATAGCATTAAAGCAACATAAATTAATTCGACATTATAATTCAAAGATAAAACTGCCAGAATTAAGAATCTTATTTTTACTTATTTATTTATCTAGTATTGCAAACAAAAATAAAGAAAACCACAAATCAAACTTAATTTTAATATTTTCGTCATGAAAGTAACTGAAGATTCAATATACGAAAATTAACTTACATTATCCGTTTAATACAAGATCATAATATTAATAAATTTTGCATACAGTTTTAACGATTAGTATATGTAATTCTTTCAAAAAATGGTTAAAATTTAAAATCATAATAGATTTTTTATGCTCCTTTCATAAATTTTGAATGGTCTGTAATATAAATAAAGATTGAAATGAAATCTGCTATTCATATTCCAATGTATAATGTCAGAACATCATTTCTTGAACTGCCAAGCACCAAATGTTCGTGCAACTTTAATTATATTTTTATTCATTTTAATTGTTTATTGAATTGCAGACGATCCAAACATTTTTGTCTCGCATTGAATTTATTTTTTATAATCAGAGCTTTTGTAAATGCAATGGCAACACGTTATTAAAAGCTGGTTTTTCAAGATGCTCGTGCAGATAATAAAGTTTTTATTTTTCGTCTACGGATTTTTGTTGATATCAAAACCCTCATCCCAAAAACAACATCATGTTCTGATATGATAAAATTGTAGGTTTATTTCGACGGCGATAAAATTGAATATTGCATCGCCAAATCTTTAAGAGAACAGAAATAGCTGAAGCAAGCCACTTTAGAGCAGAAGAGATAAAATCACTCCCTGTCGATGTCGTCTTCTAATTTTAATCCCCCTTTTCTTTTCTTTCAGATTGCGGTTACAGTAAGCCACCGGAAGTAATTAACAAGAAAAATGCCTTTAATTATTCATAAAAGTGGCGCCTCTAATTAATTAAAGCCATTGAAAGAAAAATGTCTGAACTCTTGGGAAAGGTATTGCCATCCTTCCACTCTTCGATAGATTTAAGGAGTCTGCTTATTAAAAAGCAGCGGCTCTACCGAGAGGAGAGGCGAGAACAGTGATGCGTCTTCGTTTTGACGGCAAGTGCCCGATGTTTCGGATATGTTAAATGCCCATCAGTCGCTAATTGAAACTCGACACGTTAAAGCTAATTGGACAACGGAGCACCGCTGAGCCGTGCAATTTAGCTCACCTAAGAACGAGGTTTTTATTACTTTTTTAAATGAAACGAGGATTTAAATAGAAGGCGACAAGCAGATGCGTCCGACGATAACAACAAGCTCCTTTATCTTTAAAGTTGTAAGCCTGTTTTTATGTTCATTTCCGGCGGGTTTTTTTTTATTCCGTTGTATTTTGGCTCGTCTACTATCAACAGTTTTTTTATCCGCTCATATCTTTTCGCGTGGCTCTATTTTCTTTCAAAACAGTGGCATACTTTGTTATAGAGTTGCTGTTTTGAGGTTTGTTTCTTAATATTCGCTGTCGAGGCATGTGCTGCAGAATGAATGGCACACGGCCTTCCATTTTTGGCCTAAGTGAAGTTTTCTTTCTATTGCATTCTATTATAGAAGTTCTAAACATGCGGCATGCCTAGTCCCGACCTTAAGACAAGTAACAGAAGAGTAATATTGGAAAGTAACAATAATAAAGGAAATAAAATAATAATAAATAGAATAACAAGAAAGACTATTGTTCGAAAATGAATTTTACATCCATTCAAAACCGAAAAAAATAATTAAAAACTAAAAAAATGAAAGTTTTTTTAAAAATAACTTTCTAGAACTTGCAACAATAGATTACTTTTTTGCCCTGAAGTTCAAACCTTTTCATTCTCCCATCAAATGTACAAACACACGATTTTCTTCCACTGCCGAAAGCTAAAGAAGGATTTCATGCAATATCTCTCTGTAGTTTATAAATTGCAATATCTCAAAATTTAGAAGAACGATCAAACGAAAATTTACATTTTTGATAGCACTGTGATGTTATGGAATAGTTTCCATTAGAAAGACATTCAATAAAACAATTAAATTAACATGACACGAATATCAGGTAAATTGAAGAAATCCTGTGTACGAAGCAAAATCCAAGCAATTTAACTGAAATCAAACGCAGCAAATGTTCCCTGGAGAATCAGTAAAGAAAAGTAAAATGGCCAAGTCTGATTTAGTAAACACGTGCGCTTTTTGAAAAAAGATTCTACCCCGTAGCCCTCCCCAAGTTAAATTGAAATTATTGAATTTTCATTTTTAAGGCTTTAATATCAGTAAATGATTTGTGATAACAAAAAAGTGATATCTCACAAAATGAGCACGGAAATTATCCCCTATTTGCTAAATTTATTAATTACTTGACTTTTTGCAGAAACCATTAATTAACTCAAAAGATTTTCTCTGTTTTCTGAATTGTGATTTTAGATGGTTTACAGGAGGGTCATATAAAATCACGTTATAAGAATCTGTAGTGTGACTACGAAATGCCTCTTGGGATAATTCTCTGAGCAGCTCCGAGTCCCTGATAATTCGACTTTTTTATAATATTTCCCTCGCTCTTCAATTTGTACATTTATTTAATTTCCAAGGAGCATGTTCTTGATCATATGTCAGAAACTTATGAAATTAAAGGTCTTCAAACTGCGGATCACTATGGCCCAAAATTCATTGTGGAAATGACTGATTGGATAACAAATGAGCATCCCCGAGAAACTCACTTTATAACTTTGGCATTATAAATATATGAAACGACATGTAATTCAATCATCAAAATAAATCGAGCTAAGATTTTGGAGAATGTTCTAGCCATTCGATTACTGGTGTCCGAAAAAAAAATATTCCAGATTTAGTTTTGTTATGCGAACGCCCCACTTTATACCAAGCTGAAAAGATGTAATAAGGGGAATTTCATTTCTTAATCCAATCCTACATCATACAATATCTCAAAACTGTGTTATCAATATTTAAATTTGAATAATTAAATGACTGTTAAATTAATAGCCGTTTCTAGTGACCAAATGGTTTGCAGGAAATTATTTTCAATAAAATATTTTATATAGCTCGATCTTTTCATGGTTTCTTCAGCACAATTTTTTGAATCTTCAAATTTTGACAGACATACATCATATTATTATTATTCCAGGAGTCTCAAGTCAATATGTTCGTTGGATTATCATGTAAATCTGTATAATTTTCCATCAGCTTTCGTGAAATTCGAAATTAAAACTTGAAAAAAATCAATCTATTTCAATTGATTATTATTGCCTACGGATTGAATCGCCTTATAAAGAATCCGAATTTTTTTTCAAATAATACATTGTAAATTAAAATTTAAAAAAATAAAAATTATTGTATGTAAAGAATATTCTTCATTTTATCAATGATTTTTTTTAAAAAGCCGTTTCTATTAAATAATCTTTGTAACTCATAACAAGTCTAAAATACATTTGATGTTAATTTTGAACTTTTGACAAACGCTTGTTTAAAAGGGTGGAAAATGGCTGCCGGCAGCGGTTTGACACGTGGGGACATGCCTTATTATACCTAACGGATTTTGCTGTGAGGTTATTTTTGGCCAGACTCTTTAAAGAGAGAAAGAAAATATCCTCTCTAGATGATAAAAATAAAATTAATCGCGCAGATTGTTTCTGCAGCCAGGAAGGTATTAGGTAGCTTGCTGAGTCGCGCCTTTTGCAACTTATTACTTTTTCCAGCTTCTGTTTGCTGGGGCTTTAACCACTTGGGTGGCGCTGATTATGAAGAACTTTCTAAAGGATGGCAGCAACGACATGACATCGTGAAGCTAACCACCCCCTGTCCTTCATCAGCCGCCCTGAATACACTTTGGCAGCGCAACCAAATTATTTGCATTAATGTGTCCAATAGCTGTCACTCAAGGCGTGGAACGAAGAGAATTTTTTTTTCTCTTGTTGTAATTCTAGCTAAAAGGTAATGAAGAATAGCTGTTACTAAATTCTGTCCCTTTTACATGGATTATTTTAAAGATTTAAAATATTTAATAACATCCTACTCATTTGTTTTTGCTACTTTTATACACGTTCGTTTGACTTGACCTAATGTGGCAGAGGAACTTCTGATCCCTTGTGCCTTCTCAATCAAATGACTCTATTTAAAAATTTTTAAAAAAATCTTTTTTAGTTGAAAATCGATTATTTTAACCAATTTTTTTTCTTATTTTTTCTCCACCTTAGCCAACATTTTAAACTATTTAACTATAACATTATAACATTTAAACTATAACATTATTTCTGAAATATTTTATATAATTATTTTGATTTTTTGTCGGAAGTTTTTTTAATTATGTCTATGGTACCCCCCCCCCCCCTCTTTCTCAGAAAGCGTAGCAAGATCCGAAAACTTCCTGGATCGAAACTCAGCAATTTCATCCGGTCGTGGAAATCGAATAAATCCATATGCTTTTCTTTGAAAGTTCTTTGAATACCACTTAGGCTTGTCTGTCGATAAAGTATCCGTCTTGAGCAAAATAAAAAGTAAGCGTTTATACCTTAAGAAAACATTTTACAAATATAATTAACTGATCAAAAACATATGAAGTGCTTCAATTAAATGGTTGTTTAAAGATTCTGAATGGCATACAAAACACTCTTTTACAATTTCTGTAACTCTTAAGAATTTTCTCCTTGATATCAAAGTGTAGATTCTTTAACAATTAGTAACAAATAGATCGTGTTTGGCTACGGTGCATTTAATATCTCATTGAGAAAAAAGTCTCCATTGTTCCTGTGTCTCTAACGTGAAGAGGTATTTAGTAATTAATCAAATATAAACTTTTTGAAGAACGTTTGCTTATGAAATACTTTCTTTTATCTGTAGTCGAAAGCCCAGACGCAGGAGAGTTGAGTATTTTAAATTAAAGAACCATGTTGCGAAAAAAACAAGAGATCATTGAACTTAAGGCAACAGAAATGTCCTTTCGAATCAGGCACTTAGCGTATTTATTTTCAATAATATTTGATTAAATAATTTCACCGAACTAGTGTTCAATTTTTTTTTTGGATTACTAGTATTAAAAATTTAAAATCTTGTAATTTACACACACAATAATAGTTCAATAATATTTGTTTTTTGCAAAGTTTGCATTAATCATTCTTTCACGAATTCCAAAGGCATTTTGATGGGTTTTGTTTATTATCAAAATTCATAAAACATTTTGCTAATGAATAAAATTTTAAAATATCCTAAACTAATGATATCAAGGAAGTTAAAAACAAAGGGGAAAAAGTACATTAGATGAAAATTCAAACTCTTTCAGACGCGATTGTTTAGATAAAGTTTTCGAGGTTCATGATAAAATTAAATAATGAAAAAAAGAACAATCCCAATTTAGTGTGGATATTTTGATTATATATATATATATAT
>JAOUZG010003113.1:391586-415100 GCA_026289955.1 Argiope argentata
ATACTCTTCATACTCTTAAGGAAACGAATCGGCCAACTACAATATTAAAATACACAAATGTATTTAGAGAGTGCTTATGCTGCTACAACTAAAAAAAACGAAAGTAGAAAATTATCAAGTAAATCAACGAAAATAAATAAGGAATTCGGCTTGACGACTTTCTCAATAGTCACCATAAGGCAGGGATGACAAAAAAAAAGAATTTTTTCAGTAAAGGGTTTGATTAGTGTTTGAATATAAATCAATTTGGGACCCAAAAAATTCCCGATAATAAGGCTTAAAAGAAGTACCATATTTTTTAAATATAAAAATAAATGAAAATTATAGAAACAAACAAAATCAAACAATAATAAACTATAGAAGAAAAACAATCAACTGTAAAAAACAAAAAGTAGAATTAAAAAGCAAAGAACTTGCCAGTAGCCGGTAAAATTATTACAAAAAACAAAATCATTGCTCGTACCTTCCTTTTTAAACGCTGTTTATTTATTATAGAATTTTAGTGCCATCTAGTGGATTAGTCAAATGTGTCCTTCTTTAATTAAATAGAGCCAGCCCTTCTTTAATTACATTTCAATATTGCAATATCTAAAGAATTTTTATATAAGTTAAATTTCTTATTATATTATTGTTGCTTTGATATAGAAAATTTTATTATTACAGATGTTTTTTATCCTGTTGAATTGTGAGAAAATTAGATTTGTGAAAATTTTAGGGTTCAAATTAGAATGATAATTGCCAAGTTTAATTATTTTAAAGTTGAAATCATCTCTTTTATCATAGATTCCCACTAGTGTTTCGTCATTAGAAATTTGAATTTTTAAGTTCAGATAGTTAGCTTCAAGTTGTTTTTCATTTGTTTTGTTCAGAATTAACTCTTTTGGATAACAGTTAGTATCTATATTCGTGTTATCTAAGTTTATTAAAAGTAAATCTTCTATATATCTCACCCTCTTATTAAATAATGTTTAATAATTTGTCTTATAGTAATGTAAAAAATGGTAACTAAAGCACTAAAGAAAGCTGTTCCCGTTTGAATGACTATAATTTGTTTATAAAAATTAATTCAATTAAAAATGTAAATTTTGGTAATATTAAAATTACAAATTTCCAGCCAGTTATTTTTAGTAATAATATCTTCATTTAAATACTTTTCATATATAAAAAGACAGACTTTTATTAATTTTTCTTGATGCAGATTGGTGTATAAATTTTCGAAATAATAAGTATTAAGATTCATAATGCTATTATCTTTTAGAAAATCCAAAATTTCTTTGTTGCTATTAATTATAATGTTAATCTTTAATTTTATTAAAGATAATTTTCAAGAATTTAAAGAAATGTTTTCCCCCAAAGTAATTATAACTGCCAGTGCTACAAATCACGAATCGGGATTTTAATTGTTTTTTTAATGAAATTTAACATTTGGGAACAAATAAGGATAGATTAGAGAACAGGTCTTAGTTTTAGCTTTTTTTAGCGAACGCTAGTATTCCTTTATCCAATTCCTTTTTCCTCTTATTCTTTAAAATATAAATTGCATTAGAGTTATATTCATTAATTAGTAGTTCTTCATAAAATATTTACAAATTAGACAGATATTATTTGCTGATTTATCAATTACTGTAATAATAAGTTTATATTTTTAAAAAAATCTTTCTTTTTTTAATGTTTTGTTAATATAAAACCCTCGTTCTTTAGTTCCTATTGTATTTCTTTCAAATTTATCTCAGTTTCCTTTAAAATTCTCACTTTCAATTTCCCGAAGGCTTCAGCAGGGCTATGATATTTCCTAGATAATTTAGAAATAAAAACATGCAAATTTCTTGAAATAGAAGTTAAGATTTTATTATGATTTATTTTTTTCCCTTAACCTAAATTTGGTTCCTTTTTCCATAAGGTCTCTTAAAAAGACTGGATTCAACTATTTTTAAATCAGCCGTTGTAATATGACCCTTATTAAAATCTAAATAATATTTATATATTTCTTTGTTGCAATTGCAATCTTTTTTTAAATTTATTTTACTATATTTTTGCTATATTAATCATAATTTCATAGTTGCTCCTTTAAATTTCCTGTTTAACCAAATACTATTGACACATTAGCTTTATCTTGCAACTGAAAAAATGCATTATTGTTATGAATAATTTTTGGTAACTTAAGATTTTGAAAGTTAATATTTATTTTATAACACAAAACTGTTTATTTAAATTATCTTTGTTATTTAGTAATAAATCGTTTTTCCCAACATTAAGCTAAAATTTAATAAGATAAATTATAAATTTAGTGAAAGAGTTTTTAAACTTAATATTCTCAAATTCATTATTCAAAAAAAAAAATATCTTTTTTCTCAGATTAAAAAGATATTTCCTGGTTATTTTTATGTTTTCACCATTGTGATCCAGATTGCAGTAATTTTGAAATTCTTCAAATATAATATGATAATAACCATTTTTCCCTTTACCTCTTTTAAATATTTTACAACAATTTTTGTTATCTAGAAAATTAAAATGTAAATGCAGACCTTATTTAAATCTTCGAAACCTTCCTCATTTGGCTAACTATTAAGGATATAATGAAGTGGAGTTTTTAGGTTGCAAATGTAAATATTTTCCAGATCCAGTATTTTGCTTAATAATATTAACTAATAATAATAAGTCACTAATATTATCCTCTAAAATGTAAATATTAGCATTATTAATATTATGGAATTGAAAATTTTCAATTGAAACAAAGAACTGTGCTTCTAATGGATTTAATTTCCCACTCTTAATAAATATTTAATTTGTTGCAATTTGGCGAGAAAATATTACATTGAGCCACAGGTTTCTGTTTGCAGATAACGGCAGTCACTTTTAAAATGTCAGAAATATGTCAAAATCGCAAGATGCCAGAGAAATTGCTTCAAAGATAAACCACTTTCGACAGATCGGCTTTCATTAATTGACTCGATAATGCTTCTCGTTTCCGGTTCCTCGGATGCTGGACTCGTGTCAGTGGTCAGATATATGAAGATATCGGCTTTGTGACACGAGCAAGACATGCCGAGACGAAGTCACACAAAGACGGAGTTCACCATGACCTAATTCTGAAGCCCTGCCATTCTTTTAACCTCACCATTAAGAAGTTGCTTCACAGTAGAATATTTTCAAGTTTTCCCTCTGTGAATAAATTAAGTTAATGAGATTTTTGAATTAGAATCGATTAAAATAACTCATTTACATATTTACTCGATACGATTATAGTGCCCTGGATTTACTTACCATATGCGAGCCAAAGAAATGTGTTTTTATTGGGTTCCTAAGTTTAAATAAAAAATTTAATTATAAATAAATGAAAAATACAGTTTTCAAGGAAATCTATGTAAAATAGCCCATGCGAATATCTGTTGATTTGTTTCAGCTTGACGCTATTCCATGCTCCTTGATGGATCCAAACGAAATTTCATGCACGCTGAAAGTTAACTCCGCTGTCACTGTTGTCGTTCTCGTGTCAAAGGATTAGCAGGAAAAAGAACAAACAGCAAGAAATAATTTTAAAAAACACAACACACTTTAAATAGATAACTAAGTATATTAAAACATTAAAAATATTCGATACCTTGAATCCTTAATCCTTTATTAAATCCCTAAACATTGAATTCCCTAAATACACCAAATACACCAAAGAAAAATTCAAATCGCTATTCACTAAAAATTTAAAACACCAAAGCGCCATTCCTCCCTGGAAGGTTCGAACAACTGCAACTGGCACCTAAGGATAACCAGGATTTCCTGCAGAGGCTCAAGAATGGCATAATTTCCAGTTTTAATACATTTGTGGCTAAAGTCAGGCACTTAAAGATATGTTTTAGAGTGAGCTGGATTTCGATTTCTCTTTTACTCGTTTTCTCTTAATGGATTTCCATGAACTTATAACCACATGTTCTTATCCCTATCGTTCTAATAATCTGAGGATGTTAAGTTTCCGGGGCAGGCAATGAGATGTGCCTCCTTAAAAGTATGGCTCGCCTGACTATTACGTTCACATCTGCAAGGGTGATGCAGGTATTGGATTGGTCAAGTCCCTATTTCTATAGCTAGGGAATGAACGCACTCGCTTCCCTCAATGTTTACATGCGCCAGTATCCATTGCAGAGCTCGGGACTTTTCCTTGTGGTGCGGAAATTCTAGAGGGGCATTCATAAGTGGAGATTGTGGTCAGTCTCCGCTTCTGGAGCTGATTTAGAACCTGAAAGGAATACCAAACCCGCCGAGGAGTCCATAGATCCGTTCACTATTAACTTTGGTAATGAAACACTGCGATGACAGCTTTCAGAGGCAAAATGGAAGTTTTAGAGATTTTATGTGTTTTCGCATTATATCAATCATCTTTGGAATATATCATCGCGCAATAGCTATTTTTACACCTGTTCAAAATTTAAAAAGTGGCTTTTCAGAGGTCTCATTTTCCTTTAGACTAGTTAAATTGTAATTCTTTTTTAGAATTTATTTAAACACATGACTCCGTTTTTTTCTTGGTACATTTAACTAATTTACTTTAAAATTGCATTTATCATCACGAATTTTCAAAAGATTATTTTTTTCTTCTGGTTATTTTCACTGTCGCTTTCATTTCGTAATGTAAGCATCTTTTATTATGGTAAAAGTATTTTTCCTTTAAATTTTATATCTCAAAATTGTTACAATTTCTTTTATTATTTGTTGGAATTTTTTTTCCATATTTTAGTTTTTCACATTTTTACTGAGCTCTATTAGCATAGAATAATGCCTGTTTAATGATTGTCTTTAGTTTATTTCAATTTTTATTGTTTTGAAGTTTTTATTGAATATATAAATTTAATATATAAAGTTTATTGAATACATAAAGTTTTTATTGAGTTATAATACTCTTGAATTTTTTCACACCCGTTCCAAAGTTACGCTTCCTAAAATGTGCCAAAGAAGATTTCCTTCTAACTTTGCATTTTCTAATACAGAAATTTGACTTTGTATATTTAAAAACAACAACTTATTTTTATTTAAGACATGCATTTTTTCTTAACTCTGGATTTTAAAAGTTTCATACAATATTAAAGAAAATTTATATAAGTTTGTTTCTAAAATAGTGCGGATATATGTGCCCGAAACCAAAACAAATATTGACTAAAAAATATTTAAAATATGTATATTTTTAATAGATTATTCAAATGCACGCTGGCATTCCATTGAGAACATATTCCACTTTGATGCATCGTAATTATTTACTTAAATTTTATCTGATTTTGTAATTTTTGGAATTCAGTTTTCAGCAATAATTGATTCTGTATCTATTTACGTTATTTCATCAAATATTAAATTAATTAAGTATTGGTTATATGAGAAAGAAATCCATTAGAAGTTTTTTTCTCTTCTTTTTTAAGGACTGATTGATTTATTTGATGCAATTTACTAACGAATTCAAACGTGTGTTGAATGCATACATTTCGTTCTCGAGATGGCTTCTCAAAGGATTCTTTGTTTAAAATTTTATGGATTATAATGATTTCTTAATTTTTGGGATCAAAATTTCATCTTACTAAAGGTATCGGTATTAAGAGCAAGTTTTAATCAGAGCAGTAATTAATTTATTATTATTAATCAAAGTTCAGAGTTTTGAATATAAGAATTCTTGAACTGTTCGAAGTGAATGTATTACTGATTCGCTTTTTTACATAACTGCAAAGCGAATATTGCCAGCTAATCTCGGGTTTCAGCGGTTAGGGCGTATTAAAATATGTTACCCTAAAATGAGTATTTCGATGCCAATTTTTCATTAAAAAGATACCCATTCTTCTCATGATTCGGCCACTTTCTTAATTTAAATTGCTCCGAAGCAAACTCATGCGATATAATTCGCTCTTCGTGAAAGTCCATTGCCCCAAGAAAAATCTCACTACTTTTGCATTGTCTTGTACTAAACATAGAGAAAGTATTATAATTTAAAAAGAAATTCTAACTCGATATTTGGTCGAATCACCGGATTTTAGACCTAGAGTACCAAAAAAAAACACTTTTGGTAGTATGTCTGTCGGTCTCAATAAAACAATTCAAAGACCTGTAGGGCAGACGGATTAAATTTGGATTATGGTCTTAGCAGCAAATTTGTTAATTTCTATCAAATTTTAGGTAAAATTTTCCTGTTCTGATATTTACGAAATAAAAAGAGCTAGGTTGATAAGAATTCAGTATACATCTACGATGCAGATGCAAACGGACTTCAGCCGTCGTTAGCTGTGAACTGATTACATATAACATGCACTAGAAAAGGGCCAAGCACGAAGAGGATCTTTAACAGAGAATCCCATTATCAACTGAAGACCATTTAGGCAGAGTTTCTGAGCATCTGTTGGGTGAAAGGGCACTCAAGTTCACCAATGAGAAAATCAGAGTCAGATATCTGACGGAAATAAAATTGGGGGTACTTTTGTTGTTGTTTTTCCCCACAAGAGAGGAGAGGAGAGGAGAGAAAATCTTCAAATTAGATATTGGAGAAACGTCGGTGCCCTGAGAAATTGTTCGTGATTTTTTAGAGGGTGCGCGTGATTCGTATTTCTATGCTTTCATCCACCTCATAAATATCGGTGAATTTTTGGAGCTGCCTTGGACTAGCCGTTTAGAGCTAACAGCATGTTATCGGGCTTGTTTTGGTGATTTATTCTCCAATTTGACTACTTTGTGATTAAACTGTTATTTGATATTTTTAAACACTATTAATTTAGATGAGAATAAGTTGCTTTTATAAATATATAAGGCTGCAAATAAAACAAAACGTTACGTTACTCTCTTTTTTGATCGACGGGGATCAAGAAAACACAGCGTCTAACATAGAGTTTCGCATGTCGGGAGAGTGCATTCACAATTAACATTTTTAGGAAGGGAATCTGTAACGGCCATTACATTCAATAATATGGAAAGCCTTTGCAGTTGAGTAGTGTTAATGGATTTTGAGTGTTAATGAATGCATTACTAGTCATTATACAGAAAACTATCTTTGGGTCGGTTTTCTGGCACAGAGGTAGTGTGTCTTCCTCGTGTTCTGAGAGTCCTGGGATCGAGTCTCGGTTCGGGCATGGTTGTTCTTATGTGTGATTTCTCTGAGATGTGTGATTGAACCCCCCCACCCTGTAAAAAAGGGCTGTGCAAGCAAATGTGTGGTGAGTGTGTCGCCAAGTCGTACTCTTGGCCTTCGTTGGCGCTACTTCAAAAGCAAGAGACGCTGCTTTCAACTTGAATCTGCTGCTGTATTAGCGGGAGGCTTGTCCATGGCACGTCTCATAAATAACAATAACAACTATCTTCGGTATAAATTCATCATGTATTTTTAAATACGTTGGTCATAGACTAAATACGTTGGACGTAAAGACTCATATCGTTATTTTTAACATTGTTTCAATCTTTACTAAGTCGTAATTATAAGGCGTTTGCAATATTGATATCTTGCATGTTTCATTTCAAATATTTTGTCTGTAATTTAAAAAACCTATATATTATTATAATGAACTAAATGGATACAAGATTGAGAGTTAGTTGTAAAATTTACATGTAATTTATCTTTAAATAAAGAAAAATGGATTTGTTACTCGGAATACTCAGAAAATTAGATTTTTAATAATACTTTTTAGCGATCCTAAATAACAGATGTGTTTTAATTCAGTGGAAAAAACCGGAAAAGAGAGTTTGGCTGTTTTTTTTTCCCACCGATTGAATAAAAATCTAAAGTTACTGCTGACGAATTCTCACCCGATTATATTTGTCTTAGCCATTGCCTTCACATCACATACAAAGTTGATGTGATGTGAAGGAAATTGGATTGAGTTCCATTCAATCTCCCTTCCATTTATCTATTAACTATTTGCGCTTTTTGAGAAATCGCATTCGGGCAAACATGGACGGACGAACGTACAGATTCCTGATCAGCGGATTTCCAACAAAGTTCGACAAAATTCGGTCAGTTCACTGAGAAAGACTGCAGCGCATCGCGCAGCTTGAACTCCAACACAGACTTCATTCCTAAAACATGTTTCTCCAACAATATCTGGAAATGCCAGTTTCTCTTGAAATTTTTTTAAATCTTTTAACACTTTGGATTAGTGAAAATAAAAATCAAATGAACAAGCAGGTGTAATTATTTAAATGTCAATATTTGTAAGAGGTGTTTTTCAAAGAAAAGAAATGATTTATTATTTTCCGCCGCCAGCAGGAGCCAAGGATTAAGAATTATTTGAATATTTATTTTTAAAAATACCTTTCGCAAATTAAAAGAGATATTTAACAACAATTTCCGGTGGTTGATTATGCAAATTGAATGATTTCTTTACTGGTGTCTCACACTTTAATTAACAATAAAAGAAAGTAATTTCCTCAAAAAATATATACTAACGATAAGTAGGAATGAAAATAATTTATCTTTAATTCTTACTAATTATTTTAGGAAAGAAATAAGTAATTGATTTTTTTCTTTGGTTCAGACAAAAATTGTGCTTGCTTTTCAATGGTTAATTACAAAAATATTTCAATTCAACTCCGAAGAAATGAAAATTTGATAATATTAGATTTATTGTTTAAAAATATGTTATTCGTTTTAAAAGCCTTTAAGGTAGACAGTTTAACTGCGAGATATGACCGAAAAAAAAACTGATAAATTTGCAAGAAGCTCTCTCTGAATAATATACTATTTAAAAAAAGAAAAAAGAATTCGGAACTGGTTTTTAATTGCTTGTACGAATCATATCACTCAAACGAAATAAAGTGATTATGTTCATAAAATGTCCTTTTTTGCCGGCTAGACGTTAGCTTTTACAGCAGCCGACGTATACTACAAGGTCTGCGTCAATTGGTTGTACGAATGTAACAGCTAAATAAATCCTTACACTTAAACTCCAAAAGGGATTTAATGTCTGCTAGTTGTACGTTTCTTCTATTACTTAGGTTCGTATTTTTGCTTCGGCTTTTAAATTCGACTTTCTATCCTATTCTGAAATAGAAAATATTCGAAGCAGTGAGCGAAGAAAAGGGATCGCCGTGACTTTCGGTTCTTTCAAATCATGTTATCATAAACTGAATAATACAATTTACAAAAATCATTTCCTAAGTGGTTTTAATTGTTAACCTTCCATTAAGTCTGTAAATAACATTAATATCCCTGCCTATACGAAAGGTAAAATCCAGTAGGAACAGTTTTGCACCAACGGCTTTCTTTATAGACATTCAAAGGATGCAGTTCAGCATTTTTTCACTTTTATCAATTGCAGTCATTGCAGCTACGTGCCGTAAAACACAAGTCACTTCGTCAAAATAGCAAGATTTTCTCCTTAAGATTTTAAATTTTTACTGACATAAATAAAAATGCACAATATTTGACTAACATTTTTAAAAAAATTAAACGGAGACGCAATTTTTTTTAGGAATTATGAACAATTATCTGCGCAGCTAATGGAAGGCCTTTTAGTTGCAAAATCCTTCCTCAAAAAAAAAATCCTTGCTCAATTTTCATGATAACGACAAGAATACCCAGAAATGCATTTTGTGGAAATAACACGGTGAACAATTAACATATTTTGGGCATTTAATTGGATTAAGGAATTATTTTGAACATAAAAAATAGCTTGTCACCTAGGAGTTCACCCGCATAAAGAAGGATCAAGGAAGCTCATCATGGTATCGATTTATTCAATTCCTTTGAGTGTTGCAATATTTAGCAATAATCATAATGATCCCACTTCAAAATATTCATTTCACTTACCTAAAAAATAAAGAAAATAGAAATAAGAAACACTCAATGCAAAATTATTCACAAATAGTTAGAACTTTTACGAGAAGTAACTATTATGTTTATAAAGTATTTTATACATTTTTGACTCGACACAATTTCAGAATATGTTTACTTATGTAGTTATTTGCCACCACCAATTTCAATATTTTCAAACAACTCTTTCTCATTAAGTTTTTAAAGTAGATGATAATTACTAAATTTGTCACTTGGACTATATTAAGTCTTATTTCATTGCTAAATATACTCATGTTCATAAATTAAGGATAATTCAGAGTCAGGCGGGAATCGAACTCTAAAATACATACATCACCCGTAAAATGACTAAATACATCAAAAATCATATGCAAATTTCAGGAAGCCACCAGATGATATCAATAGTACGTCCCATAAACGAGATTATAAGAGAGGGATGTTTACGTAGTACAGACAAATGAGCAAAGCAAGCGCTTTATAAGCCTTTCAGTGCAACAAACGCTTAGATATGACACAAAGAACACATTTGGATGATTTTTTTTTTTGCGTGGCCCAAAGTACAAATGAAATGTGACCGAAAGTAGTTTCAAATATCCGAGGAACGTGGAATAGCCCAGAGTGCCACCTATCGACTTGGGGCAACGATTCCAAGATGATGACAATGTGAGTAGGCGTTACAGCACAAGTCGCTTCCGAGTTACAACGCCGAATGAGGACCGGTGTTTGGCAGTTGCTGCCGAAAGAAAGCATCAAGCATTTCTTGCCAGCTCTCTCTTTGGCCACTGGTGCGACCCTATCAAGGCAGACCATGCGCAGACACTTGGGGCACATTGGTCTATATGCCTGCCAGATGAAATTCACTTCTTGCAACTCACTGTTGCCTGAGGTGAGTTTGTAGACACCGCAACAGTGGGGTTGTGTGATGTTTTCCGAAGAATCCAGGTTTAGCTTACAATTCGATTCTCGAAGGACTTCCATATGGAGAGCTCCAGGTACTTTTTACCCCCAAGACAACATCATAGGATGACACTTTTACGCTGGTATGGGATTACTCGTTTGGGTAGGAAATATTCTGTATTCCAGAACTGATCTGCTCGTTCTAACTGGAACCATGAGAGGCCAAATCTATCGGAACGTCATTCTGGAACAGCAAGTGCATTTGTTTCGGTGCACCAAGGGCGCAGAATTCATGTTTATGAATGAGAACGCAAGTGCTCACATTTACTTGCTTTCGAATGATTATGCGCGCTTTAAAAATGTTAATATTTAATTGCAACTATTATAAAATATCAGAAGTGCTGACGAATTCCGATTGAATGTCACAAAAGTACAGTTATGATTATCGGTTAATTACACGAAGCGTAAGATTAATTATTCAGGTATTTAAATAATGAAAGCCGAATAATTAAAAGTATGAATGATTTTAGTAAATGTAGAAAGGGAATTAAGTACGAAGAATATTAATTTCTTTGTTCCAAACGAAAAAACTCGATTAAAAATTATCAAATTATACGAATTAAATTGAACGGTGTTAAATTCTCAGTTTTTATTTAGTTGATTATTGATATCCATTTAAAGCAATTATATAAATGAGATATAAAATTTTTGGAAATACAATTTTCTTCGTGAATTATAAATAAGAATTCATTTTAATTATTTTATGTGTTTTGCCATTTTATTTCTGAATCATCGTCTTTAATGTTAGAGAAACTTCTGAATAATAGTTTGGATATTTAAAAAATTTCAAAATTCTTGTCTATCGACCTAATTACGTAACGAACTCAGACATAAAAAAATTAAAATTAAATTTAATATGGCAAAGATTTTGAAAAAAAATCATTTGTACAAAACCTTTCATATTTGGCAAATACTTTAAGGTTCATTTTAATTTTCGAAATATGGATATTAACTTGTTTAGTCTAAGAGAATTCTATACTGTATCAGAAAACAATTTTTTTTAAAAAAAAAGCACAGGCAACTAAATCATGATTTTGGAAGTTTTCATCTTTTCAATACAAATGAAAGTTAATTTTAAGCAAATTTAGATTAGAAACTTCATTTTGAGAATCTATTGAATATTCTAATTATTTCCAATTGTATTGGAAAATGTGTGAATAAAGGTAGTAAAAATAAGTAGAAGCTCTCAATGTGCGCTGCAGTAGAACAGAGTCTAATTAAGTTACTGGAAAGAAGGGGCTTTTATGATATCAATTACTTTTAAAAAGTTGTTGATAGCAATGAAAAATCAGAAACACTTTGCTGCAAAAATATTGTATAAAAGTAAAGCAATTTTTGGACGAAAAATGTTCTTTATCATGAAACAAGCAAGAGTATCGGTTTCAGAAAATGCAAAGTAAATTTGTTAATGATGATCCTAAGCTTTTGCACATTTAAAAATTCGTCAAGTGTTTTATTTTCGGAAGGGCGTAAAATAATTGTAGCATATGCTAATAATCTATTTTTATTCATCAAAATAAAGCATTTAAAGTTGAGATAAAAAAAAAATTATGTTTGAATTTTAATGTAGCATCTCTAAGAATAGGTTCATTTTTATTGCGAGGATATAAAAAAAATTAAATTATGCAAAGCAGTCACACCTGCATTAATGAGAACATTTGAAGACAAAAAAAAATTAGGTAAAAAAAAAGAGAATGCTGGTTTACTCACCTAGGATAAAATTTCATTCCTAATCACATTATTTTTCTCAATTCGAAATTTCTTTCATGAAATCAGTTGGATCTTGTGCCACACGATTTAAAGGGTTATTCGATATAATTACTTTTTGAATTTTTCTGACTGAAGAAAAAGTCACTGATACACTGGTATAAAGATGCTTATAAAATCAAAAATCAAGTTGAATTTTTAAAATCTTAATCTAAAAATTATTAAGATTCTCGAAGCAATCGATTTTTTAAAACTTTAAAATCATTAACAAAATTGTTTCAATTTGTTGACAAAATTGAAAATACTGATAAGAACAACACGTCGTTATGGTTCGATTTTTTTCTCGCAGCAAATCGATTTTTGTAACAAGATACGAAACTTCAACCAAAAAATGAGGCAAGATTAATTGACTTTGTGGGACATCTGCGTTAAAACACGACCTGTGCCAATATCACAGACTCAATCGGAGATAATTCCAAAATTATTGAGCAGACAGAGGTTGTAGGTTCCCTTCGATGAAATGACAAATGCTTAAAATGTCAGTTTTTCTGTTACACTTAGCAGCAGAAAGAGCAGAAATCAAGTATGTATTTGGATATTGCCAATTTGGCCGTGCCAAATAAATGAATATACAGCTTCTTAAAACTATGCTTCCTTCATATATATATATATATATATATATATACTGAAACAATTTTAAAAGAGGTATCTAGAAAATACCATTGGCCAGCTGAGGGTTTCGGAGAATGGAAAGGGAGAATTATAGAAGAAATTAAAATAAATATGAAAGAAAATAAATGGGGAATTAAAGAAAGAGGGTTTTATTCTAACAGAACAATAAAAAGAGAAATAAAAAATCTAAAAGAGAAATATGTTATTACTGTAATAGACAAATCAGTAAATAATTTCTGTATAATTTGCAAATATTTCTATGAAGAACTTTTAATTAATGAATATAAATCTAATGCAACATATATGATAATTAATCAAGAGAAAAAGGAACTGGATAAAATTATGTTAGCTTTTGCTAAAAAAACTAAAGTTAAAACATGTTCACTTACTTACCCTTATTTGTTCACTACAGTTAAATTTTATAAAAAAACCCTTAAAATTTAGATTTGTGACCTTTAGCACGGGTAGTTCCAATTACTTCTCGGGCAAACATTTCTTCAAATACTGAAAAATTATTCTTAGTAAAATTAAAGAAGAAGATAATTTTATAACTAATAGCAACAAAGAAATTTTGAACTTCCTTAAAAATGAAAACATTTTTAATGTTAATACTTACGACTTTGAAAACCTTTACACTAATCTCCCGCATGAAAAATTAATAAACGTATGTATGTCTTTATTTGTGGAATATCTAAATGAAAATATTATAACTAAAAAAACTGGCTGGAATTCTGTAGATTTAATATTTCTGAAAATTACATTTTTAATGGTATTAATTTTTAAAAACAAATAAAAGGTATTCCAATGGGAACGTCTTTTTCAAGTGCCCTAGCAAATATTTTTTTACATTACTATGAGAAAAAAAATCATTAAGATTAACTTAATTAACGGTAGTACATAGATGACCTCCTGCTAATTAATGTACAGAATACGAATGTAATAACAAACTGATATCCAAAAGAATTAATTCTAAATAAAACAAATGAAAAACTAACCGAAGCTAATTATCTTGATTTAAAAATTAAAATTGCTAACGATAAAACACTGGTGGGTTTATATGACAAAAGAGACGAATTCAATTTTAAAATAATAAAACTTTGCAATTATAATTCTAATTTAAACTCAAATTTTTTAAAAAATATAATCTTTACACAATATAACAGAATAAAAAATATTTGTAATAATAAAAGATTTTATATAGAAGCTACAGATTGTTTTTTAAAAAATCTAGCCAATAGTGAATTCCCAAGAAATTATTGTAATATTGAAATTTTAATTAAAGAAGGGTTAGATCTCTTCGACTAACCCACTAGTAGGCACCGAATTTTACAATAAATTAACAATTTTTAAGAAGATAATTTTTCAGTTCCCCGGGGTCTGCTATGCACTTGCTTCTGCGTTAAAATCTACACTTACATCCAATTTCAATAGGACTTTGCCGTGCTTCTAAAAATCAGAGGAAAATACAATTAACTTTATTATATTAAAAATCTTCTCCCTATGTTTGCCTTTTATCCATGAGATTGTAAACATAAAAAAACTTAAAATATTTTAAATTAAAAAAGCTCGAAATCGAATAATCTACGCACTCCTTAGCTAAAACTTTAATCTTCGTCTCGGGGGTGGGGTTTGACGACCTAAACTAATCTCTGATTGGCCAAAACGGCTCTTCTCCAGTATCCTTCCTGATTTGGCATTCGCCTCAATTTCTTCCAGTCTGTTTCATTTGCTCTTTAGCACTGCTTGGGTGCTCATATCTCTCTTAAGGGTAGGTTCTAGACTTCTTATTTTCTTACTTGTTCTTTTGCTAATATTGGTTTGTTTTTTACTGTATTTAGTATTTTGTGATATATTTTTTTCTTCAATCTTGAATTTTATTTGTGAGGGTTTTTTCTAATTGTCTTTTTTTGTTTGCTTTTTTTTAATTGTCTTTTGTTTTTTGTGCTAAAAATTGATGCCTCTCTTCTACTTTAAAATTTAGAATTTTTCGGGTCATAAAAGAGTTAATTTTTTAGACAATAGTGTAACTCTTTACAGGAAAAAATTCCACTTTTTATTGGAATCCTTGCTTGATGGTGACCCTTGAGAAAGTCATCAGGCCGGATTTCTCATTTTTTCACTTACATATCTTATTTTTATTTTTTTCTTCTTCTTATATATATATATATATATATATATATATATATATCGTTAAAATATTAATTATTAGATAGAAAAAATTCTACATTTAATAGATATCTACAATTCTGATTTTATTTTTAGGTATCATTTTTTTTATGGTCGTGAACTGACGGACATATTTCTCACAGATAGATTTGGGCTAAGTTTGATTAAAAATATATATTACTCCAACTTATATAAAATTGTATTTTTTGGAGTAAAGGTTGAAAATGAATTTTTCACTCATTTATAATATTTTTACAGATGTATAATAACAAAAACAATTTCTGCATTCAGATTTCTAGAACATGAAGCTGAATATTTCACTACTGCGATATTTTATCTTCTTGCATTCGAGAAGTTAAAAGAAAAGGTCAATATAGTAAGGCAAAACTAAAAATTTAAATGGTTTAAAAAACACTTGAACTGTGATATTCCATTCCCGCAATCTGTGGTAGCTCATTTTTATCCGCGATCTCTTTCGTTTAGCATTAAAATAAAATAGCGGCCGCCATACGAAGAGCAAGTAGATGTGTTTCATAACGTAAATATTGAACAATTGGAGTGAGGAAATAAATAATGACCCAGGGGCAAATATTGGAATTGCAGGTTCGCATCGGATTGGTGTTTGCATTGGAGGTTTCTTTGAACCGAAGCAATCGGAAGACTAGGACTTTCTTTGAATTGTAATGAAAATATACATAATTTAAGAGTGAACGGCGACCATAGAAATTCAAAATACACTGCCCTTTCTTTTTCTTCCTTGGATTTAGCAGACTTGGGAAAGTTGGACTGTTACAATTTCTCTGAAAACGTTGTCTTTCACGTCGGCTTCTTTTATTTACTGAATTTTAATGAAATGCTAGTTTTTGAATAAGTAATAGGAACGCCCTAAACATTACGAGGCACTTCATTCGAATCCGAGAATAACTCGTCCGGTCACTTATCTCCATCCCTTAACCAACTTGGAATCTTCTTTCATGAATTTCAAATTAGTTGTGCACATTAAATATTTGTGCCATCCGTTTGGAATTCAAAGTCTAGGGGTCTCGCAGAGACGCGCTGAAATTTCTTTTGTGTTCATTTTTATAACAGACAAAACGCATTCATTTTTTTCAAGCATTTCAATCGAGCCTCTCCTGAATCAGCAAAAACTGCGCAAACCTTTTCGACATCTATCACGAGATAATTGCTTAAACCTCAAATGGATTCATAGGATTGCATTATAATACACATGTAACGGTGTGACTTTTGTCATACATAATATCAAAATATTGCAATACGCTGAATGTCATGAATTATACCGAATTGAAAGCGGCAGCAAAATGAAGTAAGCCGTTACAACCCTAATCCCTTTCCTGAGGGGGGGGGAGGGGTTGGCATCTTCATAATCGAGGATGAGGAGCTACCGGCATAGTGGTTGGTACTTGCCACCGCTGTGGATAGAGGGACGGGTGGTATCTGGCTTTTCCCATCGATGATAAGAAATACTTCCCTCGGGAAGAGCTGCACCGTGGCCAGTGACGGGCCTTAGGACAGTTCCCGCCAGTATTGCTGACGCGGCAGTCCGGTCAGTCAAGTTTTATCGTGTGCCTTCGAGAGGATCGGAGTAGCCAGTCGATGCTTTTCGAAATACTGCAACTTGACTATTGATAAAACTATCCGGCCATTATTTATAAGTTTGTGAATTCATAAAATTTCATCAAAATATTACAAAACGTGAGATACTTGCATTAAACTTGAAACGAGTGTATATAAATAACATTTGAAATTTAATAGTTTTTTTTTTCTAAATTAAAGGATTTAACGCACACAGAACCAGACAACAAATTATTGAGAATTTCAATATCAATTGAATGTGAAAAATCTTTTAAATAAGAATTTGGTTAAAAAAAATTATTAAAATATCCAATTAATAGCAAGAACCAATTTATTTTGAATTTTAAATTGGTGTTAAAGTTTAGTGACGATATGCCACGAAATTCGCTGCAAGGACTCTTCTTTGCATTAAGATGAACTTCACCCTATTGAATAAAGCAGACAAACTTTTCTTAAAGAGCAATTATGGCTCAAGATGCAGCTTCTTATCAAATCGGATTCTATGATTCGCTCTGTAAAGTAATTTGAATGAATTTCGCATCATACGATTTATAAATGAAAAAAACAACATTATGTTTGAAATATTCTCTAGTATCTAATTTAATCCATTTCGCTGTAAAATTTGAGTAATAGAATTATTTTATGAATGTTTCCATAAGGATTTTATTTTTCTTATCTTTGTGAAATTTAATCTTTTTTTTTAAGTAAAAATATTTCGTAGCTAAATATTTTTAGAAAAAAACATATCAATAGTTTTTTTTGGGTGGAAAACAAAGCTTTTAAAAATTAATAAATTATAAAAAAATAATTTATCTGAAACTGATACGAATTCGAATTTCAATATGCTATAAAGAAATAAAATTAGAAATAGAATAAGAGGTGGCAAGAATTTCAAAATTTTCTCCGTACCGTTTGTAAACGACACTAACTTGAGTTTTTATAAGAACGTATATTTCAATAAAATTTTGTAATTGAGAGGAGGTTAATCATATTTTTTTCTTAATGATATGATGTTAAATTTCGGTTTTACTCGCTGTGATGAAACTTTGAATTTTAAAAATGCTGCAACCATTCATTTTTAAATAATAATACTAAACACCGCTTGAAAGCTTATTTCAACAGTGCATAAATAAAACTAGAGGATGCCCATTTTAATTTAATGAAGAATTTCAAGATGATAAACTTTGAAATATTAATAAAAATGTACAAAAATATGGATTTTTTGTTAGGTTAGACTTTATCACAAAAATATACATTTGTGTTCAATTTATAATGCCTTATTAACTAAAAGGAATATTCGAAGGACGTAGAGGAATAGCAATCTTCATATTTTATATAATAGTATAATGTATTATCCAATAAGATGACTATAGAAGTTACTATATTTTGTAAGACTTTTTCCTTAAAATTATGTTCTAATTGAATTGAAACATATTCATAATGTTCCGTAGGTCTTGATTTTTCCGAAAAATAAATAAAATTAGATTTCGGTGAAATATTGAATGAAAACTGCATCCTCGTTTTATTCTTCGCTTTTTTTTTGATAGTTTAAACTTAATTTTAGTTTTAAGAAATACAAAATTCTTCTGTAAATTTAGAGGGTGTACACGATATTATTTAAAAAAAATTCAATTTTAGTTTGAATCTTAAGATTTACCCAATTATAATTCAAAACAAAGTTTTATTTGATAATAAAAAATAATAAAGATAATTAAAAATTACTTTGTCTGCAACATTTTGAAATTTTTGAAAACTATACAATTTTTTTAAGTAATATATTTACTTATACGGATTTTTTAGTAAATTTCATTTATTTATGTTTTAATACATTTGCATAAGGGGCTTCATAAGAGATTAATCCCAAAAAATGTTGAAAAGAAAAAAACCCCGAAAAACGATAAATTTTACATAGGAATTCCTACCATTAGCTCACATTTTCCATATATATATATATATATATATATATATATATATATATATATATATATATCTTGTACAAAATGTTAATCGTTAATAAAATATTCTTTATTCATCCAATCAAGTTCAAGTAAAATTTTAAAACTTGTAATGGATGACAATTGATGTTAATACAGTTTTCTCAAATATTAATTCATTAATGTTTTTATTAATTCACGTAAAACTAACTTTCTCGCAAAAAATCTTCGTTTCTCCGCTGCTAAATAAGTGACGAATTCAATTTGTTTTTCCCCAACGACAATGAGATTAGGCTTAACAAGTTTCGATTATTTCAAACGATTCCGTTTATTTTCTTAATTCTTGATGCATTTAAAATCAAACATTGCTCATTAATGGATTTTTCCGATTCATTTTGAAATACTTTCGAATTAAAATAAAACCGAATATAGAAAATTATAAATTTCTAGTTTGTATTGCGCACCTCAAACTTTGGCTTTAAATCCTCAATTAACATTGAAAACTCAGTGCTGTTATAATATTTTTAGCAATTTTTTATAGTAACTGCAATCGTTAGGCCGGGATAGTCTGGTCGGTATGGCATTGGGTTTTTAATCCGTGGGTTGCGAGTTCGAATGCCATGTACAGAAAGGAGAACAGAAAATCGCTTAATATTGTGACATATTTCTATACATATTTATATTAATTGTAATTATTTAATAAAGAGTAACTAAACTAAAACTGTTATTTCTTAACCTTAGAAGGAATTGATTGAAAAAAAAATCTTTTCGATATTACTTGTTTTTTCTTAATACATTATCAGCATTATTTTAAACAAATTTTTTAAAGTTAAAATTGCGACAATTTTTACTGCTTTGTATACAATGTGTAGAAAATTTCTTTCTCTTTCGCTAAAACCCGGCTTAAAATTGCTGACTTCATCTATATGATATATGTCATAAGCAACAGTAGCAACAGAGCTTAAAACTTTAGATAAATTAAATTTTCCTCATTAAGCATCTAAATGATAATTTTCATTAGATTTTGAAGCAAATATATAAAATGTTTGATCGTCTGCCAATTTGCATTTTCTTATGCATATAAATTTAATAACTCACAAATATAACAAATTAAAAGATTATTATCTTATGAGTACAGCTGTTTCAAATTTCGGTTGAAATAGAAGCGAAGAAGCGTCCCAAATATACTTTCGTATTATCGATTCCTTCGCAGTTAGATTTGAGCCGCCGTTTTCTGACCATGGTTTGCCAATGCCACGCAGAGCATTCGTGCTCTTACCCGAGGCGTCGAAAGAGAAATGATAAACCATGTGAAGGAGAATGTGTGAAAAAGTTCCTGGGAAACCACTTCACTTGGTTAGAAATGAATTTTATAACCCATCAGCAAAAAGTTAGGTCCTTTTTTTGTTTTTGTCTCGGAAACTTATATATAATAACGAAGATTCTTAAAAATAAATTTAAAAAATTTTAATCTTCGGCTTTACTTCAAAGATGAAGTCTTTCTTAGTTGAAAGCTTAAAAAGTTATTAAATCAGCTTCTTCAGCCTGTATGAATTTTATAATCGATTATCATTAGCATATTTGAAAGAAAAAGAAAGCATCGTTAACACGTTAACGTATCTTTTAAAAATACCCATTGAAATTCTAAAGCAAAAGTAGTCAGAAATAAAAAATAATTATTGCCTTTCCACCCTAAAAATTATTTTTTGAACACTTTTTCAAAAGATTTTAAACGATGAAGCTTGTTTGTTTATTTTTCAAAATCACTTTGGTGTGTTCAATAAAATTTAATGCGTTACACCAGCAAGATAATCTATCAAACAGCGCAATGAACATTTGGCCCTTTGCACTCGACGGTGCCTCTTGGGCACCATTCAAGACGGTGCCTCCTTTTGACGTTTCATTTATTTATTTTTCAAATTTGATTATGGAAAATACCTACAGAATTGTTAAAAGACCAAGGGATCCAATTTTGAATGCACATAAATTTGGAGCAATAAACAAGCCCTTGTATATTGAATAATTATTTTTTCGAATTATTTTTACCTAGAATTATTTTCGAATTATTTTTTCGAATGTAAAGGTTTATTATATTAACTGATTTAATAGAAACTGTAGTTTTCTATCCTCATCCCCTCTTCTACTGGTCTAATAGAATAAATCGGTCCTCACAAAAAAATAGCGTTAGAATAATCAAAGATATTTGTGAAGATGACAACAATTTCTATAAGAAATCTAAGAATATAAACGTAAAAAATGAATTAGAAATTGAAATGGAGCCTCCCTAGAGACGAAAATAAATAAATAAATTGGAGCATTTTTGTTAATCTGCTATCAGAAGAGACAGAATGATTTGAAACGAAAAACTAACTACTGATTACTTCGAATGAAATTCACTTGAATAAATGGAAAGTACTTCTTCGAATACCGCTGTTTCAGAAAACTATACATCATAGAGTTCCAAAACAGCCATCCTTTTCTCCCATTTTTCGTATTCTTCCTTTCGTTTCAAGGTTTATAAAATCGACCAAAGTAACTCAAAATATTTTTACTTCATTTCCCTAATTCTTTTCCAAGATTTTTTTTTTTTCAACTTTCTACATGTAAGACTCTAACCAAATAATAAAGATGTGTGGAGAAAGAAAGCGAAATAAATTCAACGATGAAGATCCGAAGAATAAGAAGATTGCAGCCCAATGTAAACAAATGACAAAAAAAGGGGGAAATGGGGGCTGCAGCCACGAAGAAAGCGAACCGAGCACTTACCATCAGCGACGGGGGAGGAGAGGGAGAGAGAAAATATCGGATGAACCCCGCGGAAACAAGAATTGAAACTTCTTCCTTTCTCTTTCCTTCCAACTTTCTCGTCCTCCCTCGTCCGATGCAATCATCGAACACAATGGATGCTTTGGCGGCATCACAATCAACAGGGATGGAATTTCTTGCTGATTTCTTCTCATACGTCATAATCCACCGGTTCTTTTGCAGGTCAGTTCGCCTCACCAGATAATATCAAAATTCAAATTTTTTAATTCGTCCATTTATTTCTGACATATAAATAGCTTTATGTAGGAAATTCCAGCTCAAATACGCCTCCTCTCCCATTTGATTACTTTTAGTCATGATTTCCGAATGGCTCAGGATTTTTTTTCCTCCGCTTTTTCTCGTTCATCATTTTTAGTTCTAGACATGAAATATTGGTTTGCGAGTCTGAGGTTCAATCCCCAGAGCACGTTATATCTGCCCTCTTGGTGGAACACGTTCACATTTGTGATCAAGATTCCACAACAGTTGTGGAAAAACGTCAGTAATTTGGTAAAATGTGAAAGAAAATATGAAGATAAAATCAATAAGCTGATTCTAATAATGTACACTAAACAAGGAATAGTGCACCAACTGTTGAATTTATTTAGTAATTTTAGTCTTACAGCTTATCTATTCACTATGAGAGTCTGATAAACAGAATAAAAAACAATAACTAATAAATAAAGGGAAAAGGAAAATAGAGAACGAGCAAACAATCGGAAGAGACATATTATGGATTCAACATTGAATAGAACAGAACTACATTAAATTTGGCTCTTGGATGAATGCAAAATTGGATCATAAGTGATAGAATACAGTGAAAAAAACGATGCAACGTTTCCTTTCCTTTTGCTATCTGAATCGAAATTTTTACAGCTGAGATTTCGTAGTAAACCATTTAATTCCTCTTTTATTAAATCTTATCCAGCCATCATTTTCATTTTCTTAAACTTTTTCCTTTTTATTTTTGGTTCAACATTGCTTTTTTTTTCTCCGTTGCTCACTACCGGCGCATGCTTTGCTATTATTAAAATTAATAAGAATTTACATACTGATTGTTTGATTTGTATAAAATGAATCTCTGAATCGTTATACTGTTTAAGAGATAAAATTGCCTTTTCTTTCAAACTACTCGTTTCGGAATTCTGGCCTAAACTCATGTTTATTGAAGATGATTTTCCTTATTAATGGAAACCTATTATTAATGGTGGCGAAGAAAAAAGGTTTTCTTACATTTCATTACAAATTTTGTTAGTTCTCTTTAATTTTAACAGTTACAAATTCGGTCGCCTTCTACAGAAATGTTCAAATCCAGGGCAATTGATTATGAGGCAAGAAAGATTCCATACTTCAAAAAATTCTGTTCAGTTCCGAGCTGTTAATTAGTATTAATGATTGCATCCGAGCTTCATGAATATTCAGCGAAATAATGAAGTGCTCGAAAATATTTACGGTGATTAATGAATTTTTATAAAAACAAGAATAAACTTCAAAAGCATGATTAAAATAATTAATGTTAATAAGGGATCTTTTGTAAGTTCGATCAGTTCTCTAAGCACAGCAGATGGTATTACTTTGCTCTGTTTCTGAATACAAAGAAAACGATTATTTTTTGCAAAAAGGATGTGGTAACTAATTTAAAAATTTGTATGTAGACAAAATTTAAATTTTTCTCAGACTAAAAGACAGTGCAATTATAAAAATAAAATTTTGAATCCCATGCGAGTGACGTCATTTGTAGGCAAACACGAGAGAAATTCCATTGAGGCCTCTGTAATATTAATAACAATGATTTGTAAATTAAAAAGAAATATATATATATATATACAAAACCCTCAAATGGTGTTGAAGGAATATATATATATATATATATATATATATATACGAGTTTTTTTTGAAAAAGAACAGAGGCCT
>JAOUZG010003113.1:415200-433947 GCA_026289955.1 Argiope argentata
GTGTGTGTGTGTGTGTGTGTGTGTGTGTGTGTGTGTGTGTGTGTTGCACAGGCCAGACCGTTCGACCTACAGCTACCAAATTTGGTATACGTATAACTTGGGTGCCGGGAATGTGCACCTCGGAGCCCTTTTTTTAAATTTCTAATTAAAATTTTAATTAATTAAAAAATAAGCCAAATTTTAACGTTTTTTCGCTATAACTTCCGAAAATGTTACAGCACAAAATTGATTTTTGCATCACGTTAAAGCTAAAAAAAATTAGCTTTTCAATGATACTAATGATTTGACCTACAATTTAAAACTATTTTTAATGAATTTTTAAACATTTAATTTAATAGTTTTTTTTCAACAATTTATTTCGCAAAAAAATAAAATAATAAAATTTTATCTTCTCGAGGATCTCAAAAAAATCAGCATTTAATAAAATGTTGCCACCACATTTTCAGAAGTTCTGAATTAAAAAAAGTTAATTACTACCAAAAATAAAACAAATAAATACAATTTTCATCAAGTGATTATATGAAATGAAACAAATAGGACATGTGATATTTTTTAAGCCGTAAAGGCAAGAGAAAATTTTTCTTGATCGTTTGCAATATCAAAATTAACAATTCCATTAAATAAATAAAGTAAATAAAATACAAAATAAAAATATATTACAAAAGTGCGACAGTTAAAACTGAAAGAGAATTTTTAGAAAAGCACCAAACAATAATCTTCTGAAGGCGAGATTAATAATTTAAAAGCAAGAAATCTTAAACGAACTTTGAAAATGACGTCATTTCAAAGAAACGACGAACAAAAAACAATTGATAATCAGTAGTAGTAAAATAATTTTGCATTCTTTTTTTTTAATTTTTAAAACAATAAGACATGTTTTGAATTGTTACTTTTACTTATGGGAAGAAGATATTTTGTGCAAATCAAAGAATTTACCTTCGTGATTGTAATTTATCACCGCATTTTAATGAATCATGCGAAATAAAAACGCATCTTCTTTCAACGAAGTAACGTAATATTAAAGCTATACTGGTAAAAGTAGGTCAGCTATTTGAAAACGCATCTTCTTTCAAACATGCATACGTAATAATTAACAATGCAAAATTTGTAAAAGCAGATAAAAATATTATTTACCCGCATATTTCGGAGACATCAAAACTTTCTACCAAAACAATATAATGTTCTCTCACGAATAAAAATAAATCAACTATCATCCCAAATTAAACATATAAAAATGTCATTTTCGGAACGTGTCTGTATAAAATGAAACAAATATGAAACATGATATTTTTGGAAAATAAATGGATGGAAACGTTTTCTATAATATTTTACTATGCATATATTACTAATCCAATTAAACAATTTTATTTAAGGCAAATATGGCTTAACATCTACAAGGCATCTTCTGTAATCGGAACTCAACATCTAATTTTTTAATTTTTTGGGGAGAGACATAAATCTCTTAGCAATTGGTCCAAGTGAAATACATAATTATAGATTTAGGGAAAAAATGCTGATGAATTAAAATTTTACATACATCATCTGCTATGTGAATCGTATTTAACAAAATATTCTAGATACAATAAGTCCTCCTTAAAATAAAAAAGTGACACTCCATTCAACTAAATTAATCATCCAAGCTGATCGATCTATGAAAATTTCAATATAACTATTCGATAAAAATTGGCGATTTTAAATCACTTTATCAAGATATCAAAGAAGCCAATCAGAGTTACTCTAGAATAATTGGTCTAGATTATGATAATGATGATTGTTCTAAACTTGCAATATTCAGAACTGAATAAATCAGCCAGATTTGGAAAAGATAGAAATGCTTATTTATTTATTTAGAAGTTGAAATATTAAATTTTTTTTACAAATATGAATCTATAAGACCAAAGGAATTTAAATCATAAATTTTTGAAATATATTTATAAACCTAAAAAAATATTATTGAGAACATTTATATACATCTAAAAATAAAATTAAAAACTGAAGGTTTCAATTAACCGTGAAATTTTTGGTAAATAATTTCTTGGGATCTTATAAATTATAAAAAAATTATAATGTTTCAATTTCTGTATTGAACATAAAACTTCAATGTCGGACTATTCTGCTTTCAGTTCTTAGTTTTATTTAAAGACATACTTAGATTGAGTAAAGAGCTCTTTATATTAATTGAAGTTACATCAATTTCAACTTAATTTAAAAGTGAATTTTACATGTACCGATAGAAAATCAGAGAGAGATGCGGACTTCAAAGATAGGACTGCTTAAGGTCTACATAATAGTATAAGTAAACCATATGACTATCGAAATTTGAAGCTTAAAAATTTTTTGCTGAAAACTTATTATGAGACCAAGTTATATTAAAAGTGATTTACCCCTTTAGTCGGCATTAATATTGGCGAACCGACTGGTCGCCAAAGGCGGCTAGTAAATAAATAAATAAATAAATAAAAAACAGCTATAAATAAAATGTTGCCAGCACATTTTCAGAAGTTCTTATTTTTTAAAAAAGTTAATTACTACCAAAAATAAAGCAGAAAAATATAATTTCCATCACTTGAATCAAAATAAATAGGAAATGTGATATTTTTTGAACAATAAATGCAGAAGAAAATTTTTCTTGATCTTTTGCAATATCAAAATTATTAATTCAATTTAAGAATTAAAAGAAATAAAAATACAAAATAAAAATATATTACAAAAGTGCGACAGTTAAAACTGAAAAAGAATTTTTTAAAAAGTACCAAACGATAATCTTCTGAGAGCGAGATTAATTATTTAAAAGCAAGAAATCTTAAACGAATTTTGAAGATGACGCCATTTCAAAGAAACGACGAACAAAAAGCAATTGATATTTAGAAGTAAAATATTTTTTAATTCGTGTTTTTTTTTTAATTTTTAAAACAATAAGACATGTTTTGAGTTGTTACTTTTACTTATGTGAAAAAGATATATTGTGCAAATCAAAGAATTCGCTTTCATGATTGTAACTTATCTCCGCATTTTTATGATTCATGCGAAGTAAAAACGCACCTGCTTTCAACGAAGAATACGTAATATTAAAGCTATTCTGGTAAAAAAAGGTCAGCTATTTGAAAACTCATCTCCTTTCAAACAAGCATACGTAATAGTTAATAATTTGTAAAAGCAGATAAAAATATTTTTTACCTTCATATTTCGGAGACATCAAAACATTCTAACCAAAACAATATCATGTTCTCAAATGAGAAAAAATAAATCAACTATCATTCCAAATTAAAAGTATAAAAATGTCATTTTCGGCACGTGTCTGCATAAAATGAAACAAATATGAAACATGATATTTTTGGAAAATAAATGCAATGTAACGTTTTCTCTGATATTTTACTATACATATATTACTAATCCAATGAAACAATTTTATTTAAGGCAAATATGGCTTAACATCTACAAAGCATCTTCTGTAATCGGATCCCAGCATTTAATTTGTTAATTTTTTTGAGAGAGACATAAATCTCTCAACCAATGATCTTATTGAAATATATAATTCGTATATTGAGGGAAATAATGCTGATGAATTACGACTTTAAAATTTTTAAATATATCATCTGCTCTTTGAATCATATTTAACAAAATATTCTAGAGACAATAAATCCTTAAAATAAAAAAATGGTACTCCAATTAACTAAATCAATCATGAAAGCTGATACATCTATGAAAATTTATAAATAACCATTTGATAAAAACTGGCGATTTTAAATCATTTTATCAAGATCTCAAACAAGCCTATCAGGGTTTCTCTTCAATTGGCCTTGATTATGAAAATGATCATTGTTCTAAACTTGTAATATTCAGAACTGAATACTTCAGCCAGATTTGATCTCAGAAGATGGAAATATTTATTTATTTATTTAGAAGTTGAAATATTAAGAATATTTTGCAAATTTGAATTTAAAAGACCAAAGGAATTTAAACCATAATTTTTTTGAAATATATTTATAAACATCAAAAAAAGGTTATTATTGAGAGCATTTATATACATCTAAAAATAAAATTAAAAACTGAATGTTTCATTTAATCTGTGAAATGTTTGCTGTATAATTCCTTGAGATATTATAAATTATAAAAAAATATATATATAATGTTTCAATTTCTGTAGTGAACATAAAATTTCAATGTCGGACTACTCTGCTTTCAGTTCTTAGTTTTATTTAATAAAATACTTGGATTGTATTAAAAAGTATTTATATTAATTGAAGTTTTATCATTTCCACTTTCATTTAAAACTGAAATTTACGTGCACCGATAAAAAATCAGAGAGACATGCAGAGCGCAAAGATAGGACTGCTTAAGGCCTACAAAACCGTATAATTATATGACTACCGAAATTTGAAGCTTAAAATATTATGATGAAAAACTTATTATGAGACCAAGTTATATAAAAAAAATTGATTGAACCCTTTAGTCGGCGTTAATATTGGCGAACCGGCTATTCGCCAAAGGCGGCTAGTTTAGAATAAAATTCCTAACCTTCCAGATTAACCTTTCCCACCCCGATAAATAATTAGATGCAAAATCATTCACCTAATATAAAGATTTGTTTATTGCTCTAAAAAATAAATATGCATAATTCTTTTAAGTCGAATTTCTTTGAAAATTTTATCTACATCACTTGACCATTATGTTAGCGTTTTTAACAAGTGAATTTGAAAAATAAATATATGAAACGTACGTCAAAATGATGCACAATCTTGAATGGTGAGTCAGAGGCACCATCGGAGTGCAAAGGGGTAAAATAGCTCGAATGCAGTATAATTTTGAGTAAATAGATGTTGAGTTATGAATCATTGAAATTTCAATCATAATATTATATAATTAATATTTCTGGTTTCTTTTATATATTTTGTTGCGATGAATCTTTGCCAATAATTCCTTAAACTAATTAATAAAAAAGTCAAATACTATATTTTTTCTAAATATGATTTTTTCAAAAAAAATTACTGATTTTTAAGTATCCAAACTTAATATTTATCTCCAGACAAACCAACTAAATAGTTTATTTCTAGTGTTCCACACTCGCACTTCAAAATACATCGAACGATGGAAGGCGTTCGGATAAGGGTAAGATAAGTGTGCTTTTAGTTTCTTTTTCAGATAAATCCCGGTGTGGAATTCTAAGACACGAAGAATTGCTCAATAGCGAAAAGCACTTTTATTCGGGAACTCGCACCATCTATATTCCGAATCAAACTCCCGAAATCATCGCGGCTCGGGTTTGTTGACATCTCCTGAGAAGAGAGTGTCTCCCGATGAAAAATGAAAGCGAGCGGAAAACGTTATTGGCGGGAAAACACACGCAACATGGAATGGGCACAAGTGCATTCGAAATTCCTCCTCCAAATGCGATTTTTAAAGCCATTCCCGTGATGGCAGATCCTGGAGAGGGAGGTGTTCGTGATTTTCATATTCATGCGCGTTTGGATGCGAGGGGAATTGATAAGATGTTCCCCTTTCGTGCCAGAGTCTTGGGAAGTCAATTTCCGACATCAATTGTAACCTTTTCCGAATAATTTATTTTTTGTTGTTGTTGAATCTCAACTCATTCCAAGGAATTGTGGTATTTTCAATAATTCATATGAAGAAAGAAATTGTTTTTTTTTTTTTTGTACAGAGCATTTAAAATCGAGAATTCGAAAGGGATCTGGATGAGTTGTAAAGGTGGAGGCATTGAGATGAATCGCTCCTAAATGTTGAAAACTGCTTCATGCTTAGTTATCTCCATAATTTCCAACCTTTCATTTATTCCCATCACATCAACGCATCTGCTTGAATTCCCTCTGCCTTAAATATCGTTTTAGGTACAATTTTTGACACAAAACTCAAAAGATATTAACAATATTATTGGAAAAGCACGTGAGAAAAACAGGATATCGTGATTTTAAAACAAACTTTAACTTTTAAAAATCATTTCCCTTTCAAATCCAGAATAGCACAGAAGTAAAGATCTTCTGCAATATATTAAGGATCTTTCGTGATATTTTTGCAATGAGAAGAGTGGAAGAATTCTCAAACAAATGTAAAATATTTTCATTGTATGCAAGCAATCATGATTTTCTCATCTCGCCCTTCTCCATAATTATTACGGAATTAAATCCCTTAAGGATATTTTTTACGCCATTTTTCGATAAAGCCGTTAATAATACAGAAGATTGATATGAAATACTAGATTAGTGTTGTATTCACCCGCAAAGCTTTAAAAGTTTGATATTTCAGAATGCTTCCCTTCAATCATTTTGAAAACTTTTTAGTCTATGAATTTTATAATTAAATACTCAGAAGATGTTGAAGTTTTATATATTTAAAAATATTTTTACTTTCAAAATTCAAAGCACAAATGATGTCTTTCATTTTTGGTTTGATGACTATTTTGTTAAGTGAGGCATAGATGTTTTGTTTTACACAATTTTATGATTTATTGTTCTTGATTTCATGTATTTTCAGAATCACCATGTGACCTTCGAATCTATTTTGTCATGCTCATTTGCTAGTTTAGCAATAAAAGTGCGATATTAAAAGTGGTTTTTTATGTGAACTGATTATTGATCAAACTGATTTACTTTGAAAAAAAATTGAAATGTTATGTTAGAAAACTTCATTTTGTCAATTAATTATTACTTTGCCCTTTTCCGTATTAACCCTTTGTGGTCCGATTTCGAGTGTGACTCAACAATCAAGGCTGTGCGTCATTTCGATGTTTTATTTATTTATTTATCAAATTTAATTGTTAAAAACGCCTACATAATAGTTAAGAGATGTAGGTTAATTTTTCAAAGAAATTCGAATTAAAAGATTATACATATTTATTTTTCATAGAAATAAAGAAATCTTTGAATTAGGTGAATGATTTTGCCTCTAATTATTTTTCGGAGTGCAAAGGGTTAAAAAAGAGAAACATTCCCCCATTACCTCAACACCATTTGGAATTGATTTTTTCGACTTTTCTTTCAATTAAACAGCTGATCAATGGAACGATTGTTTGGTTTTCAATTCAAATTACGGGAACAATGGATTCAGAAATAATTAAAAATGGACAAAAAGGTTCCATATACCTTAATTTTAAAGAAAAATAGATAAAATTTATAATGGAGATTTTAGTTAAATAAAAGAAAACTCTTTATGCAGTTTATACTTCGATTTCTTTTAGATAATTTAATGTTGACTTTAATTCATAAAATATAAAATCTTCATGAAAATTTCACACTTGTGCATAAAAATGGATCTAATAATTAATTTTTAATAGGAATTTTAAACTCGTCTTCAGTTTTCTTCCAAGTAATTTCATGTTTTATAATAAGAAAAAATAATAAAAAAAGTCAAATGGAAAATTTGACTATTTAAAAAATAATATATTTTATTTAAAACAGTTTTATTAAATATATCTGTCATATTTGAATTTTAATGGACATGCATAAAATATTTCGTAATCTTCGTGCATAATTCACAATAATGAATGAATGGCATTCCCCATCCAACTTATGCGAAATTATTTTAATTACTCTTTTACTTGTTTTGGCGCGGGACTAATATTATTGTCAAAATGGAATAATATACTTATGAAAAAAGAATCCTATATGAATCCCCTTTTATTGAGAAGTTTCATACATAATTTAACCCAGTTCAACAATACTATGTATGAAGACTTCTTTGGTCGATCGACAGGTGAAAATATGATAAAATAGGGTATTCAAAACTGAAAAAAAGATAAATCAAGAAGAAAAGAAGGAAATAAAAACTTTTTTTACAAACCATTCAGTTGTCTCAGATTAAGATTAAAAGGTCACCTAATGGTATAACGAGCAATGTGAAATGAAAAAAAAATGATCTAAAATTATAGTGATGATTTTATTGAAATTAAAATGTTTCATCCTGACAGTCAGAAATAACTAAAACACGACACAAAACAGACAATATACGCGATGATATATATATAACAGCTACCTGCATCTAAAAGAAACGAGTTGTTTCACAACATCATTAGTTAAACCTTTCCCCCCACCTTGTAGCGTGCTGTGCTAAATCCGATGTTGATGCGATATCGCGCCATTCGTTACCGAGTTGACACACAGCAGAGACAAGCGTTCAAAGAACTGTTCCAAATTTCGATTTGGCTCGCTTGGCGTCTGAATGCATCATCCGCGCACCGACGACTTGCGAACGGGACATTTTCTGGATTCCTGCGAGGGCGACGCATTTGGCATTGCTGGCGAGAAAGTTTCGATTATCAGCGTAAACATCCGAAAGTTCTGTGAACTGGTGGGTGGGTTGGCAAACAATGACTGTCGGTGTTTTCAGGCTGCCGCGAACAAAGGTGGCTGTTGATTGCGAAGTCGGTAAATAAGCATCCTCTCTCTTTAAAAGTAATTAATTAAGCGAAGTTACATCTGCTCCGACGTCTAGCGGGGAGGTTTTCAAGAAGCGTCGTTGGAGAATCGAAAGCTGAAAATGTCTCGAAGTACGCTTGAGAAAGAAAGTCAAAGCGTTGATAAAACTACAAACAACTTTCAGATTTAAAATTATCCATAAAAAAATGTTAACAATTGTTTATTAATTCTATTATGTCGGTAAGTGGAAGTTTATTATAATGTAGCTTGACATAACATAACGCCATCCTGCGCCCCCGTTACCTATAACACTAAATTTTCTAACCAGTTGGATCTCCAGAGAGAATGACATCAGTGTCAAATCTTTCACGAATATATTCAATTTTTTTGCTGAAGTTATAACTGAATAGAGGGGACAAGAATACTTAAATAAATGGGGACTATGAGTTGAACTTACAAGGAAATTAGATTACCAACTGAAAAGGGGGAAAATTGACAAATTATATTGCGAACCTCTCTACGCCATACAAACAATCGCGATAGAAATATGTAGCGTCTGTCTGGGTCCTGAGATTTTGATTTCTTTAGTGAGATCAGCACTTTTGAGAAACTTTTGAAGTAATATTTTCGGTTGATTTTGACTAGTGGAATTCTAGTATCAGCTATTAATGTATCTTGACACAGAACAAGCATACTCTAGAACACTTATGGTCATTAAGTCGATGATCAACCAATGGATCACCAAGCTGTTTTGGAGTGACTGCCTTTATTAATATCTATCAATACTAAAAGAACCATATTTATGGAACACTGTTGACAATTTTTAAAACTATTTCTGACGCATTGTTGAAAAAGGTGGTACATCAAACAGAAAGAAATACAAGGATGAAATAATAAAACTACTCTTCAAATTCTAGGGCCGTTTTCAAGGATTTACTAGACTATACTCCATTCATGTCTTACCCATTTGGCAATGTTGAGTGGAAGAACTAACAGAATATAAATTATCTATTCTTTTTATCCCTTGAAGTTTTTTCCCTTCAAAGTGGCAAAATAAAATCACGTATTTCTAGTCTTAAGAATAACTTTTGGAATCTAATGGACGAAGTAAAGTATTCTAATTTTAAAAAAGTTGCACATGATTTAAAATCTTTTGGCTCTACCTAACTGTGTGAATCTGCATTTTCAACCATGAATATAATTAAGACAAAATATCAGTCCCGTTTCGTAGAACACCTCCTAGAATCCACTAAAAAAAAGCAGTTAGTAACTATATTCAGGGATATTTAAAATTGGCGGCCGGTGCAAACCAAGTCTTTTACTAACTATAATTACGAAAATTAGCTTTAGTCGCAATTGATTTATTTTCTAATGTATTTTGAATGGCTTAATCTTAAATGCATCATTTGATAGTATTATATGTGTAGTTATTGTTATTATTTTGCAGTTATAAATGTATTTATTGAAATCAATATAGCAGACTCTTTTTTTAGCTCCACATATTCAGGCTATTGGGTGGACCGCAACCACTCGAAAAAGTTGAAAGTAGCCCGTACTTTGGAAATGTCTGCCCACCCAGAGATTGACCATTTCGCTTAATCCCTAGCAGACTAATCAAAAGTTTAGCATGTCAGTCGATTGATACACAGGGAAACACAATGCACCACCCGTCTAATGGGTCACCACGCACAGCCAACACGTGGTTTTTCGCTGTTCCTGAGAAGCAAGAAGCAAACAGAGAGGCAACAGTTTTTCATGGGAAGCTCACTCACTCGTAAATCTCGTCGAGAGATGGAAGGATCAAGCAGGCAGCAGAAGGCGTAGAGGAGATTGAATTGAAATGGAGTAAAGATCCCTGGGAACCTCGGGATTGGCACACCCGTACTCGCCTATAGTAGGTGAGATCCTGATGGGTTATTTCGTACAGAAACAAATAGTAAAATAAGTAAATTTAGCATTTAAGTTAAAGTAAATAATACAGAAGAAAATGGTCTACAATATTTAAGGATGGTACAGAATTTGTGGAAATGAGAATTGGTTTTCATATACTGGATGGCCATAAAATAACGTTCTCTGTTTATCAGCCTCATCAGCTAAAACGAATTACCGAAATAAAACCACATTTTATATACAGACTGGGGAAGACATGGAAAAGTGACTTCCGCAGGAAAACATATGGTGCTGAAAGTTGTCGATGAGGGAGATACGTTTTAGAAGTATATTTATGAATGAATTCCTAAAATTCCCAGAAAATAATCTTTCATTCATCAATATTATAGTCCCCTGGAAGCCGTGCAACATTTTCAATGGGCTGGCCTTCCCTGTGTCGAGAATACTGTATACGGTATACGACATTTTACAATGCTGCATGTAAGACTGATGTTTAGAACAGCCCATCTGTTTCAAGACATGCAGGTTTGCTTAATAGCAGCCAAGGCATTACACTGTTCTAATGTAGAACAGTAATACAAGGAAATCATACAGAGGTAAGGTAGGGCTCATATTAAGAACACATCAACAATCAATCACGAACAAAATTCAAGAATTGGCTGCTGACAGGTCATTTGCTCTTCTTTTCTACTATATTCATATAGCGAAATATATTCTTTCAAATATGCAGGATGGTAAACAAAAGGGATTAATAAATATCGGATAAACAAATATCAATAATTAATAAATATCAGGGGGAGGAGCAATGAAATAATTCATATTTACAGTGGTAGATAGCAAATATAAAGATTATAAGAGGGGTCTTTCCCTCGTTTCAAATGATACGGTGGATAAAATATATAGCCCGGGTTTAATAGGTTATTAAAATAATTAATAGTTAAACAATACAATTATATGAACAATAACATGTGATGTAGCGTTTTGCAAGAGCACCTGCTTAAACTACTTCAGGGATTTCCTAAACTCGCGGATAGTAAAATTCCGGCTTCCGGTTCAGAGGGTTCTAGACACGATGCTATTGGGAAAGCATTGCATGAATGGCTCGATATCCATCTCCGGTTGAAAATTATGAGGTCCGTCGTCAAATAGGCCCAGTGTTGTTTCATAACGGGAAGTTACTGTAGGTTTACTGAAGATTTGCGCTCATGCGGTCCTCATGATAATAAGATAAGTCGTTACCAAGGCCTTCCAAATAAATCTTTTCCTTTTATGCTGTGAATTTCCAAAATTTACAATGTTAAAGAAATAGATATTTCAGTTGATGAATTTGTCAATTCTTCTATAATAAATTAACTCGGACAAATCCAACAAAGTCTTTTAAGATGAGAAGGTAATATTTGGATTAAGAAAACTCATAAAAAGGCAAACATGAAAATACGATAAGTACAAACAAAGTGAACATAGAAAAAGGATAAAAATAAAAGTAGCAAAATATTGAACTATTCTGGAAGAGAAGATAAACATTCTGCCTCCAATCCTCTAAATTTATCTTTTATTCCAATGTCAGCTTCAGAAAATAATTAAGTACCAATCTGAAGTGTTAAAAAAATGTATCATTAAAAAAGGCGAAAGAAAATTACTCTCTAGCTGCGCCTAAAATTTTTGTTAGCTCCATCTACAGGTCACGTGTCGTAAGCGCTCCAACCGCTTATTTCTACAGGATTTGCGTCTGAATTCGAAGGAATGTCAGCAAGATTGCATGTTTTTCTCTGTCAAGTTCAGTGAAGAAGATATTCAATGCCATTTTAGATGTTTAAGAATATGCGAGATATTCTAATATCCTTCTAAGCGATTACATTGAGTGTTACGGGGAGGGAGGGAAGAAATAAAATTCATCGTTATCTTTAGATTTTCAGATTTCCAGACCGAGAATCTGATGAATCTCCAAGCTTATATTCGCCCCGAGCCTGAATACAGCATAACAAAATAAGGGAAAAAATGATAAATATAGAATTAGCATTTGTACATGCCGAAACTGTAGTTCTCCTTCCAAGATATAGAAAAAAAAATCAATATAATAGAAATTTATCAGCCTTTCTAAGTGCACGTAAACATGAAAATTAAAAATTAAAGCAACAAACTGAAGGAATTAAATTCGCAAAGCGGTTTCATCAAGAATATTACAGATCCATTTCAAATTTTAAATCGCCCCGTTTACTGGTTGTCTGCTTTTCTGTTCACATGTATGCGAATGGGGCGTCAATAAAATTTAATAACAGAAAAATTGTAATAAATATAGGAACCTAAACGGTTTAAAGAAAATTGTTCATGATTCTTTTCATTGAAGGAATAATTATCCTTCTGGTTTCCTTTTTTATATTCTCGTATAAAAAGTACAGAGAAAGTACTGCAACCGCCAAATCGTTCAGTTGTTAAATCGCGATTGGAAAGCGAGATTTTGATACATTTTAGACCGACCTGAGTTCGAAAAATGAAACATTTTTTGGGAATTACGCCTGCCTGTCTGTGACCAAAAAAAAGGATAAAGGCTTTTATCAAGACGGATGATAATTGGTATAGTGTCTTTAAACAATATTCATAGATCGCTATCAAATATTGTGTAAAGTCTCACCGAGGAAATCTGTCCGGCTGTTCGAATATAAGTTAACTCAATAACTACAACATGGAAAGAGCTGGATAGATAAATGGATAAAATTTGGTAATAGAAGGTGGATAAAATTTTAAAAAGATAGATGAATAAAATTGTACTTGTCTAGTGCTATCAAATATTGAATGAAACTCAACAACGGTTTCGTCGGCTGCCGTCTCTCAGAAACATGCAAACGCGATTAACGCAAACTTAAATATTTCAAATTAGGCATGTGATTTTGTGACTATAAACATGAGGTAAATAGAACTATATGCAATGAATTATTGCTCATAATATTCAACAGTTTCTAGGGGAAACACACCACTTTTTTTACGAATAAGACATGATAAATTGTATTGCACAAAGATTACTACAGAAAAGACAGCAATTTCAATTGTTTGAAAATATCAAAGTATAATTAAACTCGTTCCCTTTTCCATTGCTACAGTATTCTGTAAACCGAGATGGGATGGATGACATAGAGACAAGCTTTGCCCTATATCAAGTCATGCATTATACAGGGCGCTCATTTATGTCCGATACTCTACTTTCCCCTCCCTTGCCTCATGTACGGTGATAGCTCAGACCATTAAGTTGGTGTTTAGTTATAGGAGAAAGGCAATCCACTACTCGATTGCTTACATCTCTATCTATAGGCAAATTTTGCAATTAATAGTCCAGTTTCATAAAAAGGGAAATATTTAAAAAATGTAGAGTGTTGCAAAAAATGAATTGTTTGGCCACATTTCGAAAATTGTCATGTCATAAAGACTTGAAGAAAGATGCTGAGATATTTCCCTATCTCCAGTTATAATTTACTTATGTTATTACTATTATTCATTTATGTTACATAAACTAGTGTCCTTCAGCCACAATGCAAATTTGAACTCTGGATTGATTATCTTCTGCACACCATGCAATATAGTAGATGTTTCGGAGGCACAAATATCAGTAATACGTTGTCGAAGTTTCTGTAGTGTTGAACCGTTACAAGAGTTGCATGGACAATTAACTGCAGAATTGGTGTCTAGGACTTTAGATTTGGACCCTGCCTTAGATGAAAAATCATTCCTCTTTTCTGTAAAATGCAATTTGAGGAGACGAATAGAGTAAGGCAGCAAAATTTATCTTCTAAACTGACACTTCTGCAACGATGAAAATGCATTCTTAGCACAAGAGATTCATCCTCAGGGGCAATTTTCTATAATAATGCCTCATATTTCCATTTTTTAAATTATTTGGTTTGTTCCATTCTGTTCGGCTGCATACTGAATTGTGATGGATATATTTGGTAAATTTCGATTGATATTATGTCTCATCAGTGAGATAAATTGGATTATAGGCCCATATCCTCGGTCTCTGATGAAAAATTTAAATGACATATTTTTTCAGTCGGAAGGGATGAAATTTATACCATGTGTACAAGTATAGTCTCGTTTAATTGTTGGAAACTGGTAACTTTGAACAAATTTCAAAAACTTCAATTTTTGCATCCCTTTTGAAAAAAAAAACCAATTGAAGTAAAGGAATTCGCTATAATTTTCTGATTCTGTTCTTTTAATAATCTTTTTCGATGTGGACGATATTATAGAAAATTACAAAGAAATCAAGACTCCAATACGGGTCAAAGATGCAGAAATAGGATCTAACACAGTAATTTGACTTTTAATATCTCAGCAGCGAAGATGGAAACCTAAAATTTTCTACACTAACAGATGAGTGTATGAAAAGTATTTTGTTCCACAACTCTTTTTCTTTATAAAATCAATCAATCAATAAATAAATAAATAAAATTTTTATCATGTCAGAACATGATGTTGTTTTTGGGGTGAGGTTTTTGGTGTCAACAAAAATCCGATGATGAAAAAAAAATATTTTACTATCTGCACGAGCATCTGAAAAAAATCAGCTTTTAATTACGCGTTGTCATGGCATTTAAAAAGAACTGATTAAAAAGTAAGTTAATTACTAGAGCTTATAAAACTCAGAAAAACGTAATTTTGAGCACGTGATTATATAAAATTAAATAAATATGAAATGTTATATTTTTTAAGAAATAAATACAAGACAAAGCTTTTCGGATCGTTTGCTGTACTAAAGTGATTCTTTCAATGAAACAATTAAAATGAATACAATTACTAATTAACTTGTACAAACATGTGGTGCTTGACCGTTCAAGAAATTATGTTCTGGCATGGTACATTGAAATATGCATAGTAGATTACATTTTAATCTTTTTTATTATTTTTTTCTACAAAATCGAAAGTATTTTCAAACATTTGGGTGCTTTAATTGATGAAACTTTATAGCTGAAAGTAAGTTGTCCAATTTCAGTAATTAAGAAAATAAATGTGTTCCACATTTGTTAGAAATTCGGCATGTATGGAGTAGATATGAATTTAAAAATTCGAAATCTCAAGTTCGAATGCTTTAAAATTACAATACGAAATATATTAGAATATCTAAAGAGTAAAATAAAAATAATACACGATTTAAGATTTTTCGTTAAGAATGAACAAAAAAAAGTATCGAATAGAAAAATTACTAATTTTATGGTTATTGAATAACATTTTATTCTTAAAATTGTAAAAGAGCTGCTGTTTATTTACTGCAATAAATTGACTTTTCTCTTTATTTTTTTTGACCGAACAGAGAAGTTCCACTAAAAGGCTGATCAATTTAGTAATTATCTGGAAATGGTAATCGCATTATCCGTAAAATAAATAAGAATTGTTTGTAGAAACATCCGAATAGATACCGGCGTAGGTACAAAACACATCATTAAAGACAAATCAATATCTGAAACTTTACTTATTTATGTGAACAAAATGCGATAAACCAAATGCTCTTTCAAATTTTCTAGGAGATGAAATGATGCAGGTTCATATTTTGCGTTATCTGATAATTCTTGAATTAAGATACTATGGATTTCTTTCTTCTCTCGTTAGAAGAAAGGAAAATAGAGGCAGAGACTTTATGCATTGATTTGTTGTCAGTAATTAGCATTAGCCGTTGCAGGAGTCACCAATAGGATGGAAATGTTTTGCTTTAATAGGGGGGAGGAATATTTAAATCATATAACTACGCTCGAGATGAGTTTTTTTTTTTTTTTTTTTTTTTTGAAAATTCTCTAAAATTATTATATTTTTTCAATAAAAAAAGTTTGAAAAACAATATAAGAAATATAAATATACCAATTAAATGCTTTTGAAGCAAGTTAAATGACGTTAAAAATTTAGAAAAAAAGCTCTTCTAGTTTAGAACATTTTTCAGTTCGGTTAAAATTTTGCAGATAGCTCAAGAACGAATCTGCATTGGACTGAACTGGAAAATGAGCTATCTATATTCTATTCAATCCATATTCTATCTATTTTTTTAAATATTAAGGGTTTGAAAATTCAGTTTTCCCTTATTAGAAAGTATTAAAATAATTATAAATTAGTTCTAAATGCAATTATGAGAAATTAGTACATTAGATATGAAAGGAGAAAATAGGCATTAGGTTTTTCCGAAAACATTTCGGACAAATAAACAGATATAAAAAAGCATTAAATGTGCATAAAGGCAAATACGAAAAAACATTATGGTTCAATATTTTGCTACCAAAGCGCAAAATTGGCGAGCTCCGATTTTAGAGTTACTCTTTTTGTAACTACGAGGGTTAAGATCCCCTCGTAGTTACACAAAGAGCAACTCTAAAATCGGAGCTCGCCAATTTTGCAATTTGGTAGAACTAGGTTTGAATTCCGAACGCAATGCATACCGTTGGTAGCGGGCTGACTTCACGCCCCTTTTCATAGTCAAATAAACGCTTTTTTAAAGAAGCATCTTTTAATCCTTTTAAATTTACGGCAATTTCTTAGCATCACTTTCATTAGTTACACCTCAATTATTAGTTCAATTCTCGTTCTCACTAGTAAAGCAATCGAGGGCCTCTGTACAATTATAAGTTTCCAATAGACTTAGAAACAAAATACAAATGCTTTCATTAAGAAATCTGTTCGTAATAATATTAAAATATTTTATTACGAATATTAAAATTTAAGAATATTAAAATTTTAAAAAATCTGTATTTTCGGAAAATATCGACTTTTTAACGTATTCACCTACCTTAGGGACGAAATTGGATATTCTTTAACTAAATCCATTAGTAAACTAAGAGTTGAAGTGATAAATATTACTATTTCTCAAATGAAGAGAAATGTTACATTATACAGCTAATTTGTGTGATGAAATAGCACAATAAGTTCTTTTCGCCACTTAACAAGAGGGAAAGGTTATGCGCCTTTGACCCTTTCTGTCTGTTCCGGGAACTGGGGGACAACATTTGAGAGTTTTTGTGTTTAGAGCAGAGATTAATCACCACTTACTGAACATAACTTGTTGCTATTTTTTTTAAATGAATAGTATGATAAATAAAACTAAAAAGAAAGAGTTATAAATGTAATATCTTGCTTCATGACAACTTCTTATTGAAATAAGGCATGAATTAATAGGCGCAAACATATAACCATACGCAATGAGGCCATTTTTGATTACTGAACCGGACACCAAATAATATCAGGAAAGGATGGAATGTTAAAGACGATACATTTTGCTCTCTTTAATAAGAAAAATATTACTAATAAGGAGCTCCTGCCTCTATACACCAACTTCGGGTGATGATTCGTCCATATCTAATGCATAATTCTGCCAGTGTGGGTTGGTAAACACAGAGTCTCACTCAAACTTTTGTCAATCTAAATACACCATCGACATTTTTAGGGATATTCCCCGAAAAAATTAGGCTTTTCTTTGAAAATATAATAAAGACATGTGAAGAACAATCAAAAGTTAGGTAAAAGATTCATTACAACCTAAAAACTAGTTCTATAAGCATCAAAATTCAATGATGGCCCCAAAATTAAAAAAAAGAAAAGACATTTGCCAATTCACCATAAAAAAAGGTTAAGAAAAGCTTAATTCCTATAGCAATGATAATTTTTTCTGAAATTATAAATTCTAGTAAACATGTTTATTCAAGTTATCATGTGAGAACATTTTTTTTATATCGTAAGCCACTATCGGTGGCAACGGATGTATCGACAAATTAGACCATCTGAAATATTCCAGTAAAGGGTTGATTGAGAATTGGTTCATAATTTCTCTGTAGTAAGATAGAAATTTTCGATGATTTGCTGAGAGCTGGAAAACGCTATTTGAAACTCAAAATCGAAACGAAGACGTGTTGCGTTGAACGTTGGCGCTTGGGATTCAGAATCGAAATGAACACTTTCTGTATTTGAAGTTGAGTGTTGCAATTGAGAATCTACATCATGTTGCACACGTTTATACTTTCTTCATTCCCGCTGTAAATCTATTTTACGTTCATGTTTAATTCTATCAGCTTCTAATTTTAAATTTTCATAATTCATTATTGTTGATTGAATATTTTGTCGTTTCAAAGCTCTGCGTTTTTGTTTTTCTAATCGATTTCTTTCTTTGGCTTCCGAACTTTTGCTCTTTCGTTCCCTTTCTTTCTTGTCAGGGGAAAGCTTCAGATGCAACTTTTATGCTTTATTTACAGTTTAATGGAAGTCAAAAATGTCATTTCCCCAAAAAAATGATTAAAAAAACCCTTTATTTTATTTCATGGAATATTACACTGCCACTTTCGCTTAATTGAAAAAAATGTTTAGTTTTGACAAACTAAAACTTTTGAATTACAAATTAAAATTCTATTTTTGAATGAATTCTCGGTGATAAATCACTATATTTGACAATCTTCTGCATTATTCAATTCCTACTCTTCCTATATATATATATATATATATATATATATATATATATATATATATA
>JAOUZG010003113.1:437723-469749 GCA_026289955.1 Argiope argentata
ATATATATATATATATATATATATATATATATATATATATATATAATCTTTAAAACTATCTAGTTCTAACACTACGCGTTTATATGAAATTACAGAATATAAAATTCCTTGCATTTTCAAACTTTCATTGCTTTTTATCATGTCAGAATATGATGTTGTTTTGGGGATGAGGTTTTTGGCTTCAACAAAACTCCGTAGACAAAAAAAATATATTATTTTCACAAGCCTCTAAAAATATCAGTCATTTACTGAAGCTCTCATTAATAAAAATACGTTAATGACTGCAGCAAATAAAACCTATAAAAATGTCATTTTGAGCATGTGATTATACGAAATGAGATAAATAGAAAATGTCATATTTTTTTAAACAATCAAAGCGAGACAAAGATTTTTTGGATCTTTTGCAATACTAAAGTGACTCATTCAATGAAAAGGAATAAAACAATTAAAAGGAATAAAAATTAATTTTAACTCACACGAGCACGTGGTGCTTAGCCGTTCAAGAAATGATGTTCTGACATGATACATTGAAATATGCATAGCAGATTTCATTTTAATCTTAATTTCCTTGTTTGTTTGTTGAAAAAATCTGCTGCCGAAGCCCTTTCGATACTTTTAGAAACTCATAGTGATGCTTCTCCGTCATATCTCATTTGTCGGGCTTTTGTTTCGAATATTTAAGTGAAGTGATTTCAATGACAATGATAAAAAACAGCCTGGTAGACTAAAAAAATTCGAAGATTATCCATTGCAAGTCTTACTCGACGGAAATGGGAAATATTCTTGAAAATGATGGCAAATATTTTTATAGATATATATTGTACCTATTTTTCCCAATAAATGCCTTTTTAAAGTAAAAAAAAAGAATAAAATACATGCGAGCACTTAATAATAAGAGCCATTTCTGTGCCACAAACATTAAAGTTTTATTTATATGAAGAGAGATAGTTGAATATTTCTAGACTAAATCGATAAGAGGGCTAGCTGTTATTACTGCCTTAAAGGTCGACATTTATTTCTGCCGAGAGAAAATATATTCTACCTGTTTGTTTATTGCAACCTTTTCTGGGCTCTGAATGCAATTTTCGCGATCGTTAAACGGTCTGCAGGTGACCTACTCGCGCATCTTCGAGAAGTTTTACTTTCAAAACATCCGAATCTCGTCTTCATCCGGCGCCGTCAGCAGTAAACCGTTGACGATGAGTGCAAAAGGTTTCATGTTTCCGACCAGGTGGACGGCTGTAAGGAGACAGCCGGAGTCAATACTTGCAAAGAGTGTGCAATACGCCATTTTTATGAGTTTTATGACCATTTTATAATGCCCTTCCACTCGTCATCGGAGGAGACATAAATAAACTAATACTTATTTACTATATCGAAATTTTATAGCAGATACCTTAGAAAGCTGTAAAAAACGATTCCAATCTAATGGAATTGAATATTCTCAAAAATGTTATAGAATAACTATTTATTATTTAGTAAAAATTGCTTTGAAATATTTCCTATTTGTTACTTTTGCGTTGAAATAAAAGCATTTCTTATTCTCTAAGAATCATCGCTTATAGATTGGGGATATGAGATCGAAGAGAATATTATACTGGAAAGAGCCTTCAAAAATTATGTCATAACTTCTGAGCAAATGCGATCGTTGAAAAATTCAGTTGTAAACTCATTATGAGGCATATCATTTGCGATTTCTGCCATCAACAACAAACGAGTTATAAGAAATCAGACATTTCACCCTCCCACTACCATTTTTGCACACCCCTCATGTTTATCGACGAACTCGATCGAGACTTTCATGAGTCCTACAATATATCAATTACTTACTCAAAAACATTAAAAAAAAATTCTGGCCAGCTAAGAAAAGGCATTATGCAAAATTTTCGAATGAGGAGTCTTTTGAGGATCGAATTGAAGAATCTCATCAGAAATTTTTCTGATGACATAAGAACACAGCAATTAGTAACATTTTGATAAAAAGAAAAGTGAAGGCAGAAAAGTGAAAAGAAGCGACAAATAAAGAAAGTGCGGTTAAGCATATTTATTAATGATTTAAAAATTAATTTAAAAAAATATTTTTTACTCTTACGAATTTATTTTCTGATTCATTATTATTATTATGAAATGCTGATTATAATATTCTTGTATTTTAGGTTTAACCAGTGAAAAGGAGTCTAGTGCGAGCAGAACAGCTGAATAGCTTTCACTCGGCAAGGCAGAGTGAGAAAAGTGGAAAAGGCTGCTCTGGCGTCATCCTCGCCATCTACTTGTAATTTTGGTTCAAAATAATTTGTTTCATCCCAGAATAGTTCTAGTATTGCTGCAAAATAGGAAATTAAAGTAACAAAATTAATTTTATATTAAAGTAACTTCCTGGAAGAAAGTTGAATAAAAATATAAAGAATAACTTCTCTTCAAGAATTAAATTCGTATAAAGAGCAGGAAAGTTTTAAAACCCAATTTAATTCATCCGCCAACTGATCTGTGAAAATTCTGAGTTCTAATGATTCCCTGCTATTTCCCATTTCTGAATTTAATTTTTTTCATGTTTTATTCTATATTTGAATGGACATCGTATTTATTGTTCGTAAGTAGTAAGCAAAGATTCGAATGGACACACACTTTTTTAGATTTTAAAAAGGAAAATATTGCCAATTAAAGATAAAAAGAACAAATGATTCTACGTTACGTGTGAATACGTTACGCTTCAGCTGTGAACGTACCTTGGTACAAAAATTATCTCTAAAAGTATTTCGGTTTTATAATGCTTACAATTTTAGTCTTATCAATTCATTGGCATATATTTAAAGCATTTTATACTTTTAACATTAAAGCTAATCACTTAAATATTTTTAAAGGCAAAAAAACTTATTATTCCACACTCATTCTATTCGAATTTCGTTTAAAATTATTTTATAACTTAAGCATGAGGAATTTCTACAATTGTCATAAAAACGACGAATAAATCTAGAGTAGTGAAACAAAAGATATTCGTACAAAAAAGAAGGAAAAAAATATGAACATTATTTTACAAAAGATATGCAGTGTCATAAATCCCGATTCTAAGATGTTTTATAGCGAGAAAACTTTATTCTTCGAAAATAGAAGTGCGTAATAAAATTGTATCAATATGTAATCAATGTCGTGAGTCACTCAGGATGCCAAAAGTAAGCTAATATTTATTCATTCACAAAAATTTGAGCTATTTTATGGATGGCCATTTATAAAGTTTACAAAGAGAAAGTACTGATATCCTTAGAAAATTCAACGTCGAGATTTTCAAGGATCACTACGTAGCAAAAAGTCCAGAATACACAGTTTAAAATTACATTTGTCTTTTGTTGAAACGACAATCCAAATATAAAAACTACGCGGATAAGTTTTAGTAAATGGTTTAATAAATGTCAATACAACTCAATAGACAATATTCTCCCTCACGCGTGCGCAGGTAATAACAAAAAAAAAAAACTTCTACAGCTACATGGATGAGAATTCGTGCATGGTTTTATCATCAAAATTTTGATCTGTATAACTTGCATAAATCGTCTAAGAAGTGTCCATTCATAGGTTCGCTATGTCTATTAATAGCTAAACAAATCATCTAATTTTACAGAAAGACGTAGAAAAACGGTCTTGCTCCACAAGTCTGGAACAAGGAGTCCCAAACGTGTACTCGGGTCTCTCCGGAGAAAAAATGAGTGTGCGAGGATTTACTGGTTTGGTTCGCGCATTCATATACTGTTTTGTTTATTAACTTCTCTCATTGGTTTGGTTTGTTTTTTTATTAACGCCTCCCTTTAAAGAAACGCTAAGGCTATTTTGAGACAGGCCTCTAAAACGGTCGTCAGATGATGAGGTCGACACCTGTGTACGAAACCCCTATCTGAATACCACACAAGGAAATTCTCTCATTAGAAAACGGCTTTTATAAGGCTATCAACAATAAATAATTTACAAATTGGCGCAATTAGCAATGTTAACAACGTCTACAAACAATAAACCATTAAATGAGGGTTTTTATTAATTAATGCAAATACTATACGAATGTACAGTTTCAAGATGCTGATGGAAATTCTATAAGCATTTAAAAAAGCCGAATGAATGAGAAATTCATTCGCATTTTTTCCGCGCGAAAGAAGCAATTTTCAAACATCATTCGATGATTCTAATTTGAAGAAGGGGGAAGACCGAAAGCTTTGGATTGGCTCCTTCGTCGAGGAAGAAGCGATAAAAATAGGAGAAAAAAAAGTCATCGTGAATTTTTTTCTCCTTAATGCTGCTTATTGCTAATGGTTCTGTCCCAAATGATGCTTCGCTCTTCCTTCCTGCTCCAGCAAAAAAATTGAGTAAGTTTTTTATTCATAAAATTGTGACTGACGCTGCAATGAGTAACGGTTCTTAACTTGCAATCTCCGTATTTGGTCGACAGGCACTGCAGGACAACCGCCAGCCAATAATTCTTTTTTTAAATCGATAACTGCGAAATGGAACATTTCACAAAATTGCAGTTATGACTCTACAAAATAACAATTTCTGAAGAGGATAGTATTTATTATCATGTCAGAACATGATGTTGTTTTTGGAATGAGGTTTGTGGCATCAATATAAATCCGTTGGCAAAAAATTTAAATTTTGTTTTCTGCACGAGCATCTCAACAAAATCAGCTTTTAATAACGTGTTGGCACAGCATTTACAAAAGCTGTGATTAAAAAAAATAAGTTAATGACTACAGCAAATAAAACCTAGAAAAATGTCAGCACAAGATTATATGAAATGAAATAAATAGGAAATGGGATATTTTTTTAAATGATAAAGGCGAAACAAAGTATTTTGGATCGTTTGAAATACTAAAGTGACTCATTCGGTGAAGCAATTAAATTGAATAAAAATATAATTTAACTCTTTAATTATTAACTTATAATTATCGTGGTGCTTGGATGGTAAAAAATTATGTTTTGGCATGATACATTGAAATATGCTTAGCAGATTTCGTTTTAATCTTTTTATTTTATTTCGTTTTGAAAGAAATTTTGTTGATTTCACTGTAAATCATAAATAATTCATAATTAAAGTTTTATTTAGGTACGAAAATTCGAAATAATTTATTAAGTACTTTTATGTTTGAAAATATTGAGAACTTAAGTTTATGTTTATTGAGTTTTTGTCTTAATTTTTCAAATTATGATGCATCAAATTTATAAATAATGGTTTAATATACTGTCGTTTTAAAGGTATATTCACAATACTTGATTCAAAAATTTAATTTGAATTGATGCGAAATGTCAAATTCTAGATTTTTACCAGAGTACAGCAAAATAATTCATGTTTCAGAGAGAAAATAAAAGAGAGTGAAAGAATGAATATAATAATCCTTCCTTTCCTCTGGAAAACTATTATATATCCAAGAATGCAAAGAAAAAGGGTTGTTTCCTCAATTTACGAAAGAAAGAAAGAAAGAAAAGAAATGGAAAATAAGAAAAAATAATTGAGATGTGAGCTACCGAAGATTGGACAGTCGAAACATCAGATACATTGATGGTCCCAGTAAAGACAGTCTTGCGTGAGATGCCACAGCATCCTCCTCAGAAAAAGAGTTTCTTGCTTCAAATATACAGACTTCCTCATAACCCTGACACTTGCTATAATACTGACTTATAAAAGGTTTAAAACACTTTTCTACGATTGTAAAGATAAAAATTTATGTTCTATTATTCTATTTATTTTCTCATCTCTAAGAATAAATTAATTGAAAATTATTTATATACCAAGATTGGGTCTTAATTGGCATTCGGTGATATTTTTCAAGTAAAAGTAAATGAAAAATTTTATTGGATCCCCCATTGTTAAAAAACCGTACATTTTTAGAATTTGCCTCAAAATGCAAAGTTTAAAAATCCCTTTTCCGCGTGCTCTGTATTAGTCTCACACACATATTGCTTCTTTAAACTGCAATTCATTTTATAACCGGTTAGCATCATTCTTAACCAGGGAGAAGCAGTTTTTTTACATTACGACACAAAGAAAAATAAAAAGAAACTTTTCCCGCTGTGATTCTTAGAATTATTTACTAAGAGAGCCTTCTAGGGACTTTTTCACAAGAACAGGCTTAAGAAAGGGAATATCAGGAGTGTTAAAAAAATATGTCGAAGGCAAACAGTATTTTTATCCTTTGTTCAGAGTGCGAATATCAGAAACAAACATTTTTTTTTATAGTGTGTTTCAGAACTAATTTGATTTAAATTAGAAAATGAGAGAAAATGTTATAATAAAAATGATACTCTGATTTATGATAAAAAACTTGGAAATTATTAAACATTTAAATTGAACTAAAAAATAAAACTACACACACACATGTGTATAGATAGATAGATAGATAGATAGATGGATGGATGGATGGATGGATGGATGGATGGATGGATGGATTAAGAATATGGTGAAGCTAATATGACGAACGTGGATAAATTACTCTGTAGAGAAAATCTATCATGTCAGCTTTTTAATGACATGAAAAGCTGCGCCGTAAATTTTATCGATGTGGAAAAACTGAACTCATTTGTTTTTGGGGAATACCTAGTAGGCTTAGGTGATGGAATGGCTAGTTTCATTTTTGGAACAATGAAACCGAAGAATTCTGCAATATGGCAGAGTTCTGAAATTTTAAGTACGTATTCGCTACGACGATACAATAATTTCATTTAGTTAGAATTGACGTACAGCATTTTGTAACAAACAGAAGACAGATAGAACTAGGTAATAAAAGTATTTTGGACCGATAAAATTGTCTGGTAAATTTGATATTTTCACATAACAGTGAACGTCATGCTGCAATCCAAATAAATTGTTCCTTTCTTAAGATATCACTATTACTATGCCAATGAACCGAGTCTGATATATTCCTTAATTCATTGTTTTCCTTCTTTCCAGCTGAAAAATCGTTCTCTTACACAAAAGGTATTCTTTACCACAAAAATCTATTTGATACTGAATGAGCCAAGAAAGAGATCGCATTTTTATTCTTATCTTCTGCAAAGGACATAGATCAGCATCTCTTTAGAAAGTAAATGAGATACTCGTGCTGTGGCAGCCCAATCTCCCTTTTCTACCTTTATCGGCTGACATGAAACGAACAAAGCAAGAATACAAACCATTCCATTACAGGGGACCTTTCTATATCTGCTCCGCGATTACTCGGAATTTGCTGATCCTCGGCAAACAAGTCGCGCATTATTATTTCAGTCGGCACTTCCTGGACGAATGCGAGTCCGGGGGTGGTGGATGGGACGGGAGGGGAATGGAACCAGAGCACTGATTAAAAAAAGATGGAGATAGCTGTGCAACTGCAAGCAGGAACAAGAGAAGTCAGTACAAAGTTCGAATTCAAATTGATTTGAAATTTTAAACGGAACTTCTCAGAGCATCACTACACATCCTCACAAAAACGGGGAAATGAGAAAGAATTTAAAAATTGTTGCCATTTCTATTCTTTTGTAAAAGGTTCTCCAAACTGTCAGAATAAACAAAAAGTTGCATTTTTATTGGTAAAAAATAGGAATTAATTTTTCTGTTCTTTATACAAAAGGGATTTTCAACACTTGGAGTGAAATGCCAGTTACTACCCACCAACACACAAGTTCGTTATTCTAGGACTATGCGTTGATCATCGATTCACTTTTAAGCCTAAAAAGAAAGGAAAATGTGAATTGCGCCCTATAGTTATTTTGTCTAAGTTGGATTGGCGATTCCACGGAAATTTTCCCCACTTCGAGATCCTTACCGATTCCATTTCTTTTCCGTAGCATTATCCAAGAAAGAAAAAGTTTGTATTTCCATCGGCACTATTTTATAAGTTATCTCTATTCCAACTTGTAAATTGATAATGCCTCAAGTAAATCTCGCAAACAGTATTTAAATAAAAAAAGAAGATTAAAATCAAATATGCTATACATTTTTCAGTGTACTAAGTCAGAACATCATTTCTTGAACGGCCAAGCACCACGTGCTCGTGCAAGTTGAATTATATTATTATTCATTTTCTTTAGATCAAACCCTTTTGAACTATAAGTCTACAGTTTTGTGTGGAATAGTGCCTGCATATCTTGTAGGAATCTTCTAGTAGATAAAGGGCATTAATAATAGGTGTGTCTTATCAAAATCAAGATATTTGTATGGCTCAAAAAATAAGTCAGGGACCACCATATTCACATTTTTTGAGGAATTAAAATTCAATAGTGAACATGTTCGGGAAAACGCAGTCCCTGCTACTTTACTATTGTGTTTCTCAACAGAATAGAAGGAAAAAATGCATGACATTAAAAATATAAAAATTTCATCTCCAGCAAAATCATATATCTCCATTATCAAATATATATTTCACAAATTTTCATGCTTATGCAAAATATGCTTTCCTGGGGAATAAAATACAGCTAAAATGCTATATAGTACTTTAATAATACAATAAAAGATTGAAATGAAATCTGCTATGCATATTTAAGTGCATCATGTCAGAACATCATTTCTTGAATGGCCAAGTACAAATGTTGGCAAGAAATTATATTTTTATTCATTCTAATTGTTTGTTGAATAAGTCTCTTTAGTATTATTGCAAAAGTTAAAAAAAAAACTTTGTCTGGCATTTATTATTTTAAAAAAATATCCCATTTCCTATTTATTTCATTTCGTATAATCACGTGCTCAAAATGAGGTTTTTCTGGGTTTTATTTGTGGCAGTAAATAGCTTATTTTTTTAATCGGAGCTTTTGTAAATGGGATGCCAACGCGTTATTAAAAGCTGATTTTTTGAGATGCTCGTACAGATAATAATATTTTTATTTTTCGCCTACAGATTTTTATTGACGCCAAAAACTTCATCCCAAAAACAATATCATTTTCTGACATGATAATAAATGTAAAAATAAATATTATTGCATTCAAATAAGAGGAATCTTGAAAGATAATTTTAAGTATTAGCTGATATTAGACTCTATGCAATATTTCCAAAAATGAAGCTGGAGCTGTCTTCCCAAAACGTTCTTGCAAACGCCACAATAAGGCGTATATATATTTTTTATTTTAGATGCGTTTGTTCCCAGCCGAACAAAATCAAAGTATGACACAGAATTACAATTTCAACCACAGAATCATATACTTCACTTGATATATATAAGCCTTTGTGGTTTTGAGTTGTCCTATTTGCATACTTCTGAAAGTACACATTAGGAGAGACTCAGTCACTTTTTGGACTTTGCAGATAATTTGTTAGTTATCTACTCTATAGATATGAATTCGGCTTACAGAACCCTTCTAACTCTGTTCATTTTGTAGTAATCATGGTCATTTGCATTCTAAAAGCCGGAATGACAAATTTCTGAAAATAATTTGCAGAAAACGATAAAAATCTTCAAATTCTTCGTAATGTCCAGATTACAAATTTCATGTCTATTTCAAATCAGTGTTGAGTTAGCATTGTAATAGTCACACACACAGAGACATTTTCCGAATTTCGGCAGATCTAAAACGTGAAGATTCGACGAAACCTCGAATTCGATTTTTTTTTATTTTCAATACATATAATGTAAATGAGAATATAACAATGGAGACTAGATAGATTTGGTTATTGAGTAGGTTAATATTTCGGCCCTAAAGCACCGATATGCTATAGAACGAATTGAAAGTATTAGTTCTCACGAATTTAAGATTGAAATGGAAAGATCTGCAATGCGCCGGAACTAAAAGCGACGGCTCCAAGCGAAGTATTTGCCGTAAAGTGGTTCTGTACTGCATTGGGGTTGTCCAACGGAAGTTAAACGAAGCTTCTCTTCCTACTGGAAACTCCCGCGTATGTTCAACAGATTAGGAAAGCTTCCATCGTTGCCAAATGGAGAATCCAGTTGCCCTCAGAAGTCTCCAGACACGATATTGAACTCTCCATAAAGCCTCAGCAATATCTATAAAAATGTAAACACCCAGATTGAGAACGGGGGTCGATAATAGCAGATTTTGGAAGGGGTGAGAAAATAAGCGTTTCAGGTGATGGATTGTGCTGTTTAAACCGGGGTTCAAATCAGGTTGTTGACACTAACTGAGGAATTTGAAAATTATGCGCCACCCTGTGACTTTGGAGCCTTAATGTTTTGGCCACAACTGTACAGAACAATTTTTTAAGGCTTCACATACAATATGGCATCTTCAAAGACGGCTCATACGATAACTTTCTACGAAATATCTTAGTGAAACTTCTTTTTGATTGCTTTTAACTATTTGCTATGGTGCGATTCCAGTGTTAGGGAAACCAAATAGGGTATTCATCCTTTATTTAAAAAAATCAGTTATTATAAATTGATATATTAAATATTCGGCTGCTATTTATATAGGTGATGTTATGTACAAGTGAAATTATTTTTGACCCTTTATTAAATTTAATATAGTTAATCGATGTTTAAAATTATTAGAATATCAAAATATACATTGATATCCAGCAAATTGTAATGATCGTATCTTTTTGAATCTTTGAGCTGAAATTTTTATTTGCAATGCCTTATTTATTGGCTATAAAAATCATGAAAGGAAAAGATGCATATGTAGCAAATGCGTAGTTAAAAATAATTTATTAAAAATACTGTCCATCCATTATTCTTACATTATTTATAGAATCAGTTTAACTTAATATATCTTCCCAAATTTACAAGGCTTTTATATAAAAATGCATATGGGCATCATTCGAATGAACCATTACAGAAAGTTCCGACTTGTCTGCATTTTGTAAAACAGAGTGAATCGAATTTTTTTCATCAATTTCTGGTAGATCCCCTAAATATGTGGCAAAATCAAATAGAGCTCAAAGACAATTCATCCAAACTTAATTAAGTTTGGCTGAATTAAGATTAAAATTCTACAAATCCGAAAATATTCGAATGCTTATGATTGCATTGCGAATATATAAAATACAAAATACAAAAGTACCCTTAAAGGAATTTCAATCCAGAAATTAATCGACTGAAGGGCATTTTAAAAAAATGTATGTTAATCAAAAAAATGCTGCAATTTTACTTTTTAGTTGGTAAATTTCGTTATCTTATCCACGAGAGATCTTTGTGAAACTCATAACTTTGGGAACATAGTTCAAAGAGGCAACTGTTATTAAGATTTAATCAGTTCTCCCTCCCTAATTTGGAAAGTGAAAAGAATAGCAACTTCAGCGACACTCTTTAAAATGGGCAGCCGTAAAGAATTCACCAAAATTTGTCTTAGACCGTTTAGGTTACAACTATTAGATTTCGAGAGATTTGGAAGAAAGAAATTAATTTAAAGACGAAGAAGTATCGAATTTATCAAATATTATAGCTTTATTGCAGAGATGCTTTTCAATCGAAGACAAATTCTTCTTTATTTTTTGATTAATTTGAATCAGAATGAAAGGTTCAACTGAAAATACATTTCAATTTGGTATATAGCTTTAAAGAAGATCTTCGAAAATAAACAGTCTAAAAATATTCGGGAACAATGTACGCTCAGGGACGCCAAATGCAGGTCATTATGCGGGAGCGCCATTTCCAAGAGAGCAAAAGAGAACGCATATAAATGACGTAATTACTCTCAGGGATAAAAACGAAATAATAAATATCTTGAATCATTTGCGTTTTAATTTAGTTCCGTTTCATTACGGTTGCTCTTCCTAAAAACAGAATACGCCTCATTCGTCTCTTTGCTTCTAATCATTACAAAGTTTCTTGCAAAAGAAAAACCTGCAAACAAATTTTTCGAGAAAACAATCAGTTCCAGAAATAGGCATGGAATGTTTTCAACTGAAGTGACCGAAGAGTTACAGCATTCAGTAGAAAAAATACCGGAGAGTGAAATTCGAATTTTTCCCATAAATTACAATACGGGGAGCTTTGAAGCATTATATCCGGTTATAGCTTTATAATAAGAATTTAATGATTAAATACTTAACACACAGCGCAAGAGTTTAGAGATTAATTATGATATGAGAACGTTTTATTATGATTAAATTCTGAATTGGGTAATCCGAAATTCTCTTATAAATTGCAAAGTGGTGTGCGCTTTGAGGCTTTATAACTCAGAAAGAAATGGCGCAAGCGTTTAATTTTTCTTCTGTTCGACGAAATGGACCCAAATTTAATTTAGTTTCAATTTACAAATTTACATGGTGGTTTTAAGAGATTGTCACAATTTTCATTTTCTTAGCTCGTTTCATTGTTGAGGTTTCATATTCACGTAGACGGAGAGACAGACAGATTTTCTGATAGATTCCTTCCCAAAGGAACTATTAGCAATCTTGATTTCAAACGTAAATACCAAATTTCATTGATCTATCTCTTTGTGCTACTGAGTTATGTTAAGAGGACGATAATTCGAAAAATTATTTTTCACACTGGTATAAGTCTGAGATGTTAATTCATCTAAATCACGAAGGGAATATTCAGAGCAATTTCAAATCTTTCTCTTTCAGTAAATATTATAGAGAAAATAAAGTACTAAGTAAATTTTTCAATGTTTATCGCTCTTAACCACTTGACATACGGATTTATAAATGGATAACACATCCAATATTAAACATGTATTGTTATTTTAATTTCTATAATAATGTAACGAGCTTTAAGTTACTGAAAAGTTTCTAAATGATTCTAGCATTTTAAATTACTGAATACTTTGACTTAGTTGCAGGTTTAAAAGTAATAATTCAATAATTCGATGTGCGTGTCAGAGACGCCATTGTATGTGAAGTGGTTAATCTAAAAACCAGGGGCTATTTTTTAATTCTATAAGCAAATTGAATATAATTAAAAACAAATAACTTAATACATTTAAATTAAAAATAAAGAAAGCAAAAGTGAAATTTGGCAGGCGAAAAGGAGTTTTTTGTTTTGAGATAACTTTACAAAAATGGAAAATATTTTTTAGTGAGTCAACAGTTTGAAATTTTTATGTTTTTATTTGTAAATATTTGCAACTTTTTCATAACTTTATTTTGTTTATGGAAGAAAATCACATTCATTTTAAAAATTAAATCTATTATACGCATTTTTCCAGAGATTATTTAAGGAAGCTTCGTTGTATTTATGACCGAATTTACATAAAGGTTGTATCAGAAAGTATTTAATATTGTGAAAAAACAATCAGATGACAAGATCGTCATCCGATCTTTCACCCATTTTAACACTTCCATACAGAATTTCTGAATAATTGAATAGAGAGTTCTTATGTGTGCTTTCAACCGAAGCGGGTTTCACATCTAGAACTCTCTATTTTCGAATTCGAGATCTTATCATCAAGTCATTACTGGCCCATAAATATATTATAAGGCAAAATGCTATTGAACATTAATGTATTTATGATTTTTTTCTTCTTTCTTTTCGTGAACGAAATACGAAACACGACTTCTACAATCTTTGGAAATCTCAACCAAAAGTTGTGAATATTCCCAGTTTCAAACCTTCTCGAGAATAAATGATTTGTTATTGTAATTCAGCCTATCTTATGAAAAAAAAGAGCTGGATAGATAAAATTTGCTATAAGGTTCATCAATAGTTTCCAATAAGAATTTTTAAATGTTTAAAAAAATAGAGAAACAATTTTGATTTAAGAAATTTCTACCGAAATTTTATTTATCAGTACATTAACACAACTATTCCTTTTCTCTTTCATAAATTATGGAACTTAAAGCAGACTATAGAGATTTGGAAAGTTAAACATTTAAAATATTAAAGTTAATTTGTAATTTGCGATAACAAAGACATTTCATACAATTGGAATTTCAAAGAAATATGTTTAGAATCGTATCATGCTAAATTTTTAAAGAATCTGAAATACTTTTTAAAATTTAAAATTTCGATAAGTATCTGCTAAAAAGCCGATATGAAATCCAATACCTTTGTACTTATTACCGAGATGGGCACGGTGACCTTTAAATAAAGTGCCTTTTCCCGCGAAATAAATAAGATCATTAATATTAATAAAATCCTCCGAAGACTCTCAACCAACGGATAATAGGTTCACTCAAGAGAATAATCTAATTCTTTTTCTTTCCAGAAAAGGTGAGGGGGCTGCCTCTTCTTATTTTACAAGAAGGGATGAGTTTGTATAGATTGGATGATCGATCTTTCTTCTCAATTACGCGGCCTTGTAGACAGATTCTCACATTTCATGATTGGCTGCAAATTCAGGATAAATAAGAAACTTCGCCCAACTATAATAAGTTTTTTTCCTCTGTGGATAATTCCCGAAACTTTTAACGCGGATTTAACATGGCTGGCTCGTCTGGCCAAACGAATTTCTCACTCTCTGTTTGAACAGCCTGAGAAAATATTAATTACGATAGGCAAGTAAATTTGCTAAAACATTATTATGACTAAAGTAAAATGAAAATATTAATATAATTAACAAAACATAACGGATATATTTACCTGAGGTTACCGATGGTCCGTGGTCTCTGCAATGCAGTTGTTTGTTATGTTTGGAGGTCTTGTATTGAATTAATTTCTAAGATCATTTTTTACCAATAATGATGATGTTAAAACATTTTAAGACATTGAAAATTTATTCAAATTATGTGTTTCCGATAATCTTGGCTTCACCGGCCATCGGTGATATCCGTGATCATCCGGAAAAAGTTTTGGAGATTTCTTAACAATGAAATATATGAGGTAAATAGCAAATAACATCTGTATCTTCTATCATATCACTGCTTATTCAAGACATCTAGTATATCATTTTAGATAAGTATTTAGCAACCACTATTCAGGATTTTCAAGAAATTTATTACGTCGAGCAATAAGAAAATATACAAAATATATAAGCTGCTGGCAAGTCACTGATGAGATATTACAACAATTTTAAATTTATTCATACAGAAATTCAAAAATTGAGTTAAAATTTTTAAGTGGTGACATGATCTCTAGTACATCTACGAAGGGTTTTTTATTGTCTTCATAAAAAAATTTCAAAGACTTCGTCAGATAAAATTAAAAAATAGAACAAGTTGGGTGCCACTGTTATAAAATTATAAATCGTTTCAGAATTTCTCGATTATTTTTGGATCACTTCTAATCTTGAAAATCTGCAGGTCTGAATTAGATTATTTCTAATCTAGAAATGTGTAACTTTCTGCTGAATCGAAGGACACCTGTTGAATATTTCGGTTATGAAGACCTATAATAAATTGTTTCATTAAAACGGTCTCGTGGGGGCCATGAAATAATGTTCCTTGTTTGCAACATCTACAATTAAAACGAATGAGCGAAATGAAATCACATTTCATACACAGACTGTTAAAAGCACGCGAAAACGAATTCCGTAGAAAAAAATGAGTATTAGAAGTTGCCGATAGGGGAAATACTGGCGATGTGGGAGTACAGTAATGAACAAATTCATGAAATTCACAGAAAATAATCTTTCGTTTGTGGTGAAAGTTTTATAAGCCAAATAACAACACTGGAGAAGAAGACTTACTTTTACTTGATGGTTATATTACTCAGCTACTAACCATAAGATTGGGAATTCGAGCCTAGCATGATCTGCTACCGCCACAATGGTGAACCCAGCGACTTTGAATAAACAAACTTTGTAAGCTGTCGTGGCGCCCTCTGTCGGGAGCAAATGCTGCGAAAAGCATCAAGTACAGCAGGTAACATCACCACCAAACTCACACACATGTTCTCACCATGAGCTCGGCGCAATTGCATCGTTCTTCTAACCACCAGCTCACCGGTGGGAGAGTATGTGGTGAAAGCGTTATAAGCCAGATAACAACCCTCGAGCTGAAGTGTCACTTTTGCTTGATTGGGAGTTCGGGCCTAGATCTATCCGCACATTCATCAACTTTAGGGCCCACATGGTATCAAACATCATCACATCAACTTTAGGGCCTCATCAATGTTCTGACCTTCCTTGTGTACAACCTATAGCATACAGAGTATGACTACAATGCAATCCAGTGCTGCGCGTAAGTTGTCAGTTTCAGTTTTCCCGTGTTATGTTCTGTTTGCAGACATGCAGGTTTGCTGAAGGACGGCTACAACTTAGAACAGTTACACAAGGAAAGTATTCTGAGGTAAGGTAGGACTCATATTAATCATACGTCATCAGTTAATCGCAAACAACAATAAAAAACGCGCTGCTATCAAGCTGTCTGCTCTTCCCTTTTCAAAAGGAATACGTGGCACTGCTTTTATGCGCGAACTAGGAATTTCGGCCTTCGTATGTGACAGCAGAGTTAATATTTCTACTATTGACAACTTTTAGTACTATTTTTTACTGCAGAATTGATTTTCACAGTCTGTATATAAAATTTAGTTTCATTTTTTTTTTCATTTGTTTTAACTTTAGGAGCCTCCAAACATGGAAAATTATTTCATGGCCACCTTGTGTTAAACCCAAAGATAAGTATTTCGTCCTCGACGTTCCAATTTCTTTATGAATATTTTGAATTTTACCCTAAAGATTTTAATAACTTCATTTTCGTAACCTTTGATAAGAAAAAAAAAATTATCAGTGACTATTTGTGTATTTTCTATTATTGTGAAATTTTTGCTCAAAATCACTAAAAAGACACAGTTTTCAAAATGAAATTTTCCAAAGAGCGCTGAACTAGAATCATGAGATTACTGACCTTTGTTATGCGAGCCTGCTCATTAATTCGTAACCATGGCCTGAAGCGTTGGTGAAATTTTTTAAAAAAATTTCAAATTATTTTATGTCGTAATGATTGTAATCCCATCCATGAACCACCTTCGAATCGCATAACCTTTTTAGATTGAAATCACTGGGAAGTATTTTCGCAGGTGAAGTGATTGCTTAAAAGTAATAAAACTCATATTTTAAAATGTTCAATTTTCTGTTAGGAAGTCGATAGCTGTAATTGTGACATGAAATTGGATGAATGCAAGAAGAATGAAATTTATTGAAACATCGTTCGAATGAAAGGTCTATTATTGCCCTTGAAATTGTTTTATTCGCGGTTAACTCTAAACCTTTCAGTTTAAAAGATATTGAACAAAAATCGTCCAAAAATAATTTAAATATATGTGTTGAGAAAATAATAATCTTTCGAGTAGTCTTATTTTTATTATATTTTTAAGAACAATAAAGGGCTTTGATTAAATTGTGTTAAATTTACCCTTGTTTAAATTTATTTTGATAACATTTTGTATAAAAACTCTGGTTTTCTCATATTTTGAAGGAAAAAAATATAGAAAAAATTAAACAAATTATGAATTTTGGACAAAAGGCGAGCGTTCTCTATCCAAAGAGTGTAACTTAAAGTTTCGTTAAGACAATTTTTAACAACAACAAAAATCACAACTTCCTGACCTCTAATTACAAAAACACGTTTTCTTACCTCTTTTTCTAATAGCTTTACGTAATAAGTAAATTAACTAAAGAGAATAAAATGAAAACTAAAGAATATATTTAAAATAGGAAATCTGTATTTCTTATAGAGAAAAAAGATCTGATGTTTGTATCAAATTAAAAGAATCTCTTTTAATTTACACAAAATATTAGACATTTAAAATGGCTGGATAGGAATAAAAACAGAATCTCCCCACACCAACACCAAGGAAAAAAATTGGATGACGTCATTTCGGAATAAATAATTAAAGCCAAATTAACTAATTGGCAGAATTACTTATTAAAATCCTTTGTACTTTTACTTTATCGTTATTACACATTTTAAGCTATTTTATATACTAAAGTAATTACTCTAATTAGCAAATTCCTTCATAATCCTGCTTTTTAATTTTTTTTTCATCTTTTCTAAATCTTTGTTAAGGTATTCTTCATTTTATTGTATTATTGATTTCAGTGTCTCATTCTTATAACATTCTAACTTTTAACAACGATTCGGAGAATTATAAATTAATAGCTGCATGTTTTTCAAAACATTTATTTACTATGTCTATTTCTGAATCTGTAATGTTTTTCAGATTGAATGATAATATTTTAGAACCTTATTACCACTTTTTTTAAACCCTTACCAATCGCGATCCCTTACGTTGTGAAACGGAATGAATTTATAGTAAAATTTTCTATAAATCGAAAATCAGCATATACAGAACAAGAAAAGACGTCAAAAAAGTAAGAAAACATTATTTCCTAGCACACGCAATCTATATGCCTTTTAAAAACAAACCTTATGTGACTTAAAACCAAGCCGAATTTGTTTTTTTTCATTTGGCAACATTTCTTACGCTCGTATTGTTTATATGCTTAAACGATCAGGAAATCTAAGACATCGAAAATTTGAAAGTTGTTTACAATGGTGGATTTGAAAAACGAATTTCAACAATTTTGGATATTGTCAAGAATTGGACGTGTTTCGTTTTCAAAGTTTGGTTTGACTTTTTCTCTTTTATATTTTTGTTATTGATTAATGGACATTTGGTAAGCGTTTTTTTAACTCTAATTTCTAGTATTTATATTTTTTGTTCAAAAGCTGTGAAGTCTTCACTATCTGAAACTGAGCCACTCGGCATTTACTGCTTCAACCTCGTCTAATGGTAATGATTCTTTAAGAATGCAGACTTTACAGAACACTACAATGCATCAAACATCAAATGTACATTTCTTTAAAAGTGGAAAATCCACAAACGAACTAATTATACGCATTGGTCAAAGACAATACGGAAGTAAATATAAATATAATCGCATCCATCAAAGGAAATAAATATAATCGCATCCAACAAAGATGCTGCTTCAAAAATATCTCGTTTGAACCCATTTCTTATCCAGTCTTACATCAAACAGCAAATACATCGTCCATAAATATTTCTAATTTAAGGTTCTCCAGACAAGGAAAAATCCTTTTCACAACTTCTGATCCCGTATGCATGGCCCAGATTCTAAATTTAGAAAAAATACTTGACATCCCTGTTTCTACCGGCATTATTTGGGAAAACGTGACTGACAGATTCCTATTATTCTACATTCCCACTCAAACTCCCCTTGATGAACTGGCTGACGAATTAAGCCACAATAATGATATCGAAATAATAGAAATGAGACGATTCATCAAATCGCATTCTACCCAAGAAGTTTCCCCAGTCCTTGTTACAATAATAGGTACTTTGTTACCTGAATCCATAAAAATCTGGTTTATGAACCAAAAAATCCAAAAATTCATAAACAAACCTCGACAATGCATGAAATGCTATAACTTTCAGCATCCAACAAGAATATGTAATAAAAATATCTGTCATATATGTGGTGAAACGCATGATGGGCAATGCAAAAGTCTTGAGAAGTGTATAAACTGCCAGGGCACCCACTCAGCTACATCAACATCATGTTCCCATTACACCATGGAAAGACAAATGTTGGAATTCAAATGCTGGAATCATTTAACTACAGGAGAAGCCAGACGTCTCTTTAAAAAGTCCATACAATCTAGCTATTCGAAAGCAGTCAATTTAAATGTATCTGCAATTGAAGTCGAAGAAACTTGAAACCAAAAAAATTGAAACAATAGTCAAAACAATCGACTGAGAAATTAGAGCAACAAACTAATATCCTCATTGAAGTTTTTCAAAAAACAGTGGAAAAATTATTGCAAACTCTGGTCAGTTTGTTTAATGAAGGAGAAAAAAGCAAATCTCCTGGTAGAAAAAAAGAAAGCTCCACTCATCGCGACTCAAAGTACGGGTATTCCGATGCAACAGGATACAGGTGGTCCGTCTGATTTAGAATAGAAAAAGTGCTTTTGGTGAGCCTTGCTCCTTCTTTTGGTTTTGGTTTCCACTTTTTTGAACAATAGAATTGTTTTTCATTTCTTTTCACAAGTCAAGTTCGAATTCATGTGCCTAAATTTTTTTTTATCCTTTTGGCGTTTGTCCTTTCTTATGCTCCGAGCTGGGTGCACATTGTTATAAATCATTTAAGTGACTTTCCTTTATGACCTTTCTGCAATGGAATTGCAGGGGTATTAAAGGGTAAAAGTTCTGCCTTCCAATTCCTCCTTTCTCTTCCACTCCCTTTTGGGTCTTTTAAGAAACCTTCCTTGCAGAAACCGAAAATTTTTCTTTTCCAAACTAAATCTTTTTCCGTTCTCACAGACAAAACTGACCAGGTGGTGGCCTTCTTATTGGCATCCCTACTAACATGTCCGGAAGAATAATTCCCAACAACATTAGAGAAGATTTTAACTTGGAACTTTTGCCAGTTTGGATACAATTCCAGAATACTAAATTCGACATTATTAATTTGTACGCACCACAAAGTTTTGATATTGATCAGACAAAGCACTTCTTTGACTCTCTAACCGTACCTACATTCATCTTCGGCGATTTTAATTTGCATCACACTCTTTGGGGAGCATCCCGTTCTTCGACTCTAAGCAACGACTTCGTCGAGTGGCTAATATACTCACATTACATAATCCTCAATACAACAGTTCCCACGCACAGTTCCTTTAGAACGCAACATATTTTAGATCTTACCCTTGTTTCATTCATAATCAAACTTCATGTTGTGTAATGGACTCAGCTGCCGATAGCGATCACCACCCGATAGTTGTTTCCTGGTTGAATATAGAAAGTGTTAATCGTAACTTAAAAACAATTAATTGGACGAAGATAACTAAACAAACACAAGGAAAAACAATCAGGAGTATTTCTGAAACAGAGGGGATAAATAAAGAATTTGCATGTTGGCTTCGTTTTCATGTAAAAAGGGGAAAAGAAAATATTGGGAAAAATTTGTACAATATCTCGTAACTCCAAAATGTTCTTTGAAATCCTAAATAAACTTACGAACCACTCAAATCCAAATACTAAACATAACAATATTATAATTCAAAATAATCGATGTATTTTCGATCCAGCACATCAAAGGGAGTTATTAGCAAAATATTTTGCTTATCAAAATGCAAATATTGAACCTATTCCTTTTGATCTCTCTGAAACAAATCCTTCATTCAACAACGAACTCGAAATTTAGGAGCTTAAAAAAACAATTCATAAAACTAAAAACTCTACGCCTGGAGCTGAAAATATACCTGCTATCTTGTTCAAATACCTCAACAACAATCAACTTCAAATTATCCTGAAATCACTTCAACATCAATTTAATTCAGCCAACATCCCCAAACAATGGAAATACGCACTAATTATTCCGATTCCGAAACCAGACAAAGACAAAACCAAAGTTTCTTCCTATCGGCCCATTGCCTTAACCTCAGTTTTTTGCAAAGTCTTCGAACGTATACTCACACAACGCATTACTTACTATTTAATTTATAACAAAAAAAACTGCACAATAGTTTACATGGTTTCATACCCTTCAGTGATAACCAAACTGCAATTTACAATATACAGACAAAAATCACAGATGCTCATGAACAGAAGAAATACTTCGTCGGTGTGAATCTTGATATCAAAAGTGCTTATGATTCTGTTCATATTGATAGACTTATCTTGAAATGTTTACGACTTGGTATCACAGGCGACGTGGCAGAGTGGTTGTACAACTCCCTTCAATCCAGAACTTTCCAGATTCGCTGGAGACAATGCCTTTTTGGTACTAGAACATTGAGCAAAGGGTTATCCCAGGGCAGCGTTCTTTCACCAATTCTGTTTGTAATATTTATGCACGACTTCCATGAAAACATGGAGGAAGGGGTCGAATGTACTATTTTTGCGGATGATATCTTTGTCTTTTGTAGCCATCACTCCTGGGAAATTATTATTAAAAAATTCAAAATACTATGAAAAACATATATAAATGGTGCAAGTATTAGAAACTAGAAATTACTCTGGAGAAAAGTGCAATAGTTGAATTGTCCAAGGAAAAAATTTCTACTTATCCACGCATTTCTTATGCTGGACACAGTTTTAAAATGGAGTGAAACGATTAAATTTCTTGGAATCTCCTTTTCAAAAAAAATCAAAACTCATTAATATTCAAAAATCTTAGAAATCATGCACTTAAAAAAATAAATGGACTGAAAATACTCGTATCTAAAAACCATGGGACCCAGAACTAAAGATATAAATATCACAAATAACAGTATTTTCAGCATTTTTTACTACGCTTGCCCTGCAATCAACCGATTTTTCGATACGCAATTTAAAGCAAAGAAATTCCAACTACTAACTCTAATCACTTTGAAATTTTTCTTATGGATTTTAAATTTCAAAATAAAAATCTACTCTTGACTGAAATTAATAACTTCTTTAATGAATGTATTCGAAATTACCTTCCTGATCATTTTATTATTTCTACATATGCATCCAAAAATCTACAGCACACTTCAATTGCTGGTTTTTCTTCTAAACAAAAATTTATGTTTCGAATCCATCCTGTCAATTCCATTTTTACTGCAGAAAGTTTAGCAATTGCTGTAGCATTAGATGTTCTTGTAGTCCCAGGAAAAGCTTGTTTGATTCTTACAAACAGTTACTCAGAGCTCACATCATTGAAGAATATTACTCTGCAATCGACCAAAATTATTCTAAATTGAAACTCTAGCCAAACTAAACCAAAAAAAAATCCTTCCTGTGGCTACCAGGTCATTCAAATATAATCTGGAAGGAACTTGCAATCCACTTAGCCAAAGAAGTTACAGACAATACACCTTGGATTGAATGGATATCAAGATATCATTTCGAACCTGAAAAAAGCATCACATCAAATCACAATCGACAATTATAGAAATAGTCAATACTTCCTCTCGCTGGGAGACATCCCTAGCATTGCAGCACTATCTCCCTGGTCAAAAATTCGAAGGGAAGATGTTGTTTAGGCCAGACTAATCAGTAAAGCCATTATAACTCCAGGATTGTTTAATCGTTTTGATCTTCATAGTGATCCCCTTTGTTATGACTGTAATAGCATCAATGATATTGAACACATACTTCTCTCGTGTAAAAAATATACATACTATAGAGACAAATTGTGGACTTTTCTCCAGTTAGATAAACAAGATACCTCCATCAAAAACGTGTTGTGCAAAATAACTGCTAACAAGACTAATCTACAAACTTCTCTTCAAGTGATGAAGTACTTCAACATCTACTAAGTTTTTCGACCACATCCAGTTGTGACCTTGCTTTGGGACTCGTCCCTTTTTCACCACTCTGCATTGCGGGAATGCTCCATCTTCTATTGCATCTTCTCTTCATTGGAACTCCTGAATATGTACTAAAGTGCACCAGTGGAACTGCTTTTAACTGTTAATTGAGTGAAACTCCAATTTGTTTTTTTGTGTGTGTATGTGTAAGTGTGTTTTATTGTTTATTGACAAGATTTTTTAGATAAATACATCTGGAAACCGGGGATAAAAGCCATTGTAGCTATAAATCCCAATACTTTATATCTTTCAAGTTCAAGATCTAAAACATCACTGAATATTAAGAAGCAATTCCCATGATAAATCGAAATAATTAAAATCGAGAATATAAGACAAATAAATGAAAGAGTGAAAGAATCCTTTAAAAAAAAAGGTTTAGTTTTAATGAATTTCAGAATGCTTACGCATCAAGAAGTGAATGTAAAAATGATTTCAAACTTAGAAGTATTAAATAAAAACGTAAGTAAAGCCTATTACTCTACATCTATTTTTATCTAGTACCATTTTTATTCCAATAATAAATTAACCCTGAAAATGTTCGGGGCAATGTCACAGCGCATTATTCTCATCAAAAAATGAAAAGAGGAGAGGAGCAAATGCAATATACAAGCAAGAACATATTTTATTTTTTTATTGCGCTAAATAAATGTCGCATTTCCCCTTAAGATTCAAGCTTCCGATTCCAAGTGTGCTGAAAAAATCGGCTGGCGAGTTCTCGGCAATAATACTTCTTTTCGAGATTCTACTCTCAGATTTAATACCGACTCTCCCCGAAAAGGCCCGGAGAAAGTGATCATACCGAATAAAACGGGGAGGGAAAAAATGGAAATAAAGCAAAACAGCGAATGTATCTATCAGCCAATCGCTTTTGGAAGTTGGGATTTACAAAGCCTTAAATGTCTCAATCGAGTCTCTCCAGCTCTCAGCGCGGCGAAATAAAATCGGGGACTGATTAAAAAGTGTTCTGACAAGCTTCGGTATGTGTCAATATTTGAGTCCCTCAAATTAGTTTCTGGTGCCATTTTTAACAAAGTGTTGCGAACTGAGAGGGCATTTAAAAGCAACTCGGGTTTCGGAATGACATCGCGATCAGAGGCAGATAAACAGATGCTTCGGATGGAAATAGTTTTGAATAGTTAAAAAGCTCGGAAGCGTTTGCTAATTTGAGAAGACATAATTTGTATTCGTTATTCAAAAGTCTCGTTGCGAAGCCAAATTAACAATGACTACAATTTCCGCGGTAGCTCCACCATTCTTTGATTAACGGGGCAATTTTCGACTTTCTGTGTCACTTTTCATTAATGTTTTTATTTAAATAGGATCGATAGTCTAGAAACAAGATATGAATTTTAAAAATTTGCTAGAATTGCTAAAGTTAATTTTTTCAATACTTTCCTCAACTTCTAAGCTTACAATTTATAATTCATTTTCATTTTAACTAAAGAAGAATCTTGCGATTAATTTTTCTGAAATTCTTTAACAGATAGCGTTCCTCGTTTAGAATTAAAATTAAGGATTAACTGATAATAACATTCGGAAGATATCACAACAGTATGTTGTGATTTAAAAAAATTCAAGTGGAACTCGAACCGATTAGAATTGGGTGATGAAAATTGCACTTTTATAAACTAGTAAAAAGGGGGCTAAATAACAGGTAAATAATAAGAATTTTCCTTCATAGCATAAAATAGGTTACTCTAGATTATATTCCTGTTCCTGAGTCTGGTGGAAAAAATATCAAAATAATATTCTAAGAGATACAAGACGTGCCTAAAAGAATAAAACATGCTTGAATTATTTGCCTATTAGAGATTAGTGGACAATGTAAGTTACAAAGTAGTTCGAAATGAGATACAATATGGCATAGGTATACTCCGTCCCGGCCAAAGCCATTCGGATATATCGATGAGCTGCCGCAAAGCAACCTCCACCGAGCACGGAAGTGCAGGTTAATCAGCTTAATTTTCATAAAACAATTCAAAGAACCAGGTCGGAAAGAGATACGAATTTAGATTCTCAAAAAATATCACCTTGTCTCCAAGTATAGTAATCATCAAACATTTCAACAGTTATTAGCAGAACATAAAAATGTAAACAGCGTTAACTAAGAAAATGCTGTTAAAAAGAAAATTCTATGCCAACGCGTTATCAGAAGCTGATTTTTTGTGATGCTCGTGGAGAAAATAAAATTTCAATTTTCGTCTACGGATGCCAAAACCCTCATTCGAAAAACATCATGTTCTGACATAATAAAAATATTAACATAAATATTTGAAGCACAAATTATAGTTAAAGGAATCAGAAATCTATTTTTTTATAATGCCGTTTTAAAAAATTTATAAATTTGACAAAAAAATGTTTGCATCCGTTTATTTTTTTTTTATTATTTTTTTACAAATAAAAATAGAATCTGGTATTAATAAAACATTTAAAAGTATATGAAGTTATCACGAGTCTGCCCTGAACAGAAAAATATTTTAATGTAAATATACGATATAAGATCCTGTCAAGAAAGAAAATTTCCATTTATTTTTCCAAGAATTCCTTTTTTTTTAATTTCATGTGGCACCCTAGAAAAATTTTGTCAATTAGAAAGCTTTAATGTTTAATACAATGACATCATTACAAATCCCTGTATAATTGCATCTTATAAATTGAATTAGTTAACTGAAAATTGAACGTACTGGAAACGGGAATATACTAAAACGGGAACATACTACACAACAAAATGGAAATAAAATTTGTGACATATTATAAAAAGATAAAATATACGATCATATTTACATTAAAAGATTTTCCTGTTCAGGGCAGATTCGTGATAACTTCATATACTTTTAAATGTTTCATTATTACCAGATTCTATTTTTATTTGTAAAAATTAAAGTACAAAATAAATGGATGCAAATATTTTTTGTCAAATTTATAAATTTTTTAAAACGGCATTATAAAAAAATAGCTCTCTGATTCCTTTATATATAATTTGTGCCTCAAATATTTGTTAATATTTTTATTATGTCAGAACATGATGTTGTTTTTCGAATGAGGGTTTTGGCATCAACAAAAATCCGTAGACGAAAATTGAAATTTTATTTTCTGCACGAGCATCTTAAAAAATCAGCTTCTAATAAAGCGTTGGCATAGAATTTATAAAAGCTCTGATTTAAAAAAATAAGTTAATGACTCCTGCAAATAAAACCTAGAAAAATGTCATTTTGAGCGCATGATTATGTGGAATGAAATAAATAGTAAATGGGATATATTTTTAAACAGTAAGTGCGATATAAAGCTTTTTGGATCGTTTGCAATACTAAAGTCACTCATTCAACGAAACGATTAAAATGAATAAAAATATAATTTAACTTGCACGAGCGTTTGGTGCTTGGCCATTCAAGAAATGATGTTCTGACATGAAACATTGGAATAGGCACAGCAAATTTCATTTCAATCTTTATTTTGTTTTTAAAACTGCATTGTGAAATGTGGATGATTTCTTTTTTCAATGTTTTTGTCTATTCTCAGAATTATTCTTTTTTAGTTCAACTCGAGTAAACTTTTCTTGAAAAATATCAAAATAAAGGAAATCGAAGAAATCTCAATGTATCAAAGGAAATCATTAAGTAATGTTAAGTTTAATATCGTCGAATTAAGAAGATAGGTGAAATGGTAGTTAATAATGGAATTTTTAACAAATCTGGAGCTATTTCAAATGGCAATAATTTTCTCAATGTGGAATAAAAGTAATTCAGAAACTTCTACAGTGATATCCGGATTTGTTTAAAATTTCAACCACATTTGCTGATCAGACAATAATGTGATTTAGATTTACTAGTTCATTGCATCCGAAACCTGGCCCTGGGAACAGTCAACTGTACATCCAAGACAAAGAAACTGATATTATTGCATATTTTTCTGCCAGCTCGCTGACAAGCATTCGAAAAGTCAGCAACGTTATTGGATGCCTCAGAATCGCAATAGATTGAGTACGAGGAAAACATCGGTGTCACCCATTTTGAATCCGCTGACTTCCAATATTTCATCCCTCTGATTCTGAGCAGCGCTTAGCATTCTACAAATGAATGTTAATTCTACAAGACGCAAATTCAAACTTCCTGATGACATTAAGAAGATTGGTGAATGTTTGCGTACGGAAAATGGAGAAATGAATGCACACATTACAGGAATAACGAAAGAAGTTTTGTTTGTTTGAAATGCTACAACGTTAAGAATGTTATATTAACCCTTTGCACTCGGAAAAGTAATCCGATGCATAATTATTCAATATACAAAGGCTTGTTTACTGCTCCAAATTTGTGTGTGTGTGTTTAAAATTGAATGTCTCCTTCTTTTTACCGTTCTGTGGGTATTTTCAATAATCAAAATTGAAAAATAAATAAATAAAACATCAGAATGACGTCCAAGAGGCAAATGGTTGAAAATAGTTGGTAGGATCTAAAAACAGCATAAAATGTTGTGTTCCTTGGCTTTTTCATAAATATATTTATTGGACACAAACTGCACAGGATTTAACTCTTCCTTTATTTAAATTGAACTATACATCCATTTGTGCTCTTGGGTGGCAAAAAGAGTATACTACCGATATATTAGGTAATTTTAAAACGCCTTCTTTGGTCATTTTTATATTTCATTAAATGTGATGAGATTTCATTTCCTAAATCTTAAATGATATATAGATATGCGAGTAGAAGCTACTTCTTGTGATTTTCGAGAAATAAAAAAAATAACTATAAATTATAAAATATAATTTAAAAACAAATAAATGTAATCAAACATAATGATGCAAAGAAATATTAAATGAACTTTAGTTGTAGTAAAAGGAAAAGAAAAATTATTAATGTATTAAATTAAATTAATTAAAATAGAATAAGGAAGAATAAAATAAAAAATAAAATTAATTAAGAAGAATTTAAAAGAAGAATAATTTTCTTTGACTTTGGGAAAAAATGTCAGAAAATTCGATATCGAAATAGATATTGACAAATTTTAATGTTTTCCATTTGTTCAAAAAAACATTTTAAATTCTTCTTTACAAGAGAAAAAAAAGACATTACAAAATACATCAAACCGAATTTTGAAATTGATCTTTGAATTGAAAGTGCAGACTTGTCTTCAACTTTGAATGAGATCAACCGAAGTATCGACTATAAAACAGTTTATTCGGTTTTACGTGTCGTGTTTAATTTTTCGTGCGATAAACAGAGCTTGACTAAAGCAAGGGTACACGGGGCAGTTGCCCCGGGCCCTCACAACAAAGGGGAGCCCCAAATCAGACAAGAAAATTATTTTACAATTCCTTCTTTAATGAATTTTTTAAAACAAAATATCAATATAGTGTAAAATGCGTCAATTTTATGTTAGCTCCTTTCTTAATCTATATAGAAGTTCTCGCAATGACGATGAACAAGTTTGGCCAATTAAAAGCCTGATTTTTACACATTGCACCATACGATATGTTTACAATAATAAGGGCATATGATTGGCTCAACTGAACCCTCGGAATTGCGAAAATTGTGCTGAATTCCGTCCTTATGTCAGAAAGGATATGAATTTTTCACAGATAAATGCCTTATAAAACACAGTAATCAATTATAAGTAGCATTTCCTCAAAATTCTCATTGACAACAATTACAGAAACACTCAGCGAGCCACATGAATGAAATTTCAAAAAAGTCTTGAAGTAAACTAGATGTAGCTGATAAAAGCAAGGATATTTCATGCAATTTTTTGAGAAATTGGATCCTCTTTTCCGAGTTAGAATAAACTATAGAGATTCTGGAATACGACCACTTATATAGAATATTTAAGTTGCTGTTTAATTTAATTGTTACTTTTTCCTCAAAAATATTTTTAATTAAGTATTTCATGATTTTATAAAAATGTAATTAAAAAAGATTAATAAATTTAATAAAATTAATTTATTATTTGAATATATTGAAATCTCTCAGCCCTCATTCCAACAAACATTTCAGATTTAAGTTCTAAAACCTTTGTCGTCTCTCTCCCACTTTCTGCGTAGAAGGAAAAATCAGCCAGGGCCTGTTGGTAAGGTCTAGGTTTCGAAACCCGATTCCTCCAAAGAGCCGGTCGTGTAAGCGCACATGAAATCCGCCAGGGCCAAACGCTCTTTCGCCGTTATCGTTAGGAAATTTGGAAAGGAACTTGCCAGCTCAGATGCCGTTCTCGTCTGATTGGGACTCAAAATTGCAAAGTCTGTCCCAAATTAACTGTAGTGTAGATTTAAAACGGAGCTTTAATATAATTAAACGCAAGTTAAGTTAAAAGTTGAGCGACGTTAAACTAAGCTATGTTAAAGAAAATGTAGTAGGAAAAATCTACGTGGCTATGGATCTGGGTATTTTTGCAACTTAGCAATGACCTTCTCCCCTCACCCACACTTTAATGGCATTTTTCCCCCTTTGAACGAATTTTGAATATTTAAACAATTAGTTTTTAAATACTTATGCTGGCTATTTCGAAATAGAACGTATCGATTCTTGAGAATAAGTCCTAATTCTAAAAATCAACAACGTCCTAAAACTGGGATTTCAGATGCTCAAGAAACCCAGCTGTCGAATAGATAAACCAGACAGAAATTCTTGAGAGATTTTTAGGTCAGGTGTATTTCCTGTATCCCTAAGCCTAATAACACGCAGAGGAGAGGAAATAAAAAATTGTAGTTGCTCGTATTACAAATAATTATTACAAGCAATTTTCAAAATAAGAAATTGTTTTTTCAAAGAACCATTCACAATTCATCGAAGTAAGCCCATTTTTTCTGCATTTTTTTTAAATTTTTTATTCAATATAATAAAAAGCTTTATCTAAAGGGGAAGAGGGATTTATGCTTCGATATTTTGATCTTAATTTTTTATTGAGAAATAACATTTATGTTCAGTTCGAACACTCCGTTTTGAAAACATAAAATAGTAAAAAAGACTTGTCAGAAAGTTTTTTTAAAAAAAGAATGGCACAAGAATAAAATATCCCTTAGATTTCCATAGGAAATATGTTACATCATAAATTAAATTTATGCGAGTCAAATCTGTTGCAACGAAAGGTTAGAAAAATAAAGAAATATTATTTTTCTTCCCCTATTAGCACTTATATATTAATAAATTAAGTTTAACTTTTTAATTAAAAATAAAGGCTGTACAGATTCTGTTCTTAACTTAAAAATTAAAGATATTATTTATTTATTTATTTATTGGAGGTCCCTTTCCATATCGGTCACTGAACAACCAACGGATTCTGCTAGTCAGAAATCTAAAAGGTCGGAAGTTTTGTATCTTCCTCTGGCGGACATTTTAAGTATTCATTCGTCCACTGCAACGAACGTCTATCAAACGAGAAAAGAACTTAAGTAACACTTCCGGAGTAAGTTTATCTTTGTGATATAAAAAATGCAAGAAATTGAAGTATTTGAACTATATTTAGTTTATAATCCCATTTTGGAATTTCTCTAAGCATGAATAAGAAAGCATTATTAAAAAAAAGTATTGTTTCAAGAAAATTTTTGATTCATTGTTTGTGCTAATACATTAGTCATTAAAACATTAAGATTACATTTGAACATCTTTTAAATTCTCTAATCGCGGAAATTAATGCATATTCATATTGCTCAGAAGGTTTTTCAAATGTTCAATTCAAATCGTAACATCAATATCTTGTTTTACTCAGAAATTTAAGTATTGTCTCATAATTCCTATAATAGTTGAACGATCGATAGATAATTTGCTCTCTATAATTTTATCAAAGTGATTTCACTTGTTCTGTGAACGATGAAAAGCAATTTATCTTTTTATTGTTATTAACCTCAGTTAAATCTTTTTTGGAACCAAAATCCAATCTGCACGAGAGTTTCCATTTTACACCGTAATCGTAAAATGGAACATTTAATTCGTTCACTCGGGTAAAGAAGAAATAAAACTCTTTATCTGAGATTGAATTCAGTAAAGTGTTAAATGATCATCCAAGTTATTGCGTTATAACCGGCCTTTTTTTCCCGCATTACAGGATTTCCTGTCCAAAGAGAGGGTTTTGTGAACGGAATTCCTAAAAATAACCTTTTTGAAAGTGGCTATTTACCGTTGCGAAAAACAAAATGCGATTACATTTTCAATCTTCAGAATAGGTTTATTCGCAAAAGACCCTAAAATAACATTTGGTTAAAAGAATATGCATAAAGGGACAAAAATCTACTGAATAAACTTTTCAGTACGTGTGTCACACGATTATGGGTATTTTCTATAAGTCAATACAGAGTAGATTTTATCTCATTTAAATGGCAACACGGATTAGTGTATTAAGATACTTTATCCAAGTATATATTTATTTATTCATACGTATATTTTACTCATATATATACATTATAAGTTTTCAAACGTGTGGCAGGTGAGAATACAAATTTAGAATTTATTTTGTCCCAGGAGGGGCTATTTGTGCAAAGGGACGAAGCCGGAAAGCACTTTTCGCAACAGAACACAAGAGAGAAAATGAGAGAAATATTTATTTCCCTTAGCACTTCTACCAAGAGATTCCTAAAGGGATTCCTTTGACACGCGTCCGATTTAGGAAAGGAAATGTCGATGAGTGATCCCTTCTGTGTGTCTGACATTTGTCTCTTCTGTAAGTGTTAGAGATTCGGCCATTTTTAGAGAACGTGTTAGAAATAATTAAATAAAAAAGTGAGATATGGGTCGGGTAATAACAGAGAATTTTAGAATAAAGTAATATGGGCCAATTTAACGCGTTGATGGACAGTAACGCCCTCAGGTATCAAGCTCCTGAAAATAATGCGACAGTACGCTAGAGGGAGTCGTATTTATATTCGATCCATCGTGAAGGGCACCACCGCCTACGTGTTTCTCCACGTTTCGCACAATTGTGTTTTTTCAAAGGTAAAGAGTATATATATATATATATAT
>JAOUZG010003113.1:483240-563139 GCA_026289955.1 Argiope argentata
ACAGAGAAGAGAGAGAAAGAATGTGAGCTAATAGAAGGAATAGAAAAAAATGCTACATTAACAAAACTATACAAAATTTTCAATGTTAGGACAAACGGTAAGAAAATAATATAAATATTTAATTGTTATTTCATCGATATATAACTCGAATTATATCAAATGCAACAGATCACAAGGTAAAAATTATTTTAATAAATAGAAATTTAATGAGCATTTGAAGCTGCCACCAATGACTTTTTGTCAACATTTGTTTGTGTTTTTAAATTAAAGAGTCTGTAAAACACGTCTCAATGAAGATATCTTAAAATTCCGCTGTCTATTTCACGCTGAATGATCGTAGATACATGCATTGCAAATTTCAGGACAATGTATTGAATTGATTTCGGAGGCTCCATGTTTTCCGTGAATCAATCGCAGTGAAATATTCATTCTTGAAAAAATGCATTGAGATATTGTACTTGAAATTTGTTCATCCAAGGGAACATGAATACTTTTTGAGCTTTTTTAACAGAAACGCCAAAACTAAGCAAACTGCGGCTGAGTAGGAAGAGAATCAATATACATATCAAATATCATTTTAGATGATATTAACGTAAAAATAAAATAAATTACACATTTTCAGTTGAAAATACCACTTCTTCTAATTTCCTTTTTATTTGGTGGGCATTATTGAAGCTACTGCATCGATAGTTCTATTTAATACATTAAAAACAAGTGCGTTTTAGAATCGACGTAGTTTGGGCTTTATTTTCGGAACATTAAAAAAATTCTGATTTTTCTGGAAAATGCATCTTTACACCCTAGTCGGATATCTTAAGAAATCTGAAACGTTTAAGTTCCCATAATCTCTAAGACATTAATTTTCTGTTAATTTGAATACTTTCTCTTTATATATGAAAAAGTTAAAATAATTTTGTGTAAATATTCAGCCAAAAATCAACACCGTCTGGCGTTGTTTAAATCAAACCCTTACGTCCAACGAAAGGTGAGAACCTAGTGTGCCGAAGCAAATTGGATTTCGCGGGCACCGACAGAAAAGACACAGGGGAGACCTAACTTTGTCGAGAGAGTGCAAATCTTCTCGAATGGTTCATTACGACCCGGCAGAAAAATCCTCATTTCGTGGACATGACAAATTCAACGCAAGATTCACCGAAACTTCTCCGGGACAACATAAAAGTGGCCATTTTTCTTCTCGTTGCGGTCGAACTCTCCGGAGAGTCATATTTTGGTCAAGAAGAGCCAACAACATCGAGCCTGTCTGCGGTGGGACGAGAAGTGGATTTTCCTCCTCTCTGAAGTTCCAGAGGCAAGAGGGTGGCAAGATATACGGAAAATGTGCAAAGAAATAAGGAAAGAATTTTTTTAGTTCCCCTTATTATTATTTTTTTCTTTCTCTTGTCAGATCTAATTTTTTCTCTCTGTCTTCAAGCGTTGGTTTGTGTTTGAGAGAAACTGCGATAAAGATTTCCATTTCTAGAAGGTGATCTTTGGGGGAAAATAAAATTTCACATATTTTAATACAGAAAATGAATAATGTTGTCCTTTAGAAACCTTTTAGATTGATGGTGTTTAATAGTGAAAAAGTTAACTATAACCTAAGCTGAGATAAAGTAGGGGGAAAGATCATTCGTTAAATGCAAAATAAAAATACTGAAAAAATTAAGACTTTTTTTTGCTATAAATATAATATTTAACATATAAAATAATTTAACTTTTTGGGAGACATAATGGTATTATTTGTTTACATTTTTAGTAAAAGACCGGTTAGAAATAATCTACATTTTAAAGTAACATTTCCTTTTAAAAACCAGAACGATTTTAAAAAAAGAGAATCTGACAAATTTTCATTCACATAAATGTTGAAAACTACGAGCTGGATTAAAGGTCACGCATATTAATAGCGGAAAGATATAGTTTATCAAAGAGATAAATATTTACGGGTAAACGAACTTGATATTTTCTGGATTATGTGGGTAAATTTCGGATTCGCCCTGTCCCTGGAATATCAGTTTTAATAAAGTTTTTCCAGAAATTTCCGATTACGTTTTATTGGAAAAGCTAACGGTATAATTTAGTCAACTCAATCAGTAATTCAGAATAAAATTTAATCGAAATTAAAATATCTTGCATTAATTAAAAACGTACATTCTGTTACTGGAAGTGTAAACGTAAATAAGCTATGCAGGAAAAAATAGGCGCAGAATTTCCGACACTCTAATGTAGTTTGAGAATGCGTTGTCGCAACTTGAAGGTGCCTAACTTAATACTTTTTCACTAATAATAAAAATAATATATAGCAGGGAAAAGAGAGGTTGAATTTTTATTTGCTTTTTAAATCATCTTGAGAGGCACACATTGTGCACAAGCAAAACGGCACAAAAAAGAAATGAAGAGCCAAAAAAGGCATAAAAGGAACGAACTCATTTATCACTGTTCTTATAACTTTGACAAAAGAAACCCAAGGATCCAGAAAAATATGTTTACATCATTAATTTCTATCCCTTCACTCGGCACACAGACTGATTGCTCAATATTTTACAAAGCTTCATTTGATTTATTAAATAGAAAAAGTGGAGGGGCATCAGAAAATAAGAAAAAATTTTAGAATGAAATCATTCTAAATTAAGACGAACTTTGGAAATTAAGTACAATTGAAATTAGAGTTTAAAATATCACTACACACACACAAACACACACACACACACACACACTTTTGTGTGTGTGTTGCCGAATTCGAGCGACAAATTCAGGAAATAGAAGCATAAAGAATCATCATTTCACATGAGTCGAAACGACGTTTAGTAGGTGAAGATCTAAAAATACAGAGAGAGAACAGTTGGAAACTGTAACAAATAACAAATTTTATTTCAACCATGAATTTTTAAGAGAAAGCACATTCTTAAAAATTTATTTTCCTGCTGGTATCATGTGGATTTGATGATTTAGGGGATCATAAATTATTGAAAACGAAAAAGATGCTTAGATCCCATATTTGTAATAAACACTCAAAGAAAACTCTTGTGAAATATAAGGAGTTTTATATTCTATAATTTTAGATGAGCATTATATTATATATATGTAGTGTGAGAACTGGGCAGCTTTCAAGATATTCAAGAAAAACTAAAATGGGAACGAGAAAATATCGTTGCAACATCAGTACCGATGTTCGCAGATAGCGCTGTCAAATTCGAAAGATAAATTCTGAGCAAGAATAATAATCATAAGCAGATGAAAAATTACCGGAAAGCAAAAGGGCGCGGGTAACGTTTTTTAATCAAAATCACAAATCTGGTGGAGAGCGAATGCTGGATGCTGCCACTTTTCTGCTTGAGTTTTAATTTTATATGAAGACTGCTTTAGGAGAGAAAGTGTTTTCAACACGAGCAATGCGAATGTTTGGTCATTCGAAAATCCCCACATCACCGTCTCGTCGAATGTACAACACGAGTTTGGTATTAAAATTGTGACAGGGTTATCTAATGAAATCGTATATTCTGCCCGAACGCTTTTGAAACTACTTGTATGACTTGGAAACTTGTTTTCTCCAGCTCGTTCCTCCGTATTGACCGCAGGGAACACCGAAAATCGTACGTTTTGTGCAATTGTACACACAGAGCATTTGGTTAATGCATGATGGAATACCAACACATTTTAGTTACATTCGTGAAATCGGATATGTTTGCGAATAAAGTATAACGACCATTAATACTAAAATATTAATTAATGGAAACTTGCTCGCTGTTCTTTATTTTCTCGAAAGCATGAAAAATTTACTTTCAAGAAGCCTTCTTCTCGACTACCTTGTTTTTAATCCTCGTATTCAAAGAGCAGTTATCTTCGCCAGGCTCGCTGTCTTTTCGGCGTCTGATTTTGCAGTTTTCTCTATATGCATATCTATAGCAATTGTTTCCGATGGCGTTCACGATACTGAATTTTCGTTACCACCTCTAGTTTCCTTATTTATTACTCTCATGATTCCTCGCTTAAAAGTCATAAGAAGTGCAGCCGCAGGTTTGAACCTCTCTTTTCAATATTTCATCTGCAACAATTAATTTGCATTTTTTGAGATGTCGCGATTGATAAAAATCATCCAAAATACAATAAAAATATTCCTTTAGTAATTATTTTTTAATGATTTCTAAACAAATGGAAAAACGTTGAAACTTTTAACAGTAAAGAAATTTCATGAAATGACCTGTTCTATTTTGCGACCTTCCGTCAACGTCATTAGAAATACACAAATGTAGGCTTCATTTCGAGCACTCGAATAGCGGAGAGCATAAAGATTTGTAAATTATTATAAATATTCTATTCAAAGGAAGAAAAGGTGGGAAAGAATATTTATTTCGAAATTCTGATTAATAAAATATTTTGATCTGAATAGTATAAACATTTAATACATTGAAAAATGTATTAAAAATTATATTTTTTAATATTATATATATATATATATATATATATATATAATATTAAATACACACACACAAAGCTAGTGTATCATTCATTCATAATACAAGAAACATTTCCGTTATAAGTGAAGAGAAACCTTTTTTTAGAAAGTGTTTGGAAAAACTAAGCATTTAGTAGGATGGAGAGAATATTACTTTTTAAAAATAATCCCTTAGAATTCAGCGATTTCAGAAGAGATAGACAAATGTTTATAAACGGAAGCATTCGCTATACTTAAATGTTAACAATTTTTTTTAAAAAGGTGTATTTTCCTCTGAAATATATGCATGCAATAAGGTACATAATGCATTCAGGGAATAAAGAAATATTTTCACATTTTTAATAAAGCTAGTAAAGTTTGTTTTTTTTCAATTTAGGGAAAAACTGAGATGATTACTTATTATGGTAAAGGCTGAAAAACTTGTTTCATTGAGAAATATTTTTATGAAAACTAATTTCAATATGGTTTTATGAGCTCATTTTCAATTTTATGCTCCGTTAAATAAATAATTTAATTAGTTTTTTATAAAATGAGGTTAAAAGGATGGGTATTTTCACTCGACTAAATATTTTTGCAAATTAAAAGAGGAGAAATTCAAAATCCTCGTGAACAATGTAGAATAATTTTCACATAAGTGAGGGGGAAAAGATCAATTTTTAAAAAAAAAATCGCTTCTAGTGCGAAAGATTTTTATGCTGTTGAGGATAAAGGTGTTAGGGTTTGATAGAAATATTCTACTTTTAAATTTTTACAAGGCACCCTAAATTCAATGAATTTTGAAAGAGTCTTCTTACAATACTAAATGTAGTTTTATGTCATTGTTGTATTGCTTCCAGCGCCGTTAGATTCTTTTGTTTATGCCGCCCGGTTTTTGAAGGAAAATGTCTGCTTTAATCTCGCGATGAGGATGAGGGAGCGACTCTTCCGACCATCTGACCCGGAGCTACCAGACTTGAGAGACATTGGTTGAAGAGCAGAGACCGGAAATATCATCTTGGAAATATTTTTTTTTAAATTTGTAATTAAAATTTTTATTAATCAAAAAAATTAAGCGAAATTTTCTACTTTTCGACGATAACTTCCGAGAATATTACAGAACAAAATAGTTTTCAAATTATCTTAAATTCAAAAATATCTTTTAAAATGCTTGGTCTGAAATTTTATGGCTCAAAACACCAATGATGTGTATCACATTGCATCGACTAAGTTATATCAGTTCAAAGCTCAGTAGTTTCGGTGAAAATTATATCAAAGTAGACATTGAGAAAGATAATAAAATGCAATAATTCGAAACACACTCAAGCGCCAAATATAGTTCAAATTAAAATGCCAAATCGTGTGGATAGATTAAAAACGGGAATAAATGTTATCTTTACGACGATGCCTATTCTTTTACCGTATAATTATTTCAATTTCTAAAAGTATTTTAAGCCTTTTATCCAACAGTACTTTTCACATTGTAAAATATTTCACTTGCGCAAATATATTATGTTGCATTGAAATAAAATTGGATCAAAGATCTGTAATCATATGAACAAAAATTCAGTTCAAAATATGGAATTCACGCTCACAGCAATCTACCAAAACGTAATTTTAAAGACTTTTCTGTATGAAATAAATTATATATGAAACGTGATAAATTTTTGAAAATTTTCAGTTTTCTGACTTTTTAAAATATTTATTTTAAATTTCAATAACTATGTGCTATTTGATTCAAAAATGGTTTAATATATTTGAAATATCTACTTTCATCAGAATCCACAACAAATATTTAAACTTTTAGTAACAGGTATAGACATCTGCAGAGAAAATGTTCAAACGAAGCAAATAATTATGCTTTATGCAATTTAAGTCAATAAATATTCCAACGAAAGCATAATTTTAAATTTTTAAACAAACCCTGAGTTCTATATGTTATATTCAATAAAATATTATTGGTCCGCTAAAAAATGTGTTCTCTTCCGGCAAAACTGATTTGAAATATGAAAATCTCAAAATCGTTTTTTCATAAAAACGAATTACGCTAGGCTATGTCGTTGACTTTTTAGGGAAAAATGCTATTTAATAACCAGGTACATATTAAGTTTTTTTTTTAAGTTTTTTTGTTAATTGAAGTTTAGTCATTTCCGTCAAGAGTTAAAGTTCAAATTAAAGGGGAGAAAATTAAAGAGACATATTATAATGGTTAGAACGGCACAAGACTTCCATAATTATTAGAGTTATGTGACTATAAAAATTTGGAACTTAAAAATATTTTGTTAAAGTATTTAGTACGAGACCAAATGGCATGAAATATTTAATTAAAATTTTTAAACGGAAATGGAAAACGGATGTTCATGCTAAATCAGAGAAATTTTCAGCATTTATCTTGACGGACCGGTTAGGGTCTAATGAGAGTAATAAAATCAGATTTTTAGAAATATATATTTTTCAGTTATAACTTTAAATTTTATTCCAACACATTTCACGAAATGCTGTAATCACTTTTTCTTAAATTTTTTTAAAGACTGAACCATTCATATAACATAAAGAAATTCTCTAAAAATTAATCGTTTAACTGATAAATAAATTCTGGAAGTGTTAAAATATTGCATTGCTATCTAGAATAAACAAATATACAAAGTTTCTAATCACTAACTAATAAAAAATATACAAAAAATTTAACTCTGAAATTATTTTAATAAGCATGAAAATAGACAAGGAAATAAAGCATAGGCAATAGAAACGCATTGTGATTTCTGTACATTTTTCTCGGTAGAAAAAATTTCTCTTTTCATTGCCAATTTGTCTAAGATGCTGCTTTTATTGTGTATCTGGAGATTGTTCCATTAAACGCTATTCGAATGATGACTTACGAAGCTATCGTTATAAAAAAACTAAAAAATTTTATCTCATTTAAAAATTAGAAATTTTTTTCTAGAAAAATGTTAAAGATTTTGGACATTTATATAGGAAAACAATATAAAATTTTGCATCATAATTTCATGAGAATCAATTTTTTTTAAATTTCATTTTAAATATTTATTAGAATAAATATTTTCGAAAGAATTAAGAAGAGTGGCAACAACTTTTCAAGTGCACGATTATGTATTATGAAAAGAAAAGAAATACTGTTTTTACTGAATTTGATATTTGAAATGGGCCCTTTTTTCATTCTTTTATTTGAGGAAAACAGCTTAAGTGTGAAAATAGGTTCCATTCTCAGTGAAATTTCAAAAGTTTTCTTTTATCTGCTCATTTCTCCCTTCTACATTCTCATTCAATTGGACGTGTTGAATGTTTGTTGAGATAAAATTTTTAAATGAAGACCTCCGATATCAAATTTTAGTAGGCTCGAATTCATAATCCTTGCACAACTTTGTATTCCACGTTACAATGTGCTATATAATATTTTTATATCTAAATTAGTTTTTTATTACAATTCAGTAGGTGCCTTAGTAGTAAAATTCGTTCAAGGTGGGCTTTTCAGCGATTAAAAAGACGTCTAAATGCACACTTAATTTTGAAGCGCATTGGCGTGGCGTAAAAGTTTAGGGAATGGTCAGTCAACTCGAATGATGTTATTTTATCCCGTTAAGAAGCTAGTGGACTTTTAAGTAAGTAAAAAAGGGAGGAAATCATCACATTTCCTTTTCATCGTTTCCTCACCAAAAGATATGTTTAGATTTTTTAATACTATTTTAGTTGAATATATCGTTACATTAAATAAATAACTGAAGAGCCAGGAGAAAAAAAAGGGGTAATGAAATTTCATTTAAACATCTTTGGAAATTTTTAAATGGCTTCGTTGTTGAAGTAATTCAGTGGAATTGACAATGACTTATGTTCAACATTAAAAAATAAATGAAATATGTATTTTATATTTCCATCAATTTTAATTCCGAGAACATAAAATTCCTATGAAAATTCAATATGTGTGAGTAAAAATATTTCTAAAAAATCAGCAATTAATTTGAATTGCAAAATAATGTTCAAAATAAATCTATGTTGTTCAAAATAAATCTATGTTTGCTCAAAATAAATCTATGTTGGGTAATAAGGAAAAAATCATAGAAAAAATTAAAATTAAAATAAGTTGCTTAGAATATTTTGAAGTTTTTAAAAAGTATATATTATTTAATTTTTTTAAAAAAATAATATAATTAGTTTAAAATTATTTTTTACGAAATTTGACGAGTTTATATTTTCATACATATAAAAAAATTCATAACCCTAAGTAAATAATTTTCAAAAATAAATATTAGAACCTTCCATCCCCTTAAAATCACAAGGGAAGTCACAGAATGTTGATCTAATTAAACCAATCCTTAAGTTATATTTTGATTCAATAATAATGGTAACGAATTTGAGAAAGATTGATTTAAGGATTTAGCAACACTTCTAGCAGAAAAAAAATTAACTAAATCTACATCAGAAAGAAATTGATATTTTGTTCGCTGAAATAAGATTTCATTTCTTTCTTGGTCTGTGATGATAACTTTCTGTAAACCCGAATGTAATAAATCTAGCTGCAACCCGACAGGGTATCCTCTCCGGGATCTGCGAAGTCGTGTTTCCGACACCTGTTCTGGCTCAGTTGATGCCTCGACCGAATGTAATTGGCCGGTGCATCTAATTTTGCATTGAAATAGACTCTCGCGAAGCACATTCCGGTTCCGCTCCATTTGTCTCGCGCTCCGCGTAACATGCAGGAATCGATCTGGCCAATCAATTAGCATTGATGGAGCAACAGATAATTCAGCCGGGGAGTTCGGGTGCCTTTTATGTCCTGTCATACACTCAATATAAACAATACATTGGATTTCACAAGCCTCAAGTCACCAATGAATAAATTCTGCTTTCAAAAGCACTTTAAAAAGTCTCTTAGTTGCTTCATATTTTACGATCCAGCACTAAAAATAAAATAAATTCAATTCCCATTCATCTCCAGCCACGTAACTCAAAATTTGATTTACTCATTCGATTGCCTGATTATTCAATATTTACAATATTAAAATAGTAGGCTGCCCTGAAGAATCTGAAATAACCTAAAAGTTCTTTTAGCGCATCAGGAGGCAATTAAATATTTATCGAAGAATGGAGCCGTTTAATGAAATGGATCTGTTCAATAATAACATAACTGCCTTCCAAATTCATGTTACATTTTTATAATTTTTTTAATTACAATAGTCCATATTTTAATGATTTTTTTAATTTTAATTTTTTTATATTTTTGAGAATTCAAGCCAATCATGAAAGATTATTCTACTTTCAACAAAAGCTGATTTTATTCGTATAAATTAATCCAAAAACATAAAGATTTTTTTTAAGAAATCGTTTGTGATTGAATTATAAATTTCAATCAATGACATATAGTTAAAAATTTTCTATTAAGCTTTCTTTCCACAAACCATAAATGATTAAAATATTTTTTAAAAACTTTAAAAAAATTTAAAATACATAAATCAAATTGATTGAATAGAAGCTAAAAATATTATTATCATACACCACTGCGCAAAGTACAAGTAAAGAAAAGAAGAACTAAAGAAATTAAAATTATTGTTGTCAATATGTTTTTAGAATAGTTTTGGTTTCTTTAAAAACATTTAAATGAAAATGCTTTCCTTTATATTTAGTATTTAATACTGTGTAATTTTTAGCTAAAAAAACTTTAAAATAAAATTAAATTTCATTACAGTTCTGTTCAGTTCTGACCTCTAAACCGAAACATTCATTGTTTTAGGTTAAGGCTGCATTTATAAAAATTGAATTAATGTACCAAAAAATTCTGCATATTTAAAGCCCATTGCTAATTTATGGAGTATAATGATGAAAAAAATAACTGAAAGTGATTCCAGAATAAAACAAGAATTTCAGGAGGCAATAATTAAAGTTTGCACTATGAAATACCGAAAGAAGTGCTACAATATTTTGTAGATCCCATGCCTTAAAGAGTGGTTGCTGTGATCAAAGCCATAGGCAGCCCAAACAATTATGCATTTCAGTTAACGGGAACTCTTTTATTACTTTTTCTGAAGAAAAAAAAAACTTGACATTTATTTTTACTTCATTTTATTCCGGGGAACCAAAATGAATTCTAATACTGATAAACCTGTAAATTTCGTCTGTATTTTATTCTTTTTAAAATTAAATAACTCTTTTTTTATTCAATAATTTAACTATATCTTGTCTTTAAAATAATTTAACATATTAACATAAAAAAATGCCACTTTAAATATAAAAATATTACTTGGGGGAAGGCTATTCTTGGAAAAACGTGAAAATTCTCAAACTCGCTTGCTACGTTTGACAGTTATATATACATTAGTCAAAGTCGTAAGTTTCAAGAAATTCCACAACGAATCCGACTTTGGATAGAAACAGCGACAGCATAAGCACTCTTGTAGTAGCCTCAGTGTTTTCTAACACATAAATAGAGTCACCAATTTATTTAATCTTTCAGCAATCCGAAAAAAACCCTTTTAAATTGTTAATGTGAAGTAAAAAAAATAACGATGCACCTCTTTTCAAATTCTGCGTTTTAAATTAGTAAAAATCTCCAAAGGACATTCACTCAGCTGTGCATGGAAGTAAAAGGATGAGGTTCTGTCAGAAATACAAAGCTTACGACGATTTAAACTATTTTTTATTGGATAAAAAAATTGCAAGCCCTGAAATTTGAAAATAAATTTTTAAAATGAAAAATAATTAATAGCAAATGAAAATTAATTTCAAATTATTCCTAAATGGGTTTTATAACTCTACCGAAGCTGCCGTTTATTTATTATCATTTTTAGGAACGAAAACAAGGACGAGGAACAAAGGCAAAATAAAAAAATCGTTTAATTTTTAATTAAAATGAATGACAAATTATCAATATCTCTGTTGCATTTTTTGTCAAACAAATTCAGAATCGTAAAAGATCATGAATGTACTGAAAGCGCACAAAACATCTAATTCAAAGATGGCCTCTCACCACTCTGTAGACATAATACTACATGAAGAAGTTTTCAGGACAGAAAATGATCACATTTTCGGAGAAGTCAGATCAGCAAGTCGAGAGGGAAAGTACCGTATAAATTAAATCCCTACGAAATATAGTCTGCATCGGAATTTTAAATCCTTGGAAGAAATACTATTATTTTGCTTTCTAGGTGAATAAAACGGTGCTGAAAGCATTTGGGATGCAATGCTGCTCAGATTTGAGTTAATGTTAGGTTTCCTGACGTTCCGAAGATCAGTTTGAAAACACTAAAAAATCGAAGTCTAGTATCTTTCTTGATGCGAGCTATTAATCGGTGTTAACAATTGCTACAATTTATTATTATACTTAGAATACTTTATATGCCCCTTGGATAAGTTTTAAAAATATGGTAGGCTTTCGGTTATCTGCACGGAAACAATCCGGCTGCTGTTGTTAAAGGAGAAGCGTTAAATGAAAACTATTTCATCCATATTTCAATGACGTAGCATCAATATAAGAAATAAGAATTTGAATTATATACTGTAATATGTTTAAATGTAGTACATTTTGCAATATTTTGCTTAAGCAGCATAGTTTTCTTACTAAAATAGGATATTTTTAAAAAATAACTTTTACTTTTCCGCCCTTTCTGTACTTTGATATCAGCCAGATTTGAAATAATCTTAACACATCACATATACCTCAAAGTTGAAAAAATTGGGAAGATAACTGTTTCTAATTTTTAATTTAAAAAATCATTAATATTGTCCTACAGTGTATTCTAAGTAATTTTGTGCTTCGTAGAATTTTATACCGCCTTCTAAATTAGAATTTGCTTTTCAGACCATTTGTTCCCAAACGTTTTACTCCAATAGAATTGAGTTCGTTACCTGCACAACTTGAACCAGAATTCATCTGATTCGACATTTAAAAACAAATGCTGTTTAACGACAAAATTAGATTGAATTAAAAGGAAAAAGAGAAAGACTCTTTTAATGCTGAAAAATAAGTAGAACTTCAACGCGGTCAATAATTCTGTGAAAGAAAATTATGGATGATTTCTTCCAGAGTTATTGAAATATCTCCTACCTGAATTCGAGAGAAAAGAATTGAGGTAATGTTGTACAATAAACTCTGTTTCTAAGATTTTGCATCAGTAAAAATGGTTTTTCGATAAAGTACGTTGCTTGTGAGGTCGATAAAATTTTACACTCTTAAGTTGGGAGTGCCTGATTTATTGCTCGCAGAAGAGAATTAATCTACCCTATTTCGAGAAGTGTAATTTGTTCGGAAATGACGTATGTCAATTTCATGCTTCAAGTACTTTTCAAAAATATAAACGAAGAAGTAAAATGTTATTAGAATTTTTTTAGTTTTAGCCTACTTATTCCTGAAACAGAAGATATTTGCCCTCGCACTGATAAAACTTTTTTCCAGTTTAATAGGAATTTTATTCCTTCTTCACTTTATATCTCATATTTTATGAATAAAATATTTACTGTTTTTTTTTTTTGCATCGGAATATAATTTAGAAAATTTAGTGGGTTTTTTTTCCTTTTTGCATCTGAATATAATTTAGAAGAATATATTTTGTGGTTGTCTGAATAAAAGTATTTTTATTCTCCCCTTCACTATAAATTTCAACGTTTAAAATAACAGAATTTTTTAGAAACATACATTATATTCAACGCTAAGTACATTACCGCTCACCGTTATATACATTATATTCACCGTAATTCAAATTTCATGATTTTTATTGATATGGTAATTTCCGCAATATCTCAACTTTTCATTGTTATCAGACTATTTAAGGAGAATAGCTTTATAAAAGTGTAGAGGAACTTCGATGTAGTTCGAAGCTGATGAGACTACAATAAAAATTCGATTTATTCGCATTTAGTAAAACTCTTATTCATATAAATGTAATTTAAATGCGAAAATAAATTTCCTAAAAGAAAACATGAAGGTTGGAAAGGGCATTAAATAATTCTTTTTAGTATGTACCAGTTTAAATAATCATTGCTTAATAAATATTTATAATTGATATTTTAATAATTTTAAAATTATAATATCAGTAATTAATCTAAATAAAAATATATTATTAAATATAATTGCTCAGTAAAATTTTAATTTTCGCCATACAACTCATAAGAACCAGCTTTAAAATTTAAAAAAAGGCTCATCAATCTAATTTTAAAGCTTTTTAAATCGAACACATCGCCACGTAAAATAAAAACGACATTTAAACTATGGACAGGATATTGTAACCATTGAACAGATGAGACTATGTTCTGGGAGCGTCATTGCGACACGGTCGTCGAAGAATTCACCACATGGGTTTTGTGTTAATTTTGAACAAAAAAAATCGATGTCTGAACAATTTATGTTAAAAGATTTGAATATTTGATGCGCAAATATATGAAAAAATTAGACTATAAAATCTGGACAAAATGAAGAATCTACTAGAAATGAAGGCCATAAAAATTTATTAATTATAAGAGAAACTTACCTATATTGATCATTAAATGATTACAAAAGTGATAAATAATAACGCCAGGTATATATCATATGAATATTGCAGTAATAATTTATAATAATTTATAAAATATATTACATTATTGCATAATTTTTTTGTTTCCCTAACACTTTTCTCACACAGTAAATTAAGGTTAATTATTAAGTTAACATAATTTATATGTTTAAATAAATAATTTTAACATATAAATAAAGCTTTTAAACGTATCCAATATTTTACATTAGTTTTTAAAAATGAATATAAAAATATTTATACATTTAAATATTAAATATATTTTATTTTAAAGAAAAAATAAAATTTTAATTAATTAATTTCATAATCTTTGTTTTAATTATAATTTTATTAAAATACAATTCAATTATTTTGATTTAAATTATATGTTTGGATTAATATAAAAGGTTATATATATAACAAATCCATTATGTAAATGAAGGGGGGAGGATTTTGGAAGCTGCCTTGCAAAATCATATGATATTAGTTAATAAAACAAATGACTTTACCTGGATTTGTTTGGGTCATACCGTTTAATTTACTATTCAAAGTTCTAAAGTAAACCTAATTTACTTCAGCCTGAAAGCTCAAATTTGTTAAAAAAAATTTGGGGGTATTGATTACAAAATTATTTATAAATAATAACAATTATTACAATTTTTAATTTTTACTCTGAAGTATTCAGAATGAATCACCGATGATATGTAAGCGTTTTGCGTGATAAGAAGTTAGAATTTCTAAATTAAAAAAGTGAAATTAAAATTTAAAAAAAAACTCTAATTATGTCATTTCTATAGTATTACGGCAACCGTGCTTATATTTGCTGAAACTATTTATGTACTTGTGTCCACAAGTTTGTAAGATGAATCAGTTTTTCCCGTAAGTTTTATTGAAATATCAAGTTAGGAGATTAAAGCAAAATAATCCTGTCACAAGCCATTACTATCATCCATCGCAGATTAACTAAACATGGCGTTCTTATCTGATTGTCGCAGCAGCAATAAATGCACAGGTTTCTTTAACGGTGAGAATGCTTCAGGCCACTGAACGGAAATCCGCATCAGTACGATTTCGACAAGAATCACGAAAGAAGGAAGAAAGTCACCAACACTGAAGAGCGTCATCGACACGTTGATAAGGCATTTGTTCTGCTAGAAAATTACGCTCATATCAAATGACTTCACATCAGAATGTTCTTCTTGAAATAATTTTCGCCCAAGAAATATTTTTTTGTTTTGAAACGAGCGCTCTTAGAAATGAGCATTTAATGCATTTTCTTTGCCTCCACTAGCTATTATGTTTATAAAATTGTGTATAATTTTAAATATTATTACTCTTTTTTTTCTAAAGGGCAAAAGGGTTCAAATTCTCATTTGTACGTATCATTATTAAACTTCGTTCATTTTTGTTTATAAAAACGCGAGAAAAAAACGAATTATTTATCGCTGACTACCAGAATGTTGAAGATTCATAGAAATATTTATTTCATATCTCAATTGTAATTTTAATATTTTCACATCTTAAATAACAACTAATAGATTATTTTAATTCCATTTTGGCATCATACGAATGTTACAAATCTGGCAATGGATTTGAAAAATGTGATTTGAGAATTCCAAAATGTTTACAACATTGAAATAAAAGGCCCCGGTCGCCTGGTGGTAGTGTCTTGACTTCGAGGCCGGATGGCATTTTGCTTCAAACCTAGATTCCACCGGAATTCTGTGGCACGTAAGGGCCCGATGCATACTAAATACGAATAGGACATTGTAGACCAAATGTTTTCGCGAAACCTATAATGAATTAAAGATTTAACGAAAACACAGTTTAATAAATGATGAGGCTTTTTGAAAAATGTAATTTTATAAGTCGTTTCGTTTTCATTCTATAAAACGCACGGTTCATTATCAAAATTAACTAGCATGGACCATGTGACCTTACTGTCTGAACCTAAATGGATGAGACCATAAACATTATTTGCGTGTGCATAAGGTTGAAGAGCACAAACTGTCTCTTTGTCAATCCCCCTGCTTCACTTTCTCTTTTGGAACTCGAGATAATTGAATGATTTTTTTCGACGATGTCTCCATGCCTCATATTCCACTCGTGGGAAAAATAGCTTCGAAAAAAAAAGATTAATGAATGAAATTTGATGTGGATTTTTTACATCAAAATTGCTGATTTTGTGTCATATTTTAAACAAGAATTATTAAATGGAAATTTCTACACTCGTGCATGGGAACTCAACACTAAAATACAAAGTAAAAGATAAATGCAATAGTTTTATTATGTCGTGAATATTATGGCTTGAATATGTGAACAATTAAAAAAAATTAAAAATTATCTAGCAAAGAACTGTCGAAGTGCTCACAAGAGCCAGGGTTATCAGAATGCGATAATTTTAAAATGCCACATTTTGGATAAATGATGTAAAACTGTATGTATAAATGAGGATAAATTTGTATGTTGCATTTTGAGCAGAATTGTAAATCTGCGTTCCTTTTTCGTTCCAATCGTTCGAAAGAAAGGTGTCCAAAATGCACACCATTTGTTTTTTCACCATTCTTCGAATGCAGGAATTCTAAAGCGTAGATGGGAAACGAGGAGACCACTTCATCGAGAACAAAAGTATCTAGATGAATGCGAGCTTATTTTCCTAGATACTCATTATAGTAATGTCCGCTTCGTTCCAGATGTCTTCACGTCTCAGACTTCGAGATTCTTCAAAATCCTCAATCCGAATGTTTCAACATTTAAGATAAAAAATTAAAATGAAATCTGCAGTGCATATTTCAATGTATCGTGTCAGAACATAATTTCTTGAACGGCCAAGCACCACGTGCTCATGCAAGTTAAATTACATTTTTATTCATTTTCATTGTTTCATTCAGTGAGTCACTTTCGTATTGCAAACGATCCAATAAAACTTTGTCCCGCATTTATGTTTAAAAAGATATTACGTCACAAAAAAATACGAGTATATTTTCTAGGTTTTATTTGCTGTAATCATTAACTTATTTTTTTAAATCAGAGCTTTTGTAAATGCGTTGGCAACGCATTATTAAAAGCTGATTTTTTAAGATGCTCCTGCATACAATAAAATTTTATTTTTCGCCAACTGATTTTAGTTGACGGCCAAACACCTCATCCCAAAAACATCATGCTCTGACACGATATAGATTCTTTATACTTTGTATAAGAGAAAGAAAAAAATTGAACCCATCTGCTTTATTGTTCTAAATATAGAACATTCGCGTTAATAGTAATGGTCTAGGAGGTAGTATTTGAAGATTTTGAAAAAAACAAATAACATTTTTTTTTAATTAAGTGTAAAGAGTGGGATCAAAAAGATGCCATGCATTTGCTCGCTGAAGCGATAAAATTGGATAAATGCATATGATGGATAAGTTATTTTTATGGATATTTAACACTAAAAAATAATATTGAAAAACATTTTGCGGGGATAGAAAATTTGCTACCCAAAACAGAACAATAAACTGCAACCGTTATCTTTCGAATTAAAATCTTGTTTTTAGAAGGGAAAAAAATCCCCGCGAATTCGATGCCACTTTCCCGAAATTCGGAAACCATTTATCACGTGAGGAATACTAACTGATGAAAAAAGCGTAAGAGTGTCAGCTGGCGACGCATCCCTGACACCGTGACATGACGTCGGGGTGACTGAGACAAATTAAAGTCAACGAATTGAAAAGAGGAAGGGGGTTGTAGGAATGCTCCTGTTCACTTGAGAAGAAGGAAAAGAGTGGAACACGGAAGTTTACAGTCATCTATCTCGTGCCGAAATTGTTGATGCATCGATTTTTTAAGACACGTCCAGTTGTACAGGCCATTCGGTTATCTTCTGGGTGTTTGATTTTTCATTCTCAGAAATTTCACTCTTTTTACTACACAATTTCATCGAATAACATTTTTTTTATGATTGTGAAGATGAAATTTCAATTTAAATTCTTCACTCACTTCTTGGGGATCTTAAGTTTTCAATTTTGTGTTTTAAATGGCAATACACTATATTAATAATTTGAGAATTAAATTATCTGTTCATTTTTATTTCATATGAGAAGCGTCACTTGTAAATGAATCAGGGAAGAAGTTATCATAAGATTTCAAAATATTTGTTAATTACGGCTTGAGCAAAAAATCGAAAATTTAAAATAAAGAAATAAAAGGATTTTGCGGTACGTTTTGTTACCATACAGAAATGTAATAGCATTTTTTATATCCGAAAATTTGTGATTCAATCAATGCAAACTTATAAGGAGGTTAAAAAAAATTGAAAACTGTTTTAAGATACAATGAACATCATTAAAAAGACAGATCCTATAAAAATTAGAATATTTAATAAATTTGATTAATATACCAATTTATTTGGAGCATCTCTATTGCTGTTTCATGATTATTGATTGACTGGGGAAAATTTATTTGGAAATTAGTCTGTAAAACAAATTCAAGTAAATTCAAAAAGTAGAGTAATGACATTAAAAATCAAAATTTAAGTAATAATTTTATCAATATTTAAAAATTATTGGTAAAATTAAAATATTAACTAAATTTTTCCTAACCCTTTCAGGACAATAATCACGCAAAAGTGATTACGCGATTCCCCCTACACAAGGTATCGTATAGTATCCAGCATGCCTCATTCCAAAAGTCCAACATCACATTAGTATAATTTTAATTTGGAAGTTTTTTTCCTTCTTCTTCTTCTTTTTTGCTTTTTGTTTTTTTATTGTTTGTTTTTTTAGATGGTGGTTAAAATTCTTTTATAATTTTGAAATGAATCTTATTGAGTTTTGAGTTTAAAAATACGCTTACAGTTATCAGCTTTTTTTTTATCTCGCAGCACATGATGTTGTTTTTGGGATAAAAGTTTTGGCGTCAACAAAAATTGAAAATAAAAATTTTATTATCTGCTCGAGCATCACAAAAATCAGCTTTTAATAACGCGTTGCCACTGCATTTACAAAATCTCTGAATAAAAAATATAAGTTTATGACTACAACAAATAAAACCTAGAAAAATGTCATTTTGAGCACGTGATTGTATAAAATGAAATAAATAGGAAATGCTTTATTATTTGAAACAAAAAAATTCAAGACAAATATTTTTTGCATCGTTTGCCATACTAAAATGACTCATTCAATGAAACGATGAAAATGAATAAAAATGGCACGAGCATGTGGTGGTTGACCGTTCAAGAAATGATTTTCTGACATGATACATAGAAATAGGCATAGCAGATTTCATTTTAATCTTTATTTTTACTTGATCCGGGGTATTTAAGCACGTAAGCAATGGCGGGTGTTCGGCTCTTCAGAGAGGACCGGGCATTTAAAGGGACAAGATTTATTTTGCTCAGGGTTTTCGTTCACATTTTGAATGAGTAAAAAGAGGATGAACGCTTATTCGTTTGTGAAGAAGGGACAGATTTCTCGCTTGCAGTTTCGGGATCGCCGGAGAATTGTGTACGCTTTCGATCAGTTCCAATTAGACTTCTCATTACGCAGAGAGTAAAAGGCTGAACAGTCATTTGACCTTCACGCGCAGGAAGACATTAGTTTTCTGTTTCGCATTTCCAGATTTGATAGATTTATTGGCTTAAGAAGTTTATATTAAAGGGAATGTATGTATATTACATTCCCTTTAGCGTATGTATATTAAAGGGAATCTGGTGTTCTTGTTGATTACTTTTTTTTTTGTTTCATTGGCCGAATTTGAGAAAGTGCGCCCAGATGTCTGTTGCTGGGGGTGAGAAAGAAATATAATAGAATTTTGTTTTCATGTGTATAATATTTTTTTCGTCGGTGTAATTAAAATTTGAATATTTTGCTTATTTCATTCAATTTTATTAATGTCTTACAGTAATGTCTTTGTAGTAATACTTATTAAGCAGTAGTATATTGAAAAGTTACTTGTAAAAGTGAAATGGCAATTTTATATGGATTTATTTTATAAAATTATGTTTAACTCCTAAAATAGCGTGGACTCGTGGTGTGATGCCAAACTTCAGACTAGTCATTAAGGGGTTGAAATGGAGTCGATATTTTTGAAATCTGCAAATGACCAAGTTTTTGATGAAATTTATATAATTAATGTGAATGAGTTTTTTCAAAGTAACGAAAATATTTTGACAACTAAACGATATTAAAGTAACCACGAGTTTTAATGAGTCAGTTAGCGAAATTGAAGAAGATAAATGAGTCGGTTAAAATGTTGATAATGAAAAGATTTTAGGGTTGCATTCATGTTTAAATATATTTATGTGGGAGTCTAAATAAATCTTCCAAAAATTAGACTCTTCAGATAGCGGGATTTTAGTGGCGTGATGTCTAGGGGTTTTTTAATGTTTACGGGTTAGTTTCTAAACCAAAATTAAAATAATACAAACGAAGGATGAAGAGACTTCTTTAGAAAAAATAAAAGAATTTATTTAGAGTTAAAGGGGAATATTTACAGGGAAAATATTAAAAAGAATTAAAACATGGAGATATTTAATAATCAGAAAGTTAGATTATTTCCTCTGGAAGGACGTTAGAGATGGGGAAACATTATGACTGAAAATATATATTACCGCGTAGCCGCTGATCTTAGCGGGAATCGCTGACGCATGAAGACAGGCGTCTTCTCTGGACGAAAGTTAGTGAGCCTCTGATTCAAAGTTAATTGGGACAGACTTTCGAAAGACCGATATGTGGCGTTGTTCTGGAATGCAAATTAATTAAAAATAATGGCCCTCTGGGAAATAATGTAACCTTTACAACTCTTGCTTTGGATTTCATATATCATCAGGTGTTGACAAAACAAGATGAAGGCAGATGTTGGTTAATTAAAATGGTTCTGTGGAATATCCTACATTTATAACACAAAATATGTATATTTTGAACACCATTTGCCAATCAAGGGGATTTCCTATGGTATTTAATATTTAAAAATTTTCAATCATTTAAATAAATGAGAATTCTTGCGCAAAATTATATACTCCACTGATTTTCAGTTCAGTTTTTTACGAATACTAAAATTAACGTACGTATTTTTAGCACTTTTCGTATCGAAGTATAGAGAAAATAATATAATCGTTAAACAATTTGAACTCAAAATTTTGACTAGTTTCAGATAAGATATCTCCGAATTCAAAAAGCCCATTATGACAGTATGTTTATCTGCGACAAAACTGACTCGAAAATTCTTTGAAATAGGAAGACGAAATTTCAATTATTAAAATTTGCAGACTTCTATTAAATCTTGAACAAAATTCCGTGCATTCGAAATCTGTCTGTCCCACTATTTGCGAATATAAGTTTGCACGATAACTACAAAACGACGAGAAGTGTGCGCCATACAGATTTAATATTTATGCTGCAGACACTTGAGCCGAATCCAACGCGGTGTTAAATGCCGATCGGTACTTCAAATCCGCAATGGATCAAATTTGCAACGACTTAATATGTGAAATTTTGAGGCTACAATTGTAGGGTACTTACGTATTAGACCGTCGATTTATATTGCCAAATTCGAAGGCGTCGCCAATGAGTTGCTAAATCACCATTATTTTAAAAATTGTTCAAACTTTGTCTCCATCCTTTTGTTGGTTTCGTTGGCGTCGACAGCTCATCGCCAAATTGGAGTCCGTCGCCAATGAGTTACTGTTGGCGTCCACGGTCAAACTTCAAGTACCAATTGTAGCTCTATGTCAAATTTTGGTTTTAATCGACTGGAGAAAACGAGTCTAAAACAAACATTCTAATTTTGGATGTTATTAATTGCATAGCGTTGATTAAATGTCAAAAAAATATAACCACGCCAAAGAATCATGCGTTAGATTCAGTAAAAATGCGAGATTTACGCCAATAATTAATATTTTCTGACTATCGTTCCTCAATGCGACGCAGGGAATTTTCCGGTTTGAGACTTTTGGCAGAGAATATGAGAGAAAGCATTCAGAAGACTCCCCTCCCCTCCCACTGATTTAGACGGTTGAAGCTTTGAGCTTGCTGAGATAGATCAATTGATGGAATCAGGCAGCGTTTGGAGGTAGCGCACGTATTACTGCTGCATTATCCTCATTTACTAATTTTATTTATATGCATGATTAAGTGGCGCTTTTAATACTTGCAGGTAGCTTGATGAAATTGGTGTAATAGGTGAAATGCTAAATATGAAGGAGATTACTTTTAAAATGCACTCATAATATTATCGATCTTTTTTTAATATTTTTTCATCAATTAATTTATTTAAAAAATAAAATGAGAAAACTTGTGTATTGTTTATAACACAATGAAGCCGATAGTTAAAAAAATAGCAACTAATGATCAATATGCAACATTACAAAAGCTCTTCTCCTTTTAATCAGAGAAAATATTCGGCACACATCTAAAAGATACCAATCAATGTTTCAAACGTTTGGTATTTAAACGGCACATCGATTTATTTTTATTTATTTATTTATTTATTTTGCTTTTAAATTTTTACCTCAACATGTCTTAAACAGAGAGACGGATAGACGTCCAAAATAAATTTAAAAGGAGCTGTTTTTAAATTTAATATATATTTACAGTTCTATTAATACTGTATTTGTTTCATGATATATTTCATTAATTTAACGGATTGCATTTTCATACGGAGGAATAAATTTCATATCAACTTATCTCATTCAGAATGAAAAATAAGTCTTCAACTGAGTGGGAAACATTTTATACAAAATTTCATCTATTTATTTGGAGTTAAGTTTTTACTTATCTTTTTTAGACTTGCAGCAAACAATCGATGTAGTTTCAGGCTGGCTTCTTTCCTGCAAAATCTTAAAAATCCTGACAACATCTTTGCGTTTATTTCATTGAACAGTTGAAAATGGGAGTAGATTCAGGGCCCGACTTAGCCTGATTGGGACATGGGGCAAAATTTTCTTTGGGGCCCCTATGCTTTCCTATTTTATTAATGAAGAACATTCATTAAAGAAGGAAAACTCAAAAATGAAAGTTCTCTTCAATTTGGGGGCCCCACTTATATGAGACCCGGGGCAATTGCCCCATATGCCCTTGCCTTAGTCAGACCCTTAGTAGATTTAAAAGAGAGGTTAAAACTGTGAAGCGCATCAAGGGACAATTTTCCTCCCAAGTAGAGTATGAGCAGGAGTAGTAATTCGCCTTCTCAAATTCTACGCCGCCGATAGTCGAAAAGCTATGTAGCGGAGGAGGTGGTCAGTATTTGACCACTTTGGGGCCAATTATCTCGAAGAGAATATCAGTTTGACAGATTCGGTCAATGTAAGGATGGACATTGCTACAGTCCACAGTCGGCCACAACAAATCCTGTCGAAACTGCTGCGCTCAGTGGTGGCTGGACGGTCGGCTGTACACGAGAAGAAGTCGAAAAGCTATCAGCTATTTGTTGTATTATTGAAGTTAAACAAGCAGTGATATTTGCCAAATTTGGTTTCTATAAATAAGTTTTGAAAAATTCAATAAATTATTTGGACGGTGAGCTTTTAGGATGTTAAACGGCGTGTATTAACGCAACTGTAGCTTTGTTACAGCAGATTTCGTGGACTGAAACATCGCGTATTCATCATTGGAAGATGAAAAATAGAAAATAAATAAGACAATGCTGACAATCGATATGAAATGTTATTTTAAAATGTTTTAACAAAATAAAAATGAACAATGCGGAGCTACAAGCAATAAAGCGAATAGACATGAATTATTTTGTAGTGAGTCAATTCTTATGCCATAAATCACCTTATTTATATAAATTATTTGCAGCTTAAAAGTGTTTCATTCATGACTGAAATGTTTTGAAACAAATGAGGTGACAGAAGTAACTCTTTCTTGTCTCTGACCAAATGATAATCCAGCGCCAAATAACTGTCAATGCGCCCTCTTTTCGGCGCAGTTAACGCGTGCATTTGGCGGTGAATTTTTTCGAGACTTGTTGTTAAAAAGTGTTTTTCATTCTCCGAAGATAACGGAGCTTTATTTGGAAAAAGCGAAATAGTAATCCTCTTAGCAGAGAGATAGCTGAAGTTTGCGCCTTTTTTATTTTCTGTTCGAACTCTGTTCCAATTTTATGTCCTTTGTGAAAAAATGTCTTCAAATTGGAGTTCGGAAATAAGAGAGATTTTCGTATGTAATTTAAAAAAGTGAAATCATGTAGTCTTCACTCTCAGGAATTTCTTTTATAACTAAGCAATCTTTTGCTTCATTTCAGTTCTATATTTATTTTCCTATGAAGGAAAAGGAAAAAGAGAATTTTTTAGTCCAGAATTATTCATTCGAAAGAGTTTTGTTATAAGAAACTTTATCTAAAATAATTGGTTTTAAGAAATGGAATTTTAAACTGCCTTCTTCTAAATAGATTCCTTCCTTAGCTAAAAACAAAAAAAAAATCCAAAATGTTGAATTTTTTTCTTCACAAATAAAGTTTTAGAACCATTTTCTTCGATGTTTTTTAAAATCATAATGATTCCTAAGAAGACTTTATGACTTTTGAAATATGAAATATATTCACTTAAAAAAGAAGCTCGAAATATTTTCTATAAAAATGCATTCTAAGCTTCTTTGAAAGCAATAGGTTTCATTCCCGTAGACTGGAAAAGAACGATTTTAGGAACTTATTCGTTACTACTGAAATGACATTCATCAATTTAATAAAAATTAAACTAGGATTTTGAATTTTTTATACTGCAATAAGGCATATCACGTGTCTTTTTATCAAATTATAATGATTATTTAAAAACGTAATGAAAATTAATGAAAGATTGGGAGAGGGATCTTAAATATTTGGTTACAAAATGGAATATTAATTCAGGGAATTTAATATCCATTCACCTTTAAAGTGAACAAATTAAAATTTAATCAAACTCTAAGCGACAAAAACTCTTAAAGCAATTTCTAAGAAATAATTTTCAGTGAAAATCTGGAAAAATAAATGGGAATTTCGTTCCTTTTCTGATAAAGACCGTTTCTTAAATCTTGTGCCCCGCCATCCTGAAAACTGGAATGGCATGTGCAAGGAAAATTTAATTTTGAAATAAAAATCAAATATTTAATAGACAGCCCCTTAACACGTCTTTCTGCTTCATGGTATCTGCGGGGAAAATTTGAAAGATATCTAATGATGATGATCATCTCGTGTTCCGCTTTACAACAGAAAGGAAGGGGGGCTGAGAGTATGGATCCCTGAGCACCCGAGGGCAGAAGTCTGACTTCAAGCTCATAAGCAGACGACACACACACATTCGCTTGCACAGCCCCTTTTTACAGGGGACAAATTCACACAACACACAGCACACAGAAGAACAACCAATCGAGACTCGAACCCGGGACGCCCAGATCACGAGGAAGACTCGCTTCTTCCGTGCCAGGACGCCGGCAAAGATATCTAATGAAGGGTTTCTATTATAATTGGATATTGGGAAAGAGGTGTCTCAGTTTAGCTTTATAGTTTTTTTATAGTTATTTTTCAGCTTTTAATTTAAAATATGTTTGATGAAGGGTGATTTAATTAAGTGTATTTTTATATGATCTCGTTTACGAGAACGCTGGCCTATTAATAACTGTAAGCATGTATGTGTAGGACAAATATTGCTTTAGTCAAAAATTTTATTGCTGAGTTATTGTATGAATATTGCATCGAAGTTTCTTCATGGCTCAATATGGATACTTTTCGAAGTATATCCCTAATATCTAATAAAAAAAGATTTTTAATGAACAGACAGCAGGACCTAGAGTTAACACAGCAAATTTAATTATCGATCAAGAAAATTGAATAATTTTATCCAAACCTGAATTAAAATGTGAATTACTTTGAAATTGAGGAAAACTTTGCATTTGTTGTTGTTTTTTACTTTCTAATAAGCAAACTATGCAAAGCGAAAGCGCTATAATATATATTTTTTAAATATTATTCTAGATATTGATTAATCCATAATTTTTGAACACGATCCCAAGCAAAATCCCTTCGCGCCACTCTTACGGAGTGAATGCAATTCCCATCATTCCAAGTTTCTGCCCAACCCTTTAAGTCGCTCATGCATAATGTACACTACACTAATTTTTCCTTTCATGGTGAGCCTCTTGTCCAGTTATATAATAGGTGCCCCTTTTCTCAACTTCACCTAAAGTCTCCACACCTCACCTGCATTCAACGAACATCTAATCTGAAAGGCATCGAAAAATAGATTCATAAAAAATTATGAGAGAAAATTCGATGTCCAATTTTTCAATTTATGCCAGGTCAAATCAAAGTTGTTTTTGTTTTTTTATCGTGTATTTCTTATGAGGCCACTCTCTGTTGCTATGGTGCTCGTGAATATGCAGTTATACAGCTATCTGAGAACAAAAAGCACATTTTTGGAATTCACATCCATCTTTATGAATGAAACATGCAGTTGAACCTAATTCGTCGAAACGTACCACAAAATATGCCGCCATTGAATTAGTATACGCGTAAACAGCGACATCTCCAATGGTGATATCCATTCTCATACCTTCTTCTCTGCACTAGACTTTTTTGTGGGTTTCAATGCTGTGATGATGATACCGATTTCTATGAACAATGCAAGACACAGTGCGTGAGTTCGCCATAAACACTCCACGAAAGAAGAACACCCCTGGAATTTTCAATTAGGAGTTCCGAAACAATTATCAAGTCAAATTTATAATCAAATTGGGAAGAATTCTCAAAAAAAACTATTGAAGACAAAATCTATGGAAGTAAACTATTGCCTTTATCTGTTTACTAGTTACAAAGTCGTCAGTTTCTATATAAATATCGTCTACTGAAACAAATGAGGTTCATTCAGATATCACAATCCTGACCCACTTCATCAAGATCACACAAAAATGTTTACACCTCTGCCAAATCTGTCAAGAAATGTCGTGGCTTGGATGGGAAGTCTGTACTTTGGTAGCATCCTGTCTGTTCATTTTTATCGCGTCGTTTGGATCGACCCCTAGCCATTTGCAAGGTGTTCAACGAAGGAGTGAGATGGGAGGGAGTGCAATTATGAACAACCAGCTTAAATGGACAATAAAGAAAAAGGAATGTCAACACTCCCTTGGCATGGTTCAGTTTTGTGAAATAAAAATTGTTTTAAGTGCTGTAAAATTTAATAATTTTAAGCGTTACGGCACTATACGAAAACGAACTAAAATAGGGAAAATAGGGAAAATATCAACATTGCACCCTCTCTACTTTTTAATTAGGGATTTTTTTACTGAAACTTTAAATCATGGAATGCAGACATTGAACAAAGGATTAAAATATAATCTATTTTTGAAGAATCCCGATTGATATATAACGAAAAATCTCACTCTGCACTTTACATATGGCAATAGGTTCATCCGAATAATAAAAACAGTGAACAAAATTTTTTGTAAACGATAGTTTCATTTAATCGTTTCGTAGGATTGTACTTAAATTTTATTCATTTCCCAAGAGCATTTTACACATTTTAATGCACAAAATGATTCAAATGAAATATTTCAATGGATGTTTGTGAAGAAATTTTGATTGATTGAAAAATGAAATAAAATTACATTTTGTTTATATAAGAATCGATAAGTTGCTCTTAAATCACAATATTTTGAAAGAGAAAATGCAGAAATTAGGGCCCTAAAGAAACGATACGCAAAATAACCAATGATTTATTCATTCTTTTGTACCTAGATTTTGCAAAAATTCTAAATGTTGAATTAAATATTCTACGGGAGAACTTCTTGTAAATTCATTTCATGATATATATATTTAAAATTACAAGATACTTATGTTAAAATTTGGAAAATTAGAGTTTAACACACGAATCAGAAGGCAGTTTCTTAAATTTAAAAGCTGTAAAAGAGAAAGACTGTTTTTTAAAAAATTCTTGAATACGCTAGTAAATGTAGCTATGTGTAAAATTATTATTGTTTTGCAAATGTCTATAAATAAATATTTACTTTTATATTACAAATAATAATCATTTCAAATATTTCTCTGAAATGTTTGTGAAACAAATTTACAAACACACATTTTAAAGTACTAATGTCTTGGAAACTTTCATAAATATTTAATATTTCAAATTTAATTCTAATTCAAAATGAGGTGACATCGTGAAGTTAGAAAAACTCGAATAAAACTCGAATTTCCGAAAAGAAAAAAAAAACTAGAATAGATTGAAAAAATCAAAAAGGAAAGAGACAATAATTGTGTGAACTATCTGCATCCTCAGACCGTTAGTGAGCAATTAGTCAAGTACTGAAAAGGAAACACACAACTGGGTTATTAATTTACAGAATAAAAACTCATTAAGCTAATTTTTTTTCTTACATACATATTGCAGAGGATGTACTGTAATCACCAATCGAACATGTAATTTGGAACCATCTCTATATTTCAGATCTCCATGAACTCGAAAAACACATTTCCGGAATCTTAGCTGCCTGTCTCTATGTTAATGAAGAAGATTAATAAAAAAAGATTAAAATGAAATCTACTGTGCATATTTCAATGCATCATGTCAGATCATTTCTTGAACAGTCAAGCACCACGTGCTAGTGCAAGTTAAATTATATTTTTATTCATTTTAATTGTTTCATCAAATGAGTCACTTTAGTATTGCAAACGATCAGAAAAAATATTTGTCTTGAATTTTTTTGTTTAAAAAATATAACATTTCCTATTTATTTCATTTTATATAATCACGTGCTTAAAATGACTTTATCTAGGTTTTTTACTGTAGTCATTAACTTATTTTTTTAATAGGAGCTTTTGTAAATGCAATAGCAACGCGTTATTAGAAATGGATTTTTTTGGAGATGCTCGAGCAGATAATAAAACTTTTGTTTTGAATTTTTGTTTACACGAGAAACCTCATCCTGAAAACAATATCATGTTCTGACATGACAAAAGCTTTGAGATAAAATGATGAAATTTCGTATGTCCAAACCAAATGGCAAATTTACAGATTTTTTACACATTTTGAAAGAATTCCTTTCAGAGAAAAGCTATCCCTCTGGCTGCTCGTTTACACGAGTGTGTCGAAACAAGTGTCACAAAAATAAGTAAAATGTCTTTAATCAACGAAATCGGAGACAAGATGGCGAAACTACGATCGCAGTTAGTAATGAACGAGTTGTTTCATTCCAGAGGCAACATGGCATCCAAAATATATATTTGAAATATAAATTCAGTAAAAAATTGAAATCTGTGCCAAACATCTATATTTCTTAACTATTTTTTATCAGTAAAATGCCAAAGTGTTTGCAGTCAAATTCTCCAATTTTACACGGGGGGTGGGGGGATTCGCGCGAATTGTCATCTCTGTAAAAAAATAACATAAATACTGCTCTTCTTCTAAAAAAAGTTGTTTTCACGGTTTAAAAATTAAAAATCTCAGCAAGCAAGAATAGTGTTTCATACTGACAAGTTAAGACAATGTTTTTTTACTATACGATATCGTTCTAAAAGAAAAATAATCTAAATTGGAAATAAAAATAATTTCAACAAAAGTAATTCTGGCACCAAAAAGTTATAACAAGAACTTTTACCTTTACTTTATTGAAACGAATTCGCTAAATTTTAATACTTGATTATATCATGTACATATCATAAATGAATCAAATTGTTTCCTGAAGATCTGTTTCTGCTTCTGCACTACTTTTGTTTTATTTTTCCTTTATATATATGCTATATAAAGTTAAAGTTTTAAATATCATCTTCATATTCTCTTACTGAAGTGTCATATTGCTGTGCATCCCAATGTATCAACTTCTGAGAAATGGATTTTGTATGGAAAGAAATAATTTGTGATCACCCTTTATTTCTCTAAAGTAATCATTATTCAGAGCAAAGTTTTCAAAAAATTATCCATGATCCAATCGAGTAGTTCAAACAATTTGTCTTGGAGCGCAAAATACGACCAATAAATAAATATTTTGATAGCACAATGGATGCAATTCCCATTTGAAAAAAAAAAACGAATAAAAATATGGTGTACCTCTTTCAAATACAAATTTTTGTCGGAAACACTGAAAAGAGTAATAAATGATTCCCTGTGACCAAACAAGCAGAAGTCAAAATAAACAAATGGTTGTTGTTTGGAAAATCATGTATTTCAGAACTACAATGGATGCCAACAACAACAAAAAAAAAACTATTACAATCATTTTTCGGGGGGCTTATTTTTCAAAGGAAATGTCCTACTACATGAAGATAAATTTGAAGAAGTGACATTTTTAAAGCAAAAGTTAAAAGGCCCTGTATAATTTTTCTTGTATCAGCTATATTAAAACCTAGTAGTTAAGCAATAGATAGAACTGATGCACTAATGCCAAATTCTAATTTAGTATCCAAATACATTCAAAAAATTATTGATTGGAAGCAAGGCTAGAAAACAGCTTTTGTTGAGTAAAACTTTTATGAAAATTGGATTCATATAAAACAATATAAATCAAAATAAATGTCAGGATAAGTGGGATCGTTTTGTTGGGGAGCCATCTTAAAATCTAAAACATTTATAACAATTTCTCTCTTTACATATTTTTTTCGAAACAAAATAACATGTATATATTTATTATTTCTTGCCTTGTAACCAGAATATTTTTTGTTATTGTTGATAAAAAATTTAATGTCTGTGGACCAAATGAGTAATTTAGTATTTACAAAAGAACATAGATCCAGAGTTTCAATATCTGAATAGCAAAATAAAGTCTAAAAAAGTCATCCAAGTCTTCTTATTGTTTAAAGAATACAATTTCTTGCTACATTACCATTTAAAAAGGACATCTTTCATGAAAAGGAATATTGCTCATCTTATAGATAGAAATATTACATTTTGTCTAAATTGTTATTTTGAACAGGACAATCTTTCATGGAAAAAAATCTCACTCAACTAACCTACAATGGATTCACCTTACAGTTATAGACACCCAAATAAAGTTTAGTAAATAAAAATCGAAAAAAATATGTAGTATCCGAAAATCGTTAGAAAACAGTAAAAAATTAATAAACAAATAACAATTTTTTATTAATTTACTACAATTTGAACTACGTTTCAACTGTGATTTTTTTAAAGTCAACGTATATTCTTAAAAAATCATACTTAATGCGCCTGTTTAATGAATCAGAGATTCGTAAATTAATCATTACCTGCAAAGGTATTAAAGTTTGAAGAAAAATAGAAGCATGAAAACGTAAGGAATTTTACAGTTTTTAATGTGATGTAGTATGAAAGCAGAACAGTTTTTAAGATATTGACAAAAAATGAAAAGGGCACCAGAAAACAGGAATTGGAGTCTGTTTATCGGTTGCAATGCCGCTACCGATGTTTGTAGAGGGTGTTGCCAAATTCTAAAGATAAATTCATAGAGATTATAGTAAGCATTAAGGAGAAGAAACATTACGAAAAAAAGGGAGTCGCAGGTGACGTTTATTTGGTGGAAATCGAACAAAGTGATGTCGAAGAGCCATTGAGACAGGCGAGGAGAATGGTCCTGTGAATGCAAGGATTAGGAACTAAGTCGACGAGAAGAAAAAGCCCTCTCGTATTATAATATTCCATGCGTTGGAGGGAAATAAAAGCAGTTGGCAAGTATTCATTAATGAGCATTGCAAAATCATTCGTCGTTAAACTTCATTCGCAAACAACAATAATAATATACCCACAATTAGTTTGTGTTTAGGTTTCATGTGGTTTCCGATTGGTTATTATTCTTGTTGCTTCCCATTGTTTTTCAGATTCATACTTAATTTTTTTTAAATATTTCTTTAAATATAGCCATATTCTAATACATAAAAATATTTTTTCAAGCATGCCGTTTTGGAATAAACTTTCATCTATACCCTAACAGAATGATGCCATCAGTTCATTCACATTTAAATATGATAGAAGAAGTATTGTATCTTTTATTTTCATTGATATTTACGATTCGAGGTAGTTTTTTTTTTGCAGGATGTATTCATTCTAAACAGGCGAAATAGCTTTCAGAAATAAACTTTTTTTTAAAAAAAATTACAAATAATTAAACTATTAATGTATCTGTTCAAAAACCGATGCTAAAAATTATTCAATCAAAAGATAAAATTACTACATTACCTAAAAGATGGCAATTTGAATTCCAACTACTTCTGAAAAGGGTTTGCTGCATAGGTCTTGATAAAACTTCGAATTTCCGATCCTTATAAAAAAAATTTCGACAATGGTCGAATTTTCATAACTAAAGATAAACGAACCTGGTAATGTTTTAAGAATTTTCTTTTGAATTTTTAAGTATTGGTTTGTACATTAGTAGAAAATATATGTTCTTTTAACTCCGCATATTTTCTGTAGAATGCGCTTTTATATTTTTAAAAGTGCGTAATTTTTTTTATTTTTATAGCTTTAAAAAATGTTTCTTGCTAATTCCTAAAAATATATTTTATCACAATACTTTTTTTATTTAATATAAAAATAATTTTTAACGTATAAATTTTATTACTCTAATTTATTTCATTTTATGTGAATAGTTTGTATGTAAAGCTTGTTTTTACTTTATACGTAGTATAGAAGAAATATAGGAATGGTAAAAAAATCGAACTCGTCATTTTAAGGAATTTTCAAATTCCAGATCTTTCTGAGCTAGGAAAACAATTTTTTTAAAAAACTCTGTCTGTCTGTGACAAAGATAATTTAGAACCTCTTTCAGCTGAGTTTAGTATATGGTCTATAAACGAAAAAGGCAAATTTTCAGATTTCTGTCCAATTTTTAATAAAATATGTTCAGAGTAAATCCATTTATTCAGCTGTTTTAATATCTCAATACATTAACTACAAAAAGAGAGAATTATATAAATAAAAATTGCCATGCATATTTAACTTCTGTAGTATAGGCATTATCAAATTTCGTGTCTAATCCGACAATGGGTTGACTGTCTGTCTGTCTTTTCTTTTGAAAACATGTAAACGCGATAATTTTTGTCTTAACTTTTTAAATTTCATAATATACCGAAACACTGATAAAGTAATTGTATTTAATGGATAATTAAGTAGAACTTTTATAATCAGAAACCGTTGTATTTGAGACTTGATTATTTTTTCATTGAGTTTATATAAATGATGAAGATATATAATGGCAATAATGGCCTTGATTTGATCAAGACATTTTATAAAATTTTCATTGCATTACTTCATTTGTCCCTAAATAAATTTACCCTCCATAATATTTGTTATTTATATTTTACAAATTTCTGAATTGTCCTTTTTCGTTTTCCTTTGAATCCTGACATTGAAGTAGTAAACTGAATGAATAATTTTAATTATATAATATTTTTGAATAATATAATATATTATATTTTGAAATTATAGAGCGTACTTAAATTAAAACTACCAATAATATTATTAAATAATCAGAATAAAAATTATGCAATTTAAATACAAAGTTAAGTTTTAAAGACATCAAATTCCGAATTCAAATTTCATTAAAACAATTTAATTTTACTTGATAAAGGCATTATTATAATGTTTACCATTTTCTTTTGTTTTGGAGAATGAAATAAACTGTTGAATGTTTTTAAATAAAAAACAAAAAAGATAATATTTTACAATTATTATTGAAAAAATATATTATGATAAATTGTAATATGCAGACATTACTAAAGGATTTTAACAGAATTGCTTTCTGTATTTATTGAACAGAATGCAAATATATTTTGTATATAAAATAGAACTTTCTTTCATTTGGAGTCATTGTGACTAGGATTAAACGAGTTATTTATATTATTAGCCGTAATAAAAAATAATATTAAGATTATTGAAACATATAGATATGTGTTGGGCGATATATCGCGATAAAGAAGTTCACCCATCGCATAGTCCTGGTGCTGGCATGCTTCGTTACTGGGAGCGGAATAAATAATTTTAATCTTTTGAAACTGAGCAAGTGATAAGAAACTTACAGCGGCATATGTCTTTTATTAGTTCAGAAAAAAATGCACGTCCCGACTTTATTACAAACATTTCCATCGTGTGAACTTGGATCCAGCACACTAATTACTTAAACGAGTTGACTTTTTAAAGAATTGAAGATGTCTGTTCCATGAATTTCATTATAACAGAAAACAAATGATTCTGGAAAAAATTATTCCGTTCTTGCTGCTTCCGCCTTGCCACCAAGTTGTTGGTGGGATCTTTAAACAGACATTATGTCTGTTTGTAATGTCTGAAAGGCCATTAAAAGGTTCCCGAACCGGAACACTTTCATTTTATTTCTGACTGGATAAGTAGAAGGTGATACGTGACGAGAATCCGGACGGTGCCAAATCTGTCACGGAAACAACATAAAATCTGGCTTTGGCGCTCTGTCCAAATCAGCTCCTGCTTGCGTGTTCAGCTCAAGGTAGCGCGTTTGGAAGGGGGGAGCAGTTCAACAATCTTTTTCGGAGTTAAAAAAATCTTGATTCGGCAAATCTTCACTTTGTTGAGTTTCTTATTACTTCTAAGAAAGTATACCTTACATATGATTTATCGGCATTTCATTCCCATTACTCTGTCTCTTTTGTATAAACTAAATGTTCTGAGGAATTAACTTTTCCTAAAGATTTATCCCGTAGTATAAAGCTTTTTACGTTGCCTCTGGACTTTATCACAAGAGTAACTGGATCGGATTTTGGATTAATACTCAAAGGAAAGAATGATACTCGCATCTTCCAATAGTTCACACTTTTATTCACGGCTACTCGTACACTACTGAGCTATGCTTGCTTTCAGTGGGGCAACACACTACGTGCGCGCCACCTATTGGTTGCATATTTTACAACTTCTTAACACTCCCGACCTTGAAACCTTAAGGGTTTCAATACAAATATTCTATTACAAAATACAATATTAAAGAATACAATAGTTTTTTAAAAATACATGATGATATTGATGCAAAAAACCCAGGAATTATATAATAACAACATTGAGTAATACTACAACTATATTTTATCTACAGAATATTCAATCATTTATGAGTAGAACACAAATATCTCTTACATTTCTCTTAAGTATTTTACCAGTAGGTAGTAATACATTCACTACTCTTACTTTAGCATCTTTACTGATAAATAATTCGGATATTCTACCAGTTAGCCACTTTACACTTGGCATATTTTCATCTTTTATTAACACAAGTTCACCTAGTTTTACATTATTTTTGGAAAACATCCATTTACTACGCTGCTGTAGAGTATTCAGATAATCCTTTTTCCATTACTTCCAAATTTGTTGGCTATATTTTGTTATCTTTTTCCACTTGGAAAGTCTATTCTCCGATATATTGATGAGACTAGGCTCAATAATTGAAGTTAAAGGTTTACCTATGAGGAAATGACCTGGTGACAGGGTCTCAAAATTGTCGAATTCGGTTGACAGGGGGGTGAGGGGTCTTGAGTTTAAAACACTTTCAATCTCAAGAATTATTGTGAGAAATTCTTCAAGAGTCAAATGAGCATTACTAATAACACGTTTCAGATGATATTTGAAAGATTTAACCCCAGACTCCCATAGCCCACCGAAATTCGGCGATTTGGGAGGTATAAATTCCCATTCAATATTTTCACTAAGAAGAAAATTAGCTAAAGTTTCATCTGGGTGACTTACCATTTTGTGCAATGTTTTCAGTTCAGTGCTGGCACCAACAAAATTCTTAGCATTATCACAAAATGTTTTTGAGGATTTTCCCCTACGACTAAAAAAACGTTTCAAACATGCGATAAATGCATCTGATGTAAGGTCAGATACAAAATCCAAATGGATAGCTTTTGTACCTAAGAATACAAATATACAAGCATACACTTTATTTAATACTCCCTTCCGTTGGTTTTTGAACTTTATATAGAAGGGTCCACAAAAGTCAATCCCAACATAACAAAAGGGAAATGAAGTTGTAACTCGTTCCTTGGGTAAATCTCCCATAATTTGACTCTGTAATACAGGTTTGCTTTTAAAACAAGAAATACATTGCTATACAACTTTTCTACATACACTTCTACCATTTAAAATCCAAAATTTACGTCTAATGTGATATAATAAAGCATTAGAACCAACATGCAAATATTTTAAATGATAATATCTTACTATAATTGCTGTAAGAGGGTGCCTGGCAGGCAGAACAATTGGGTGTTTTTCATTTAAACTCAGGTCTGAATATGTTAATCTGCCACCAACTCGTAAAATACCATTCTCATCTAAAAAACAATTTAAAGATTTTATCTTACTATTAATGGAAACTGAAACACCCTTTTTGAGATTTTTAATCTCTTCTGCAAACTCACTTTGTTGAACCAGCTGAATTACACTCATTTCAGCTTGTTGAAGTTCTTTGATGGTAAGATGACCTACAAGTCTTTTACTATTTTTAACATTATGTATAAATCTAAATACATAGCACATAACACGAATTATACTCATATAGTTATTACTTATTTTAAGAATATCATCAATCAAGGTATTATGATTAAGAATAGTAAAGGTAAGTGGAGAATAGTCACAACTTTTCTTTAGTTCATCGGAAATGTCACTCGGTGAAACTGAAGTATCACAATTACTCGTATTTGCTGGAAAGTCAACATCTCTCAAGAATTCAGGTCCTCTCCACCATAGGTCACTATTTAATAGAACATCAACACTGACACCCCTGCTTAAGAGGTCAGCAGGATTTTGTTTGCCAGGACAGTGAAACCAGGCACTTGTATCACACAGACTCTGGATTTCAGTCACTCGATTGGCTACAAAGGACTTCCACTTCTTACTGGATCCTTTAATCCAATAAAGGGTGATTTTTGAATCGGTCCAAAAGAAAACTTTAGAAGGTCTTTTGAGATCGACAATTGCCTTAACTTTGCTTGCTAGTCGAGCTGCGAGCAATGCACCAAGTAATTCCAGTCTCGGCAAGGTTATTTTGGTCAGAGGAGTAACACGGCTTTTGGACACTAGAAGATTAACTTCAACAATGCAATCTTTTACAACTCCCGTATATATGACAACACCATAAACCTTTTGACTTGAATCACAAAAACAATGCAGTTCGAAGACATCCGTGGGTTCTTCAATATAACCTAGTACACACCTGGGAATCTGCAGCTCAGGAAGACGAGGCACTTCAGACATCCATTGGCACCACAACTTTTGAATCTCTGGGGGAAGTTCTTCGTCCCAAGAGAGTTTCTTCTTCCAAAAGATCTGGAGGATGCACTGCACATGAATAGTAAATGGAGTAAGAAGACCAAGAGGATCAAATATCTTTGATATTGCACGTAGGAGGTAACGTTTCGTGTTCTCGTTTTTCGATAGACTATCCATTAAACTCTGCATTCCTACGAGCAGGTGATCTTTAACAGTATCCCACAGCATCCCTAAAACTTTGGTTGAATCGGTACTCTGACTAATTGGATTATCCTGAAGATGAGTTTTTAAACCTTCACGTTTCCACAATTGCATCAGTTCGTCGCTATTTGTTGTACACTTTCTCAGCACTATACTAGCTTCGGACATTATGGATACAGCTTGAGTAGAAATTTCCAATGCATCTTGCAATCTGCTAGCTCCGCATACAAAATCATCTACGTAGAAAGATCGCTCCAGACATTCTGTGGTGGTCGGGAACTCCTCATGGAATTTTTTCAAGTGCGTCTTAATGGTAGCAGAAAGGAGAAATGGGCTGGATCTTACTCCGAAGAGTACACGATTAAATCTATACATTTGAAGTGAATCATTTTCTGTCCATAGGAAACGCACTGCATCTCTGTCTTTTTCAGCAAGCAATAACTGTAAGAAAGCTATCTCAATATCAGATGTGATTGCGATTTTATTCAGTCTGAAACTTATTAGAATGCCAAATATATTGGAATTCAAGTTTGGGCCAGGCCAAAGACAGTTATTTAAACTCAAGTGTTGAAAGCTTTGACTTGAACTCGCGTCGTAAACAATACGCATTTTTGTGGTTGAACTATCATCTCTAAACACTGGCTGATGTGGCAAATAGTAGACTGGTTTGTTCGTAAGCTTCTCAGGATTGGTCACTTTTTCTATAATGCCCTTTTCCTCATAATCACGAAAGGTTTCACGATACTGCAAATTTAGATCAGGATTTTTCTTAAATCTCCGCACAAGGGAATCTAGCCTCTTTTTTGCAACACTGTAATTATCATTAAGTTCATTCCAATTCCTCTTCCATGGTAGTTCAACTTCATAACGATTATTTTTGTAGCAGACGGTTTTTTCAAATGTCTCTAAAGACTGATCAACTTCATTGCAATTAGGATCATCTTTAATTCCTACTGATTCGAGCTCCCAAAATTTTTGGATTTCATTTCCTATGTCACTACAATCATAAATAAGCCCACAATGAGCTTGTATATTTTGAGGTTTGGAATTACCGGAGTTTATAACCGGTGGTTATAAAGCCAAACACTGAATTATGAAATTTTATCTCAGAATTGGGCATTTGAATTTGCCCGGATCTCAAGAGTTGATAGAATATTTCTGCACCTAAAAGCATATCTATGTTACCTGGGTGGTAAAATTCAGGATCGGCGAGTTTAATATTACTCGGTAAATTCTCTTTTGGAATTTGTAACGAATCAATTGGAATCATATTACAAATTTTGGGTACGCATAAAAACTCTAATTTTATCTCAAAGTCACTTCCGTTAGACTCTACCGCGCTAATTCTAGAGTTCACACTTATTTTGGCATTATTTAAACCTGATACTGCTACGGATATTTTTTCTTATTTTATTTGCAATAAATCTGCTAACTCAATGGTTACCATCGAGCACATACTGCCACAGTCTATCAGACATCTGGCCTTTTTCAGATTTCCGTAACAATCCTTAACGAATATAATCGCAGTTGAAAGTATCACCGTTTTTTTTTCATCTCTTACTTTCACTGCTGCTCCGGAAAATATACTACTATCATTGCACAAATCTAAGCTCACGGTGTTTGGATTGAGACTCGATGACTGATCTCCGTGGCCTTGACCGTTTCTATCCCCAATTTCGCTAATGTTTAGTTTCTCGTTCTCGAAATGAAGCAATGTGGAATGCTTCTTCGAACATTTTTGACATATGAAAGTAGACGTACAATTTCGTACTGCATGAGATTTTAAACAGTTGAAACAAAGATTATGTTTTTTCACTAATTCACATCTATCTTTTTCGGAAAGATTGAGAAATTCAGGACATCTATAAAGTCCATGAAAATCTTGACTCTGGCATTTTACGCATTTAAATTTTAAGTTTTTAGCATTATATGTAGAAAGCATAATCGTAACTTTATTTTGAAAGTTATGACTCTTTTTAATTTCTTGTTCTTTTATTTTACTGTTTTGAAGGGTTATCGCTTGGTTTTGCAAAAACGAAAGCAGTACCAAAAAGTAAAGTACCAAAGTTAAAGTACCAAATTCTTCGGAATTAGTCAGTTCTTTTTCCCACCAATAACCAGTTGATTTATCCAACTTTTCGACAGTTAAAAACACGATAATGGTTTCTGATAAATTCTCAACTTTATAATTTAGAACTTCTAGAGATCGAACACATTCATTTGTTACATCGATTAAATTTAGGATGGCACTCAGTGGCGGATTTGGCGGTGCGCAATTCAATTTGAGGCCCCCCTCTCCTCCAGTCATATTCATAGTATGCACTCTTTATATATACTATTTTTCACTCTGTTAAGCTCTGCATGTGATTTTTTTGTGTTAAAAAAAGGAGGGCGAGAATTAGGTACATAAAATTGAAAACTAAAACCAATTTTTCCATACTACTGGACGGTATTTAAAAAGATGATAAAGTTCAGGGTGTGTTTTAAAAAAACGCGCTATTTTGTACCATAATTATGCAATATTTTTCAAAGATACATGCCTGAAACTTCATTACATACCAAATCATTTACTATAGGTTGGAGCTAATTTTCTCTTTATCTATTAAAAGTTCGATTTGTTTTAAAACTTTATCAAAGTTGCGAATTTTAATGAATTTTCCCACTTTCTGAGCAGTTATTTTCTTACTATTTCCTACTAATTAATCCGTTCTAATAAACAAACAATACCTTTTATTGAAAAACTGAGAAAACGGGTAGATTAATTTGCATTTAATTATTTAATTTTGTTTCAAATTTATTTTCATAAAAAATAAAATAAAGAAAAAGGAAAATAATAAAGAAAAGAAAAATACATCAACTAATATTGATACTATTATTTATTAAACATATGAAATATATTTAACTATAATAATAATAATGGCAGTTTCTACTTTTCGTATATTAAAAACAAATTAAATAGGAACCTTTAGCTTTAGCAAATTTATCAATTAGAGTTTCATACTCTAACAAATTGACTACATCATTTTCGATGAACATCATGAACATGTAACTTAAATTTAATTGGGATAGAGAATTCTTTAAATAATTTTTTACTCTTTTAAGCACCGAAAATGAGCGTTCACCACTTGCATTACAAATGGAAATAGTTAAAAATATTTTTAGAATTGTCTCTACATTAGGAAATGTAGACTGCAGTCCTCCGATTATTAATTTGCACATTTCAATAGGATTTGTAATTTTTTCTTCTTTTATGAGGGTAATAAAATGTACAAGTTCATCTTTAAAATTTCTAGTCACAATATCATTTTCATATTTTGCGCATATGTTATCCACGCAGTCATTAAATTTGACATCGGACATATTAAAATAAAAAAAATCCCAAAATCCAACAAAACCTCACTGTAAATCGCACCCCTTCACGATAGATCTGCAATTAATCCATCACAAATAACCTTGTGTATATTAATAACAAAATTTTCTTTTGGACTAAAATTTGTTTCGTTTAATGTTGTTTCGTCAAATTGCAGTTTTCTTTTTCTTATCCGTGTTTCCCGATAGTTCCAGTTCTTGGTCAATGCAATGGCGCCGATCTCAATATCTTCGAAGTTGGTCCGGACAATCTTTATAAAATCGGAGAGCGATTATAATAGATTTGTTGTAAGCAGTAAATAATACTGTGTATCTTCCAATTATTTGCTTGAACTATTTATTCTTTTCAATAATTTATCCCATAAAACAGTTAATAAAGCTTTTTCATAATATTCGAAACATTCTGCCATTTTTTTGCCTCCAATTAGCTTACAGGTTTTTCAGTATCCGACGTGCTAATTTTGTTTAGAACTTCTTTAATATTTTGATAATTACTTTTTAATGCAGAAACTGCGTCTGCTCTTGATGACCACCTAGTGTCACTTATTCCTTTTAAATTTGGAGATTGATTTTCCGAACTATTATTAAGCATATTCCCTCGTCGAGTAGATGTCGAGAAATATACACATGAATTCTGAATGAAATCAAAATATTTTAATGCACCAGAACATGATTCTGCTGCACAACTTCCTATTAAATTTAATGTATGGCTTACGCACGGTACAAAGACGGCTGTATTTATGTGCTGTTTTAGTCTTGCTTGCAGTCCACTGTATTTCCCTGCCATATTTGCCGCGTTATCGTAGATTTGGCCTCTACAATTTTTTAATATCTATAGACAAATCTTTTAAAAACTCAAGAATTATTTTTTCTAAATATTCAGAATTATGGTTTTGAATATTAATAAAGCCTAAAAATCATTTTTATGTCCCCATTTTTACTAACAAATCTCAAAATACAAGTAAGTTGGTCTACCTGGGATATATCCGGAGTAGAGTCCACAATTGCTGCTTGAAGTTCAGCTATTAGATGTTTCTTAACTTCATCACCCATTAAATTTATGAATTCGTCACATATCGTGTGATAATAATCGACGACATTTCCACTCCCTGGATTGCTAAATTTTTCCAAATGCAATTTTAGAAAACTGTCAAATTCTGCCAAATAATCAATGCAACTCAAGAAATTTCCTTTTCGATTGGAAGTTGTATCTTCTCTGTGACCACGAAATGTTTACCACAGTCAGAATCAGCTATTTTGTTTTGTTTCTTAAAATTACAAATTGTTGATTCTTGAGTTCCATTCTTAGATCGCTCATTAATTTCTTCGAATTCGCATTCTGCTTTGGCTAGCTCATCGGGTTTTTCTTGTGCATATTCTGTTTTAATTTGTTCGTCTGTCTTTTTAGGCTTGCATTTTATTTCATTTCGCTCACAAATTTCTTCGAATTCATTTTCAACTTCAGCTTGCTCAGGGATTTTTTCTTGTGCACATTTTATTTCAGTACACTCATCAACATTTTCAGATTCGCATTTTATTTCAACTTGCACATTAATTTGTTTCAATTCATATTCTACTTCTGCTTTCTCATCGTTTTTTTCATGTGCATATTCAATTTCAATTTGCTCATTGGTTCTTTTAGGTACACATACAGTATCAGGTTGCTCAGCTGCTCTTTCTGGCTCGGTTTCCATTTTAGTTTGTTTTTCAAACGTTATAATGAATTTATTGAGTGAATTTTGAAATCGTTCAACATATTCCTCTTTTACTTTTTGCCTTTTGCGTTTCGAAGCACCCGATTCAAACTTTCTTTTCGGTGGATGGCTAACACATTTTTTTAAAAAATTAGTCGTCTAAAAAATATTAGCTGGACTTAATACCCGTTCCTCTGCTTCCAACGACGATGATAACAAACCTCCGAGGAGGGGAAAGGTCATGTGGTACCAAGGGAGGGAACCAAAAGAGGGTCGAAGAGGAAGTGAACGAGACAGAAGATACTTGATCCATTTTCATGTTTATTATTATTATTATTTTAATCCTTTCATGTAAATAATATGATAATCTAGAATTGGATTGTTTCCTGTTATCATTTCTACACAATCATCCCGATTGAAATATTTATATATCCGGTGTAGAAATGATTACAGAAAACAATAAATGCATATTTTACTATACAGATTATTATTTTAGACCTAAATTTTGAGGCCCCTTAATTTATGAGGCTCGAGGCCCGAGGCGCGCGCCTCATGCGCCAGTTCGGAAATCTGCCACTGATGGCACTTGATGATTCATTAATACTAGAGTGATGTAGAAGTTTTTTGATAATGGAATTTAATAGTTCTCTTTTATTCGAATATCTATCTTCTAGAAGTTTCCAGGCAATATTAAAATTAGCATCAGAAATAGATATGGAATTGATTACTCTTAAAGCCTCATCTCTGCAACTCGCTTTTAGATACTGTAACTTCATAGAATTAGAGATTGCTTTGTTTTGAATTACGCTTGCAGTAAACATGTCTTTAAACATTATCCAGTTTTCGATTTTACCGTTAAAATTCGGGATAGAAAGTGTCGGCAATTTCACTTCTGATAGAACGTGATCAACATCTGAAGAATGTTCAGGATCAGATTTCTTATTTATTTGCCGGTTAACTTTAAATCTTAATTCGTCTATAGAATCGTCTATGATATTTTTCTTTTTGATGAATTCCTCAAATTCATCTGGTTTGCACGTTAAGAAAATAAGAGTCAAATAAAAGTTTAAAGTCATTGTGCGATTCACTGATTTTAGAGTTATATAATAACACAGTTGCTGAATCTACATCATCAATTATTGACGATGCCACTTTATTTTCAAGCCTTGTCAATGCAGTTTTCAAAACTTTTTTTGTTTTTAAAGGCTCCTTTTTAAATGAATTTTTTAACTCTTAAACTCAAATTTGAATAACTATTGGAAATATGCGCTCACCTGCAGCTACGACGGACCATCTGGACTTTATCACAAGAGTAACTGGCTCGGATTTTGGATTAATACTCAAAGGAAAGAATGGTACTCGCATCTTCCAATAGTTCACACTTTTATTCACGGCTACTCGTACACTACTGAGCTATGCTTGCTTGCAGTGGGGCAACACACTACGTGCGCGCCACCTATTGGTTGCATATTTTACAACTTCTTAACAGCCTCTATGCTTAATACTTTTTCTGGTTCTAAAGCATCTGCATTATTTTTCCAACCATTAAAATCATCAGCAAACGATTTTTTTTTGTATAAAATAATTTACATCCTTAACAGTAAGTAATTCTTTGTGTTCAAATACATCCATCTTCCTTTTTATAACTCTTCAATGTTTGATTGGAAAAAATAAGCACTGATTTGCAAACCTAAGATAATCAGACTTCACCACGTTTGGGTAAAAAAATCAGTTGTTTGCCTCTATTAAATGCTTCAGAATATTTTTTGTTACAGTTGGTTAAGTTTGGAATCAGTTAACTTAATATTATACTTTTCAGGAAAATTGCACCATTTAAATTGTTTGGATATTCTTTATGTAAAACTCATTTGTGTTCTTAGTATTAGTACTATTCTTTATCTGTTTCAAATTTACTTGTAAATTTTTATAGAAGTTGTAGTTAGTATAAAACTTGATAATAAACATCTTTAATTCCACTTGTGGAAGCTGTTTTAGAAGTAAGAAATTAATCGACTAAATTTTTTTCCAAGATTTTGGAATGGATTCTTCCATTTAATTTTTCAATTTTTATTTTCGTGCATCGCACGCGTTGTATGATTTATTTTCTGTTTTTTTAACGTGTCAACTTTTAATAGACATTACCATGTATAACACAGATCAACAGAAAGAAATTATTTAAAAAACTGGCATTGATCTGAAATGTTTCTAAACCGTTACACCATTTAATACTGATGTGATGTTAGGCTGGAAAAAAAGATAAAGCCTAGCTCAATAAAATGAATTGTGCCAATCATTAACACCGATATAAAAAATAAGAAAAATTAATTGAACAATAAAATAAATAGATTTAAACAAAAAGTGTTTGAAGCAGTAAAAATTTTATAGAATTATAATATAAAAGAATTAATCTGTAATAAGGGTGATGCATTCGACTTCGGGTATGCTGAAATCCAAATGTCCTTTGATAGATTTGATTAATTACAGAGACAACCAAAGAGTATTTTGGTTTGTAGACGGCGAATTTACTTTCAAGCGGGCAGAGCATCTCATTCCATCCATGTTTAGTCAGAAATTGATGGTACCAGGCGCGTTGTTGCAGCAGAAGAAATAATTTTGAAAATATCGATTGAAATTTGGAGAAACTGTCTTATTTAATCAAAAATGACTGGGAAAAAAAGAATATTTTTCTTTTCAACAATAAACACATTCATTTAAATCGAATGTTATGTAAAGAAGAAGTATAAATTATATTTATTCTATTTATTTTTTTACTTCAGTATTCAAGTACGCTTTAGATAGACGATATTTTTTTGTTTTTCCGTCTTCAGTAAAAAGGTATAAATTTCGTGGCTTTCCGATTCGTGAGCTTCCAACATATAACTGAACAAATAAAAAACGCCCCGGCTTGCTGGCACAGAGGTAGCGCGTCTGCCTCGAGTTCTGGAGGTCCCGGGTTCGAGTCCCGGTTCGAGCATGGTTGTTCTTGTGTGTGCTATCTGTGAGATGTGTGAATGTGCGCCCCTGTAAAAAGGGGCTGTGCAAGCGTATGTGTGTGTGTTTCATCTTCATTTGAGCTAGAAGTCAGACTTCTGCCCTCGGGTGCTCAGGGGTCCATACCCTCAGAAGCTACTGCAACCCTCTTTCCGTGGTAAAAAGCGGACACGACATCATCATCAATAAAAAACGCGGATTTATTCAATTCCTGCTATTAGCTCTCTCTCTCTCTCACTCTATATATATATATATATATATATATATATATATATATATATATACAATACTTGTACAAATTTTCAATCGTTCGTAAAATATTGTTGATTCATTCAATTAAAATCAAGTAAACTTTTTAATTAATTAATTAAATTTATTAATTAATTAAAAACACACTTTCTAGCCAAAAATCTTCACTTCCCTGCAGCCAAATAAATAACGAATTCAGTTTTTTTCCAACATCAATGAAGTTAGGCTTAACATGTTTTCGGCCTACCATTTTAAACAATTCAGTTTATTTACAAAATTTTTATTGCATTCATTGTTAATGAATCTATTTTTCCGACTTATTGTGAAGTACTTTCGAATTAAAATTATACAGAATAAAGAAAATTGGAAATTTCTAGTCTGTATTACTTACTCGAACTTATTTAGAAAAATCACGCATTTTCCGTTGCCACAATTGGCTTTATAACCTCAATTGGCGTTAAAAATTCACCGCTAGTATAATTTTTTTGATCAATTATTTATAGTAATTGAAATGGGTAAGCCGGTATAGTCCAGATAGTATGGCTTTGGATTCCCATCCTTTGGTCTGCGACTTCGAACACCATGTACATAAAGGAGAATGGAAAATTGCCAGGAAAATCGCTTTCTATTTCACCACATAATATTGTGACTGTTATATTTCTATAAATGTTCAAAATTTTTGTAATTATTTCATAAAGAGTACTTAAAATAAAAATTTTCTTTGTTATTCTAAGTATGAATTGATTTTTAAAAATAGTTTTTTAAAATTACTAGTTTTAGGTTCAAAACAATAAGTTGGCAAAGCTTTATCGACGACGAAGGAATGGTACGGCATCGTCTAAAATACGAACCATCATAAATTCTTTTTATATCTTAAATATAGTCATTATAATGTGCCTATTAAATATAGCCATTATACCAACCTTTGCGCAAGTGCAAGCAATGAGTTGGCAAAGTTCTATCGCCAACGGATGAATGATATGTCAGCGCATAAAATACTTACATATTTAATACATAAAATATACAATATTTAATACTAAGTAAAAAGCACAAAGACGATATTTATTCTGACTGCAAAATATCTATCTTTATGTAAAATCCATATTTAAATCGAAAATTCTATGGAGAATTATCTGCATGACAGCTCTGAAGGACGCGAATGAATTCTCTGTTTCCTTTCTATTTTGGTTCTCCATTCTTTCAGGAATTTTTTAAATCATTGAGGGGGAGTAACACGTATTCGAATATTTCCAAGATAAAACTTCGGAGAAATTGAACTCTCTTATTACTTTCTGTCATTTTTAGCCCTCTAGAAACTTCCGTATTTAACCACTAAAAATATTTTTTGTCCAAGAAATATTTATTACTAAATATATAAGAGAGTGTCCATCAAATTGTAATAAAATTCAACATATCGCATTTTGTTGTTATTAAGTTGTTTCTTCCAGTTAAAAAAATGTCTTTTTTTAATTCTGCTTTGATTAACTTCTCCGTTTATGGCAACAATTTCATCTATCAAAAAACAATGAAAAGAAAATATGAAAAACATTTGAAATTTATATGCATTAAAATGAACGTTAAAAAACTTGAATTCCGAATCAAAGCAAATTTAAAGGTTTTGAGAAATTTTAACTTCTGCGATACAATATTTTTGTTATCACAGAATCCAAAACTGCGCTATCTGCATACTTTTAAAACCAAGTATATAAATTAAAATGTTTCTTTTAATGATTCATTGTTTATAATTAAATTCAACAGCATAATGACAGATGTTAATCCGATTCCAATGATCTGATTTTTAGTTTAGCCTTCTCATTTGATGAACAAAAACGATTATGGAATTGAAAGTTGTTCCGGTTCTTCTTTTTTCTTTTTTTCTTTTCTTTTTTTTTTCTTTTTTTTTTTTTTTTGTGATTCACGAGAATTTCATTGAATACACAAGGGCAGGAAATTTATTTTCCTCCAATGAACGGTGATGTATAAATTACTCTCATCAGTTTTTCTTTTTGAATAAACGACGCATAATCGGTTGGACGAAGTTTTAAACACTGAGCTTACGGGACGCGTCATTTTGACGCATTTCGAATTTTATAAGAAAAATTACAAAACCCGTTTGCATTTATATTTTATTTCTTGTGATGACTTTTATTCATTGATTTAGGTGAAATATATATTGAATATTTTCTTCAAAAGCGCTGAAATATTGAAATTATTTTTATGCTATATCTCTCTCTGCGGATATACGTCAATTTGACGCGATCGTAATTTAGACAAAATTTTGAATAAACATGCAAACATCTCATCCATAATTAATAGGAATGTACCGACAATAATTCGATCCGTTATCCGATATCGCTATCTCAAATGAAACAAGAGATAAACAGCTGTTGCCGACAAGCAATAATAGAAAGAACAAACGCAGAATGGATGCCTTTTTGCGAAGAGATTTTGAAGGTTTCAGTTGCTTAGTTCGAGTATCGAAAAATAAAATACTAGAATATTTTTCGAATTATTTGCATCATTGTAAACCTCAATTTGATTCAATTTTGACAAAAAAAAACAACCCTTCTTTATCATCTGAATATGTCTGAAAGAGGAAATAAAATTTTATAAAACAGTCAGTATTTGTGAGGAGTTTTCGTTCATGCGTCGTGATCTGGTCGTCCCAGGTTCGAGTTCCGGTTAGGGCATGGTTGTTCTTCTGCTTACTATCTGTGAGTTGTGTGAATGTGCCTCCCCCTGTAAAAAGGGGCTGTGCAAGCGAATGTGTGGGTCATCCTCATATGAGCTAGAAGTCATACTTCTGCCCTTCGGTGCTCAGGGGTCCATACCCTCAGAATCTACTGCATTCCCTCTTTCTGTGGTAAAACGGACACGAGATCATTCGTTCTTGTGTCATATTGACCCGTGTTAGTAAAGATAGATATATAAGAAACGTCCGTAAACATAGGGTTAAGTAAGCATAGGCATTTACTGGGAGGTCTTAACAGAGCAATTTAATTTAGCATTTTCATTTATTATACTTAGCCCGCCTAGTTCAAATTAAAGCCAAGTGTTAAATTTACATGTTTCAAATTAGTGTCGGTTTTTTTTTTGGAGGGAGGGGGGGGGGGCTTTTTTGTATACTAGTATAGGAAAAGTGTTGTAATTGTCAAAAAGGTCGAATGTGGTATTATGACGAATATCCACTTCTTAAACTTGAATATTCATTATTGGAAACTATTTTCCATAAAGGCGACCTGCAATGAAATGCTTCGCTATTTTAATTTGTCATAAATCTATATTAATAAAAATGCAACTCGAAATGCGTTGCTAAGCGCAAAACTGGAGAACGGCTTCACCGATTCGGCTAATTTTTAAAAAAATGTTTTCGTTAAGACACGCGGATGGTTCTTATGGAGAGAAAAAATTAAAAAACTGCGTGGTAAATAGTTAAAACGACACTTTTCTTACTTTCCTGCCAAAAATCTTCATTTCCTTCCCTCATACCAACTGAGTGAGATAGCAGGAAGTAATAAATTATGATTTGTTTAGAAAGAAATGCGCAAAGTCAGTTGGTTTTCAATCATAGATAACGGGATGTTTAAAAAAGAAAGAAAATAGTTGCTTTTATTATTAGTCTGTAAGGATATTTAATTTATGCCTGCTCAAAATAAAGTCTGGGCTGGGAAGAAAAAAAATGTAAAGAAGGGCGTGTGTGTGTCACCATTATTTCCTCTCTGCGCGGCATTTTCCAAGCTGTTTTTAAACTTTCGCATCTCTTGAAAACCAATTGTGTCTTTATTTGTGTAGTGTGTTTACATTTATGAAAATTGGAATGTCATTATTCTATAAAAACGTAGAATTTTAGACATTTCCCTCCACCATGTAAGTAAAATATCAATTCCGGGACAATCATTGCTCGGATAGAAAGAGAAAGAGATGAGTAGTACAATGAACAGAACATCTGAAGAAAATAATACTATAAATGAATTATATGATTATCAAAATTTGTTTGGTTTAAAAATATTTTGGTGAAAAACCTGTTATGAGACACAGCTACATAAAACATTATATGAAAATTTTAGAGAGCATTAATACTGGCGAACCAACTGGTCGCCAAAGGCGGCTAGTTGTTAAAATAAAGATAGAATTAAAATCAATGAAAAATACCTGATTTCGAAAACTGATAGATCAAAGAACCCTTCCAAACTTCTATTGCATATGATCTCCGCGTATTTAATATGGCTTTGCCGGACAGATATCTTGAATAATTCTTGAGCCCACAAACTGCTCTTCGCATTTCCGCAGAGAGGTAAACAAACAAAATATATCCTTTGAAATAATATTCGGAAAAATCAAATTGATATTGGAACTAATACTGCCAAGACCGTAATGGAACACAGTGGAAGGATGAAAAAGCTTCGGGGCTGAAGGATTCTAAATTCCTTACCATCCAAGATTCCATACATATGCGATAAAACCACTTGGGCTAAATCTATTGTTACAGTACGAAAGCTTGGAAATGGGGTGCCAGCTCAGATGTCATCCTCATCAGCTGATTGCTGTCAAAATTACGACATCCGTCCCAGAATATCCCTATCGTAGCTTTAAAACAAATTGCTTATATAACTAATCATATAATTAAAATATAATAAATAATAATTTAACTAAAACTAAGCCACAGCTATCAACGCTCATTTCACTACTCGTTGTCGGTAAAAATTCATTTCTTTTTCATTCTCCTATAAGAAATAAATCAATAGTAAAAGTCAAAATATATTTAAATCCGTAATCCTCCCAAATTCCAGGCGTAACGCTTTGAAGTATAGCATTACAAAAACAAGAAATGAAAAAATTGTAATTTATCAGAATAAGTAGTAGTCAAAATAGAGATATTAAATAACTTCATCGAATATTTGAAATGCAAAACAGTTTTCAGTTTCCTCGAGCATTCTGTGATAATAAACCTTTATTTTTTTTTATAGAAAGCAGCTGTGTCTAGAAATTCTACCCGTTCCAGCTATTGTTTATTGTGAACCCAGATATTCTCAATTTGTGAAAATTGAATATCAAAAATGAAAGCAAAGATACGCCAATTGCTGGATCTGGTTACGCTTTCTCAAAACCTGCCACAAATATTGAACGACAAGCATTAAAAAGCATTATAAAGTGAAATATTACATTTCAATGGTCAACGATATGGATTTCAATTCAAAATGAGTAGAGAAATTTGAAATTGCAGGCAATCTATTACATTAATTAAGGTCTTTTACACTCTTTGCGCGGCGTCCTGGCACGGAAAAGGCGCGTCTTTCTCGTGATCTGGGCGTCCCGGATTTGAGTCCCAGTTAGAGCATGGTCGCTCTTCGGTGTACTGTTAGTGAGGTGCATGAATGTGCACAAAAGGCTGTAGAGAAAGACTGTACCAGTAGAAAAGGGCTATGCAGGCGAGTTTGATGTGTGTGTATCTAAATCGTTCTCTTGGCCCTAGTTGGCGCTATTGAATAAACAAAAGACGCTCATTCGGCTTAAAATCGCTGACAGCTGTCAGCGCGCTTGTCCATGGCAAGTGCTATCAGTAACAACAACAACACTTTTTATTTAAACTGGAAACGAAATCAAATCTTAAAATGAAATACCTAATAACTTTTTAAAAAATCATTGCTTTTCTTCCGCTATAAAAATAAATTAAAGAAAGCTAATTTTTATATGAAAATATTTAGAAAGTTTTTCATCTATAAATATGATATAAAATACCTAAAGTTATTTCTTTTTTAAAAAAACCTTTACTCATTTCTAATGTTCGAATTCGTTTATTTTTCTCTTTAAGTTGTAAGATTCTACTTAAATTTAACACTCAATTCAATTTCATATTTCACTTCGTAAAAAAGAACGATCTATCTTCTCTTCCATCTCTCATCTTTTTGAAATTTAAGTACTCTCAACTCTGTGAAACAGCACGAATAGTCTCCGTAACTGAAAATAAACTGAATGGCATTATGATGTATAAAAAAGGTGACTTTAGTTTTTTTAAATATATCTTTATAAGAGACAGAAGTGCAGAAGTATTACAGTGAAGAAGTATTTAATATTTAATATTTTTATCATCCATGTCATTGGTATTCCCTTATTCTTACTTTCAAAAATTTTATCAGTGAATTTTATCAAAAAAACCAATATTTTAATATCCATTAATAATCATTTAGAATAATAATAAAACTATTGATATTATCATTTCTGCAGTAATGTTTATTGCTTTCCTTCAATTTTTACTTTCATTTTCAACCCTCAATAAATTTATTTTTGAAAATCCACAGAGAATTAAATACAAATTTTACTCGGCATATTGTAAAAAAATGTTGTATACTTTTTGAACGAATATTATTTAGAATATTTTAAAAAAACACTGAAAAAATGTACTAATATTTATGTGGAAGAATAAATACAAATTAACCACTGACAGAATAACAAAATGAACTGAAGCCACTATAAAGCAAACTTCCATTGTTCTAGACAATGTATAAAGTACTCGTTGAAAACAGGTGATTTTTCCCCTATCTAGACGAACAAAGTTTAATGAAAGGAGAATCAAAAGAATGGAGGCTGGATCTTTTCCACACTCCATCAATACTTCCCGAAATAGGGGAAAACTTTTTAAACCGACATTCAGAAGTCCTTTCTATTCAGAGGTGAAAGATTAGAAGAAAGCATTCATGTAATTTGGCATATCTACCGCAAGAAAAATTGCCTTTCCATTTCTCAAAAAAAAAAGCTCCTGTATTTAAAAAAAAATTAAGGCTTTTATCTAACTATAATTTTAAAATAAGCAATTTTTATTATACAAAAAAACAAGTCGTTTTTTTTGTAATAAGTAAATGATGAAAAAAAATTTAGAAATCAACAAAATGCATTTTCATTGAAGCAGGTAAGACTCGTAACAATGATCTAAGCAGATTTTTACACAGAGTTGTAATTATTTGGTTTTGAATTGGGATATGTTCTAGTTTGGTTTATGGGTTCTCTTTCAACCATTTTACTTTCATGCCCGAATTTTCAATTATAATCTATGATTTGGCACTATTTGGTTTTGTTTTTAGCTGTACAGTAAACACACTCTCGAAAACCTTTTCTGGCTTTTCTAAATAATTTTATTTCAAATATTTTGTCATAAAAACCTTTTCTCCTATGGTGCTCGGAGTGGGACTTGTGGCGACAATGTATATAAAACATTTCATAATAAGTGAGTAATTTTGATTTATGACTAATAAAGTTCACTATATCGTTAACAAATATTATATTTTTAATAACTTGCACCTTTTAAAAACATTTTTAAATATTTTTTCACACTTTTCAGATAATCACACGAATAAGATAAAAAAAATAATAACAAAGAGTTGAAATTTAAAAAAAAAATTGGGTACAGATGCTATAAAGATGCACATTTTTTAATAATAAGTAAATAATGCATGCGATAACATATTTTCTTGAGTGCATCATGTTGAATAATCAAAGTTAAGGTTGAGTACATTCTTTGTTATATTTGTCGTGAGTTCCTCTAGTCTTTACTAAAGTGGTTATGAATCAAACTAAAGAGCAAATAATTAATTCTCGTACATGTTTTTGAAGGAAAAAACTATTCTAATTACTTTTTCCTGCAGTTTGTAAGGCATCATTTTTTCCGTGATAAAGAAAAAAAAATAAAAAAAGACTTCATTCAAATTATTACTTTCATCCTCAACAAAAAAGAGCTTATTTTTTTATGATGCAGTTCGCAGTTGAAACATCAGCTCCCTTTGTGTGCTTATCATTTAGAAACAAAATATCGTCTGCTGGATTGCAAAAGGTTCGCTCAAAGCAAATATTTAGCCAAAGAAAGAATCCAGCATATTCTGACCGATTGCCATTCGACACCGTAAAGTGCCGTTTTATGCTGCTCCCAAAAGAATTCAGATAATAAAAAGAGTCGAAACTTCCGCCTTGGCGCTAATCACAACTCTCGACCTTAACCTCTCGCGAACTGAACATAAATACGAAAGGACGGCTTCATGATGCTCGCAGGACACGGCACGCTGCACGAGGCGGATGGATATCTTCAAAACAATGGTTTCAGAAGAGGCCCTCGGATTGTTTTTCTTTTTCTCGTTTTAGGTTGCAATGCAATTAGTTTTGAGTCGTTCTCGAAGCATGAAAGGAGAAAAAAAAGATAAAGAAGCGGGGTGTGTCAGATGCACGATTACTAAATTAAATTTGTCTGCTGTGTTTGATGGCTACGTATTTTCATACCCATGACTGAACACCATTCTGTCATAATTTGGCTTACAGAAACACTAGAAATGACGATTTATAAAATATTCAATAAAACGATGTCAGATTTCAATGTATTCAAATTGTAGAAAAGGGTCTTTATTCTTCATCTGTTTTAGATTCGATGAATTAGAATGTGCCATTTCGTACTTTATACATACACACAAAATATTTTAACTCATCAATATGGATGCACTCTGCTTTGTGCAGTATAATTCGTATGATGTTTTGCCACTGTTCCTGGCATGTAATAAATACGATTATCGAATGTCCTGTATTTCCAGGGCAGTTCCAATTTCTTTTTACTGTCCAATATTTATCGTGAAATTCAGTTCCACGTGGTTTAGTCACATTCTGCGAATTTGAATTCTAAACTTAATACATCGTCTCCCTTTTTACTCAAAAGACTTTTATCCAGTTCATAATCGCATAGCAGTTTGTCTTCAAAAGGTTAAATTAAGAAAGCAATTTTTTTAATCTCTCAAATAGAATAGAAATTAAAAAAGATTAAAATGAAATCTGCGATGCATATTTCAATGTATCATGTCAGAACATAATTTCTGGAACGGCCCAACGCCACGTGCTCGGGCAAGTTAAAATTATATTTTTATTCATTTTAATTGTTTCATCAATTGTTTCACTTTAGTATTTTAAATGATGCAAAAAACTTAGTCCCGCACTTATTGTTTAGAAAAATATCACATTTCCTATTTATTTCCTTTCATATAATCACGTGTTCAAAATGACATTTTTCTAGGTTTTATTTGCTGTAGTTATTAACCTATTTTTTATCAGAGCTTCTGTAAATGCAATGGCACCACGTTATTAAAAGTTGATTTTTTTTTTGAGATGCTCATGCAAATAATAAAATATTAATTTTTTGCCTACGGATTTTTGTTGACTCTAAAAAGCTCATCCCAAAAACAACATCATGTTCTGACATGATAATAAGAAAAATTCTTTGACAATCTGTGCAGAGCAAACCTTCAGCCAATAGTAGTTTCCCAGGTTTTCTTAAATTGGAACGGTTTTACTGATTTCATCTTCCGACAAGACACTTTCATTACGACTAAATAAAATAATTAATTTTAATCATGTTGAATAGGTTCGATTTCAGTGCCTCCCGCATATAAAACTGACATTAATTTTTAAAATTGTAAGAAATTTCCAAATTTTTTAACACAATATAACTATAGAAGGTTTCTGGGGGATCTTGGTTAACTTATATTACATAACATATTCAAATTGCTTCGGGGCTCATACACTATTCCGGATGAATTAATAATAACAATTATTTCTTGAATTATTTTCTATTTCTTCAAGCAGCATGATGCAACAATATGACAAGAATAAAACAGCGATACGGCTTTTGAGTCGAATATGGATTGAGTTTTATAGCATAAACGAATAAACTATTTTTTATTCACGCAATTTCTGTTAAATAAGCTAAACATTAATATTATACTGCTATCATTCAGGACACCTGTTAGAAATGAAAATGATAGCATATAAATATTTATATTAAATGTAATAAATTTTCTTTCTTAAAAAATGTTTTTAAGAATTTATATATACAATTGTGACTTCTAAAATGTTTTTTAAACTTAAAAAGTAATATCAAGATATGAAAAAATAAAAAATACGATTGAGAGCTTTTCAATCGGGGATAAATCGTCCATCTCCTTATTTTAATAACCCAAAATTTATTTCATTTCTGATTATTATGTACCTATTAAGGAAATAATGCAGAAAATGGTATAAATAAGTAAGGAAAAAAAGCAAAAAGAAGAAAATTTCTAAATAACAAGGTGTCGTAGAAGTCAGAACAACAATTTTTTAAACACATTTGTCAAAGGAAAATGTTCTTAGCTTTATAGTCCTTTGCTGCTTGAAAACTCAACAAACATTAATATATTACCGAGAATTTTAACTGTTTCTTTTTATATCACTTTGGAAAATAGGAGCGCTTTGGTAGCACAAACAAACTGAAACAAAAAAAATACAAGTTGCAAGTTGTTTCTCCAGCGATAAATTACCCGAATAACGCAGATAACTGAATCGCATTTGTCACTCCATAACCAAGGGGACGGAAGGATTCTTCCCCCTTTTTTTCTTAATAACTATAATAAGAAATGAGTTTTTTTCCCTTCAAAAAGCTTGTTTTTACTCGTGGCTTTATCCTTCAGGAATAATAGCTTGACTAAAAAATATCTTGGCTGAGTTTCAGATCTGCGCCACAAAAGGGATTCTTTCGATAAAGGGGAGAATTTGTGGGAGCATCGATGCATTTCACGGACGTCGAAACTTCTTGCGAATTGGGTTAAGCGAAGAATTATATAAGAATTGGCGTTCATCGCACATTCCGTATCCATCACTCACCAAGTTTCTGTCTTGCCGCAGCACGTTTCAGAGAAGAAAAGGAACCATTTTTTATTTTATTTCGAATAACAAGAATTTACCAAAAGTATTAAGCACTCCGAAAAAATGTATCTCGTTGAATGCAATGTTTCACTCGTTTTTTTATTGTTTTGTGGCTCATGTACTATTTGTATGACCATTTCTGCGGTTGAGTCGTACAAATTCTCTCGTTTCCTTATTGTTTTGTTTAAAGACAACATGCATTCCTAAACTTGAAAACATTTTTCACAATGATGCTATTATTGACGAGATTTAGAATAACTTTCACTAAAGAGTGTCAGTTCAAAATGACATTCCTTTTTTCGCTTTATTTTCAAGGCGATGAAAGGAACTAGTACATGATAATTTATGGTTAGATTTTCTTCTTTATTTTGAATATACATTTGGAAATAAACAGAAACAATTACTGTATCTTGGATCATTTACAATAGCAAATAAAAATGTCACTAACTAAACTATCATAGCTTCATAGCCATCTTAACACCAGTTATTGATTACATAATTAATAGAAAAAAATTAATGATAATTCTGCTTTAAATTAAATTGTATGTGTAAACTGTATCAAAACGATGCAGTTCCTTTCATAAAAAATTAAATACATGAATATTTAAATATTACTTTAGAATTTAATTTTATCCTTTTAATAATTTAACATAATTTTTTACAACCTAGTAATTGTGTTATGCTCCTTTCGGATAATAACGGTATCAGCTGCAAGCGATTGGAAGTAGGGTGAAATCGTGACATTATTGAATCGCATCATACAAAACAGGAAATTCTTTTATAAAAATATTCTTCCTAATTGCAGTTCCAATCAAACATTTTAGAATGAACTGAAAGGATCGCCTAAATTGTTTGATAAAAACGTATTGCACGCATTAATTTAATCAGAACTCACTTTTAATTAATGCATTTAAATTATTTCTTCAGCAACAAAATAAATTTAACTCGTTTCTCACACAATCATTTTTCAACTGAAAGGACGCATCTCTTTACCATTTTTCCTGTAGCATCCATGAATTAGGAAACGATGCTTAGAAGGTATTTGATTTACTGGAAATAAGAGCTACATTTATAAACCATTTTTAGTATCAATAAACCTCTGTAGTATAAAATTCAACGAATTTCTCCAAAATTTAGTTTTGCTAGTATTATTCTTTAAACCGCTTAAGCAATAATTTCTAAGAATATGAATCCTTATGACAATATTATTAAAGTAAAAAGAATTCGAAATGCATCCTCTTGAAAACTTTTTTTTCGTGAAAATTTAAACCAAGACTTTAATTTAAATACTATCCAAAGAAATAATCGCAAGAATAAAATAATAATAATAATAACGCACTTCATTTATAATAAATAAATATTTTTCTTTTTAAATTTTGATTTCCTCTCAGATTCCAAAGTGTATGACAAAATCTATTTAAAGATTAATTTAAAGATTCAGTAAAATCTATAAGGAACACAAAGAGCACTGAATACTATACAGCGCTGTTGAAAGTTCGCTCCATCACTTTGGCTCATGCACCAATTTTCGATGAGTTAAAAAAGTGCGGAGTCATTTTGATCTTAACAAGCCAGGTGATTATTCCGTATTCAATTTACTTTTTTAACAAGAAAATTATTCATCGAAATATATGAATTTGAGATAAACACTAAAATTATCTCCACTTCACCTTCAAATTTTCTGCATTTATCCTTATAGTATCTTTTCCCTTTTTATATATAAACACTAAAAAAATCATGTTTAATGTGTGTAAAATATTTAATATTTTAGAAAACTGACTTTTTAAATAGAGAAATTTTATTGTTTAATTAACGTGCTCTTCCATTGTTAAAAGCTTGCATAAATCTGAACAAAAAGCCCCGGTCTAGACATTAGGAGTTCTCCCCAAAATTTCTTGCTTGATCTCTAATGAATTGCTATCCTCCTCATTTTTACCGTTAAATATTTGATCTTTGTACCAGGGAACTACTTTATAAATAAGTTTTTTTATGATGCTTGAAAATAAAGCTTGAGCACCTTTAATTTTGACTAACTAAAGCAAAAATTTGACTGAAACTACATTTTACCGAATTCCATCGATCTAAATCATTGCCTTGTTAAGCTATTAAGCTAATAAGTATGCAAATGTGCAGACCGACAGTCCATGAACCTATAGACGGATACGTTTCAAAATTAGATGCAGATTTACATTTTATATGCAAAAGCTTTGTGTTACATTCTATCTATTTAGATCTCTATGTTTGTATTTATAATGAGAAAGGTGCTTTTGAATTTTTGCGTTCACGGGCAAGCAGGTATAATTCCTAAATTATATAATTTTCAGGAATTACAAAAACTTCGAATTTTGTCAAAACTTCGAGTTCCAATTTTCTTGGGCGGGGGTGGGGTGATTAATCTTTGTACTTTCTCTTCGTATGCTAGACAGTAAAGGAAAACAACTTTTTTTGTCTCTTCTGTTCAAATACAATTTAATCTCCATTTTTCTGGAAAAAATTGGATTTGTTCCGTTGTGGACGGAAGAAAGGTTAAAAAACGCATTCATTTATTGACTGAGGAATTTAATATTTTAAGGGTTTGTTTTTAACTTATTTATATCTTTGTAACAGTGTGAAAATATCATTGACAGTCTGTTTCTAAGTGGGTCGTGCTCCTTCTGAAAGACTTGGTTAGTAGATTTCTTTTTCTCTCATCACTGACGATCAGTATTGCTGAAGGTTTTCTCTCTATTTCACCCACAAAAGGAGCAGAAAGTAACAGCTTCAGATTTTTAAAAAAATTTCTAGGCAAGCAATTTGACAAAAAAAATGATTACTCCAAATGCTAGATTGCCTGTTGGTAAGGACGAGAGTATAAAAAACAAAACTACAACGAATTATCTCAAAGTAAGTTATTTCAAGATTAACAGCTGCATTTCTCTCCTTCCATCTTGCAGATTGTACTCATCCCCGCAACCCCTTCGGCCACCCTTTCACTCCCTTTAGTCTGGCTTCAGCGACATAAAACTCTAAACGCAACTCAAGCTCGGCATCCGTTCTTCGTTACGAGGTAATTTAACTTCCCTGTAACCGGCAACTGCTTTGGCTTTATGTTTGTTTGTGCAAGAAAGTTGGCCGCCTGCAATTCAGGCATAACAGGAGAAAGATCCTTTCGAACTTAACCAGCGAAAATTGAAACTGACAAGCGGGAGATGTGCTCTCGCCCATCTGTTGACGTTGGCAGAGCTCCCTCTATTTAGCTGCGAGTGAATCGAGGATGTTCGGCTGCTTCTCATGCATTCGGACACTCGTAGTGAGATAATGTTGTGTGAGGATGGTATATGCTGGTAGTATCATAGTTTTAAGGCCAGAATGTTTAGAGTTTACGTTGTTGTTGCCATTAGTGGCACTGCTATGGACAAGGTTCACCGAGACATCAACATGTATTAAGCCGAAAGGAGAGTCTCTTGTTTTGTTGTAGCGCCAAATAAGGCCAAGAGTAGGACTTACACACTCATCACAGTCGCTTGCACCGTCCCTTTTTACAGGAAGGCACATTCAGTCCCCTTACTGATGGAACAAAGAAGAACTCTGCCCGAACCAGGGACGCCCAGCTCTCGAAGATGACGCGCTGCCTCTGTGCCAGGACACCGGGAAGGGGAATGTAGTAATTAGAAATATCGCTCACACACGTAAAAAACAACAACGGGAGTGATCTCTTCCTTTCTCGCCTATACTCTCTAGTTATTCCACCAAGCGTTAAGTGTTTCAACAAAAATGGCGATGGGGTGCAATAGAGGAATATTAAGCTGCGGCTTGAGTTTAACATTTCAAATGAACAGATTGTATCAGTCTTGTTGAATTTCGACGATTAATCCCTGATATGCGATTAATAACATTCAAAATTCGAATTCATGTTTTATACCATATTTTCACAATCAATCTAAGCAAGAAATTGCCACAGAGCTAGAATTGTAGTCACAAAATCGTATACCAAATTTGAATCGCAATTGCGTTTCTGCATCACCGAACTCACACGCGTATAAAAGCACAGACTAACGGACAGTCAACTGCTTGATGGATTTAATTCAAAAGCTGATAGATGTCTGCAATATAGTTATAATAAATCCGGATTTTATCCATTTAGTTCTTTTTAGTAGATTTTATCCATTTAGTGTATTGTAGTCGCCAAGCTAAATTATATTCGAACAGTCTGATTCCCTATGGATAATGTCTGAAAAACTGATAAAAATCTAAAATTAAATAAGTAAGAACATTTGAAAAGTATTTGATAAAAATCCAGAAATGTGGAGTAAAATCACATTTTTAATTTTCTTCATCTAGCTTAAAGCGGTTTACGGTTGTCTTTGTCAAAGAAAGGCAGGCAGATTTTAAAAATGTGTTTTTAGTACTCGGGAAAGTTTAAAACGATACTTTCTCAATACTTTGTATCCGAAAAAGTGAAAAGATGGAAATTTGTTAATTAAAGTTGTCAGAGAGTAAACACAGTCTTAAGTAAAGATGTTTAATCACGCTATAAACAAACATTCTTATAGTTTTCTTTCCTATTTTTTACAACATTCTTTGATAGCACAAATGCTTCTAAGTAGCATTCTGAGAAGAAGGAAAAAACTATTCCATATTGTAACTACAGGTAATAAGATAACAATGAATTTAACACGCAATAAAGTTTTTTTATTACTTTCTCAAAATAAAGGAAACATATTTTTAAAGATTTCCATTTAAATATAAATCAAATGTTATAATTATCTTGGTCCACTATCTTTTCACAAATAAACAAAGTATTTTTGCCGCATATTATCACTTAAGTAAACTGTCTATCAATATCTAAATTGCATCTACAAGACTATCAGTTACACGGTTACTATTATTCATAAATAATCTTTCATTAAAAAATAATTCCTTTATAGTTGATGAGAAAAATTTAAGCTATAATAGTTCTCGTAAAATGCTGTAGTCAACATGACTCAAACACTGCACGAGATGATGGAATCGCCGACTATGTAAGCTGAAAGCTCTCACGTGAATCCTTTTTAAATTTTTAAAACTTTCCTTTTTTGAGTTCCAAAAAATGGCCATCGAAAATTTAAAATATGTATACCTATCGACTTTTTGAAAATATACTGCTTTTTAAATTTTATTACGGTAAAAAATCTAGATCAAATTTGCACATCTGAAACCCAATGGAAAATCTTTTGAATTTTAATCTTAAACAAAATAACTTATTATATGCAATTCTTCTTCCCTGTTACTGACACTATATGCTCCAAAAATTATTTTATATTACTTATATATATATAATTAGTACAAGAAACAAATGAGGATACGAAATGGTCAATCAAATGAGAGAAATTTTTGTAATATTTCAATATATATATATATATATATATATATATATATATATATATATATATAAACAAAAGATTAATATTATTTATGTTACTTCAAAGAAAATCTTAAAAATGTTTATATATCTTCTTGGATTAAATTGCTTGGCTACAATTATTATCATCATTTTATTGAGATAATTTAAAGATTAGTTTATTTTATAATTAGTTTTCAGTACTTTCAATATAAAATTCTTTGCTAAAGTTATTTATTTCAAATGAAAGGTGAAACTTATTTATTCCTAAAGTAATTTAGAAAGGTGTGATGAATTTTTGTGAAAAGAAGGTCCAAGTTTATAATTTCGTATTTATCATACGCACAAAATTTGAAGAAAGGACGGATTGTTCAATAGAAAAAAAACCATCATACATCAATCGCTTTATTATCAGAATAAGAAATGCTCTCCGTAGCTTTTTCAATTATTCGTCATTTTTTTTTCTGTCGTAGACAATTAAGCTCTGGTGAGCTTAAAATGTGAGAGCAAATAGCACTGGTTAATAATGAGTGTAAATGCGACAGGGTGAATCTAAACGAAACCCTTTTCTGCATACTGGAAAGGTTCCCAAAGGTGCAATTCAAGAAAAAGGAATTTTCAAACTAAGCTTTGAATTTTAGGTTCCGAACACAAATAAGAATTCCAGCAAATAAAATTTATTTTTAATTACATAAAAAATGTATGCAATATTATTCCTCCTAAAACTGTAATACTTGATTAATATTAATTACATTCATTACTATTAAAAATTCAAAAGCGAAATTAATGAATGTAACCTTATTTTTCTTTTTCAGTAATAGCAAATGCAATTTTTAAATAAATAATCGAAATTATGTTTTTAATAATTACATTAATAAATACTTGTTAAAAGGGAAAGAAATTAATAAATGTAATGAAATATTCGAATAATCATGCACAGAGAGCAGAGTTTCTCTAACTGCGTGTTTATTTTGCAATTCTTTTTGATAAGTGACTATTATTTTTATTATATTTCTATTAATTTTCAGTCCAATTGTTTTTCTGAAAGATCGGAAACGCACTAAATAAATTTGCAGAATATTATAACCTAGCAATTTCTGATCTGCACCAAAGTCAGCACTATCGGCCAACCTTCGTGAAAATTTATTTTAAAAAAACTATTAGCGATCAGAAATTAATATGGCTTTATAGCAACACCTCTCAGAATTTGCCGAAAAAGAAATGTTCCCCGCATTTTCTTTCACATATAACAAAAATTTTACTAAACGCATATTCATCATAAATATTAAGCTTAATCTGTACCACACCTATTGATTTAGAACAGCTTAATATTTTATTATGAATTGATATAAATATTTCCATGCCATATGACTTGGCTTACCTGAAGAAGCCTTTGTGCTGTAAAGCATAAACTCAAACCATGTCTAAAATTATTTATGAAGGGTCCAGCTTTAAATTTTTAGAACAACTCTTTTTACATATGTGTGAATTAATAAACTTGATAATAATACAGATCATGTATTATTTTAATTTTGCATGCATTAATTTTTAATACATAAATTCGAAGATGCCTTAGTAATGATTAAGGTAATTTTCACAGTAGTGTTATTTGAAAATTTCCCTAGTCTTAAAAATAAAAGAAAATTTAATGTGAATGATTTCATCTTCCATCGAATCTCTTATTACCTAACATTTATTTATTAAATATCCGTTTTTCCTCATTCGTAAAGGAAACAATAGAAAACCGTTTTATTATCAGAAGAAAAGAACCATGTTTCAAATGGACAATAAAACTTCTAAAATCCTATTTCAAAAACAATTGTTCATATCATGAGGATCGTGTAGATTAAGTAAGAAGTGTAATATTTTTGTAGCTGCATTAGAAAATTTCAATCTCAACTGTAAGAAATATCAACTTATACCTTCCTAAATATTTAAATATAGTTTAAATTTTTTCGCTTTATTATTGATATTAATTCTTGAAAAGTTTGTTTGCATTTTAGAACGAATTTATAAGTATGAAATTTGATGATAATCACATTTTCTTAGTACTCGAATGTTAAGGGAATCAAGAAAGAGAAAACCGGAACTGCCACACCTCATTTGGGAAAGAGTCGGAAGAATTTTTTTTAAGATTTAATTTTTTTAATTTTTCGTTAATATTTTTTTTTAATTTGTGAGTTTGAAATATTTACATGCTTATTATCAAAATATGAAATTATTCGGGCATTTTATTAAAATATATAGATATTCCTCAGAGAAGTGTCAGAAATGAGAATGTCTACATATTTTAAGTAAAAATATCTTGAATGTTACAATTAAAAATTACAAGAAAAGGGAATTAATTAGTTTTAACTTGCAAAATATAATAAACTCTTAATGTGAATCACAGTTTTAATTTTCTCAAATTTTTATTTAACTGCTTCATGTTCCGGAAAATATAATTTCGTAATCAACCCTTGTTCCTTTCCTGACGAGCTACGTTTTTCAAATTCTGTATACCCGTATATTCTCGCTGACCCTATACGTTGACCATTAATCATTTTAAATTTTAGTCCTAACATAAAGAATAAATTTAATTGCATTTATATTCAGTACCAATAATCTTATGAGGTCGCGAGTTGTTTTCAGTGTTCAATCATACTTATTATAACAAATAATTAATTAGATTGTAGGAAGTAATTAAAATAAATATTACACAATTTAGTTTAATGAACTTCCAAATAACGCAAAGAAGAAGAAAATTGCTCTTCTCACAGCGCGATAGTTTTCTTACAACGTGATAGGCTGCATCGAATGAAATGTGAAATAAATTTTACCCTTTTAAGATTTTTTTCTTTTCTTTACTTTTTAGTGCTTGCGTTGTTGTTTATATAGGAAAGCTGAAGTTCAAAAAAATATGTCACTAAGAATTCGTTTAACTATAAATAACAAGTATGTCTGAAATCGCATAAATCCTGATAATAGCGTATGTCCCAAGTAATGGGATTTCCTGTTACATGGCAAATGTTTCAGTGTTGCAAGAGAGTCAATCGTACCCTAATTGAAACGTGAATTTAAATCGGATAATTGTAAAAGATATTTTACTTATAAATCAGAGAGAAATAAAATTCATTGCCCTTATACTGAGTAATGTCAACATGAAACGAGAGTTTTGCAAAATCAAAAAAGAAATGTTGTCGCAAAATGAAATCGTCTGCTGTGTGAGCAGAGACGTGTACGACGCCGGGAGAGACAATTGCCCGCTTTGCTGAGTATCAAAATTCTCGCAATTCCCGGCATCTGATATTTCGCAACTCATGCGTCGCCGGACGTAGATAGGCTTGGGAAATGCATATCTCCCTCTTATTACCGAAGTCTGATGGAAGAGAAGGGTGATAAATCTAAAATGAATCGAAATGAAATGGAAAATTGTCACTGCTTCCGCTATCTCCTTCTTCAATTGCATAGCATCACATTTTTTTTAAAAAAAATATTTAAATAACATAAAAAGTGAAATGTTATAATTTGCTTGTTAATAAATTCTATTGATTTTTTAAAAAACAAAAGCATAAAATAACAAAATAACTGAATTCGCGAACGGTAAGGTATGATATCAAAGCACAAGAGGAAAATAAAAAAAAATACAAGAATTCAGAAGAGATCAATAAGCAAAATGTGCAATTCTAGATATTGTTAATTTTTTTTCAATAAAATCATGCATTTTACAGAACATAAAAGCAAAATCCTAGCCTGTATCTGGTAGAATTAAGAAGATATAATTTTGTTTTAAGATTTAAGCCGAGGTAATAATTTTAACACAAACTCTATATTAATGAATAAGAAAAACGGAAGCAATTTGAATCTCCAATAAAAAAATGTTTTTGATAAAAATAGACTAAGAAATAGACAGAATTACAAATTTTCGAAAAGCATGCTTCAGATTTATTCATAATATATATTGTATTAACCACTTGACATACGAATTTATTTAACTTTCTAATTAGATAAATCATCCTATTTTGGTCATTTACTGCTAATTTGATTTTTTTTAATTATATATGGAGCATTTGGAATATTAAAGCGTTTCGAATTGATTTTTACGCCTTTAATTAAATTCTGTTGCTTAGTTGCAGACTTGAAAATAAACATTCATTCGATGCGCTTGTCGGACACGTCATTGTATGCGAAGTGGTTAAGTACGCTTAAGTTTTCATAAGATTATGCTTCGCTCAAAATGGTTCTTTCGCATTAAGTGGGTAATGGGGAAATATTGTAATCGTAAAAAAAATCTTAAATAATAGGATCTCCAAATCTTGTATCATCCCAAGCCTGGAAAAAGTTTCTTTGGATTTAAGATTACTTTTAACACGATAACTGTTAAGTGGGGAAAATTATAATGATACAAAAGTTCAAATATTTGAAATGTATTTTCAGTTTTTGCAGGAAAATTATGTTTGTAAATATTGATACGAAATGTCCACGAATTTATTAACACCTGCCTGTCTGTCCATGAATTTATTAACACGGTGTTTGAAGGACACCACAAACTGTGTAGATTAAATCTGGCATCTGAAGGTTGGTGGACTTGAATTGAATTCGGAGCTAAATCTGCGAGAGGCATGGCAGCCAAACCTGTGTATTCGTGTGCATATGACTACAACAGTTCAAAAACACCACAAGCTACATTAAGGAATTCAGACTTGGGTTTCGATTTGATTAAAATCTCGGGTTCAGCTGGTCAGGGGGAGAGGCCCAAACTACTTACTTCTGTTTTTCTTACTTTGCAGCTGTAACCGAGGAGGAAACCTCCAAAGATCAAAGATAAATAAAAGCATTTCCATCTCCAGTTATAATCCTCCATTCGGGTCTGGGAAAGACAGGACATCTCACTTTTCAAAATGCGCGCATTTCGATCCATATAAAAGGGTTCTTTCTTCTTTAGTCTTGTTATGCATTCTACTTGAAAAAAATCACTCACCAATGAAAGTTTTAAAATGATCCAGCCCCCTGCACCATTAATATCCTCCTTTTTTATTTTATTAAAGAAGGGGGAAATTTTACTCTCATTCGAAGCTGCTGCAATTCAATGAAAGTGATTTTTTTTTAAAAAAAAGCTTTTTATGGAAATTACATGTCGCCGTCCTTTTTTTTCAGGGCAAATACTTTTTTTCGCCGAAGATCTTGAATTTATAAGCATAATATATCAAGATCATTCGAGCTAACAATAGCGCTTTTGAGAGTCTCTTCATTAGAAGTTCCGACCTTTTAAAGCAATTCAGCTGAAAAATATTACATATCAATTCTTATTACAATAAGATAATATCTTTAAAAATCTTCGGTTGATCTTGCTGAACTTATGTTGAATTTTGTATCATATTTGGCGACCAGCTGGCCGCTGAAGATATTGGTTGTGCTTAGCTTTAATTAAATTGTGTTTTGCATCATTTATTTATAGTTTTCTCACTGCAGAATTTTTATGCATCAAATTGTGATATGCTGAGAAAACACTTTATTTATCATTTCTGTTTATTGTGTACTTAAACCCCCTTAGAAGAGTTACGTCAGAAGAAGTATAACTTTCGTAATCTAACTCTACATTGTCTAATATTATAAGTTCAATTTTTGCTCATTCTTTCGTTAGAAAAGAGCCTGAACCATCAAGTGGGCCAAGTCATGCAAATAAAAATATTATATTAGCCTTTATTTTACAATTCATATGTATAAAAAAAACTAATATAATTTTGCCGCTATAAATCACCGATTTTTGAGAATAGTATGTTCATAGAATTTATCAGAGATTTAGCAGCGAATCATGTTTATTTGCAGTTTTAGGCAGAGCAGGTACAAGTCTTCTTTTTTTCAATCTCTACTGTAAGTTCACTCTCTCCCTATATATAGTTCAAATTTTCAATCGTTAATAAAATACTTTCTATTCATCCAATCAAGTTCAAGTAGTATTTTTTTAACTTTGATGATATTTGATGATAATACAGTTTTTTCAAATATTAATTCCTTATTTCTTATTAATTAATTAAAAACTAACGTTCCCGTCAAAACTCTTCATTTCCTCGCAACCAAATAAGTAAAGAATTCAGTTTGTTTTTCCCCTCGCTGAAGAGGTTAGGCTTAACTTGTTTACGGCCGATTATTTCAAACGATTCTGCTTATTCTCTTAATTTTTGATGCATTTAAAACCAAGCATTGTTAATGAATCGATTTTCCGAATCCTTTTAAAGTACTTTCAAATTGAAATAATACAAAATGTTGAAAATTCGACGCCAGTATAATTTTTTGATCAATTATTTATAGTAATGGTAATTGTCGAGCCGCGATCATCTAGTTGGTATGGCGTTGGATTCGCATTCCTTGGGTTGCGAGTTCGAACACCATATATAGAAAAGCGAATGGAACTTGCCAGGAAATTCGCTTTATATTTTGCCTTTTAATATTGTTATTCTGTCATATTTATATGCATGTTTATATTAATTTATTATTTAATAAAAAGTAACTAAAATAAAAATTTTCTTTGTTAACCTAAGTAGTAACTGATTTTTAAAAATTATTTTTTATATTACTAGCTTAATATCTGACCAGTATATAAGTAGAGAAGTAAGTATTATGAGTGATAAATAACCAAAGTAATAAAAACTACAAAAACGAACCCTTATTATTACTTAATGATTTCCTTACTTAAAATTAATAAAAGCTTATTAATAAAGCTTACTTACAATTAATTTTATTTTTGTGATAAATTATAAAGAATTAATAGACTTCAAACAAGTACGACATTAGAAATTATTTTAGAGATTCTTCCAAATGCAAATAGACTTTAACAGACATATGAACTGTCTAACAATTTCACTGGTTTTAATAATTCAATGTAAAAACAACAGCTGTCTAATATTTTGTAATTCTATTAATTTTAGTTTCCTTTTATAAAATCATTTATTTGGAATCATCAAGTAATAGACAATTTGTCATTTCTTTTGCTAACGATGTGTGACGATTAATGGTAAGAAAATAAATTTTGCAATCTTGAAATTCTGAAACACCCTGTAGATGTTATTCTGAATTCGAATTTGAAATGAAATAAATAAAAGATAAAATAATTGGTAGCAACTTGGAATATCAATTTCAACTGCAAAATTTGTCAACCTGAATTCGAATGATATCACTATACGCACTTTAAAATCATTTTACCTCTTTCAAATTCTCTCCATCGACTTCAGGTGCAGAATCAGCCTAATCCATCCCATTGAAAAGTTTAAAATTTCTTAGCAATAAAATGCTTCTGTTCTTGCGTGCAGATGGGAATATAACACAACAAATGCATGACCGTTATTTTTACATCTTTTAATCGTCGATTTTCCCGGCTGAATTTGTTTCATTGCTGAGCAACATTCCACCTCAGCGCGCCGACTCAGTGAAGCTCTCAAGCAGACGATTTATTTGAGGCGATTTGTTTTCAAGTTTGAAGTTCAGCATCTGCTTCACAAAGCAGCATGGAAAACGAGTCTGAAAACAGCAAATAGATCATCGAAAACCTGCTTCATTCAAGTTATACCATTGTCTTATCAGATATAATTTGTATGTATTTTGCTTCTTTCCCTCTCATTAAATCCTCAAGTTTTCTTTATGTTCAAATCAAGTTTTTTAGTTATCGAGTTTTCATTAAACCATCTTTCTTACAAACAGATCGAAAGTGGGCACGTTAAGATTCATATACATTTCCATGACTCTTCTTTTGTTTGTTTCGGTTGGTTTTTCTTTTCTATACGAAACAGCATGAAACTCGGCTTTAGTTTTAACACCGAAAACTTAATTTGGAACTCAAATATGCAAGCCAGTAACGTTTGAGGTATTTTTGTAATCAGAAGAAAGATCTTTTAAGTTTAACAGAGAAATACAATTTTTTGTAGTTACAGTTGTATACTCAATTAATTCAGAATATGTAATGTAAGAAAATGAAAGAATAAAAATTTAACAAGAATGAAGCTGCTGAAATTGTAATTTTATAGATCTCTTATTTTATTATCTATTCCTATTTTAACCCTCTGCACTCGGAAAAGTAATTCGATGCATAATCATTCAATATACAAGGGCTTGCTTATTGCGCCGTTTTTTCGTGTGTGTATGTTTAAAATCAAATTTCTCCATCTTTTTACCATTCTCTAGGTATTTTCAATAATCAAAATTGGAAAATAAATAATTAAAACGTCAAAATGATGCACCGTTTTGAATGGTTCCAAGAGGCATCGTCGAGTTCAAAGGGTTTTAAAAAAACTTCTAAATTATCATGTTCTTTTTAAGTAAATGTTTTATAATCACATTTAGTTACAATTCTGACTTGTTTTCTTTCTCCTTTTTTAGTGTTCACGAAATATAATTACCTACTTCTTTGAATAATCGTGGTTCTGCATTGCGATCCTTTTAAATATCGGCGCAGGGTACCGATGTCATGCAGTGCGTATGGAAGAGTAAAGAAGTTGAATAACTTGATATTCCCTCAAGAAAACTCAACTTTATTAGTGGAAAAATACCACGTTACTTTTTAAAATGCAAATCCCGGCCGAATATTCGGAAAAACGTAAATGTAAAGATATTTAAAATGTCGTTTCACACAAAAACGTGCGTAAATACAAAGAGACAGCGATGGTAATCTGTTACAATCGCAAAAAGTTATTTATGATTTTTGGCTAATGCACGTAGTTCAAAATAATATTTCAGTGACTGTTTGTTGTCAGGATTGAGGCACCACATCACTTCCCTGCAGAGTGTAATATGGTACGATAAAAAGAGTTTAAAGGTAACGAGCAGATTTAGCAGAAAAGAATTAATTGAAGTGTAGCTATGCAATCCTCACTACAATAAGCATGTTTGAAAACATGTTTTTTTTTCTTCAACGCTAGTTTGAACATATTTGTTAAATCTTCAGTACATTATAAATGTAACCTCATCGCTATTCATCCTATAAACGAAAGTAAGGCCGGCTTGCTGGCACAGAGTTAGCTCGTCTTCCTCGTGTTCTGGGAGTCCCGGTTCGGGCATGGTTGTTCTTCTGTGTGTTATCTGTGAGATGTGTCACTGTGCATCCCTGTAAAAAGGGGCTGTGCAAGCGAATTTTATAAGTGTGTAACTAAAATCGTACTCTTGACCCTAGATGGAAGTACAACAAGAAAAGTGAAACAAGAGACGCTTATCTTCGGCATAAAATCTGCCGATGTATCAACGGGGCTTGTCCATGGCAAGTGCCATAAGTAACAACACAACGAATTGATTTTTTACTGTAATCTTGATTGAAAGATATACACAAGTAGACAGAACACAGATACACAAGTAGACAGAAATTAGATTAATGAATAAATGATAATTTTTTCTGAAAAATATTAGTATTATTGGATATGTTAGTTTCTTGCCAGTGCATATAATTGAATTGAAATACATTCATATATATATATATTTCAATTCTCTCTCTCTCCCTATATATATATATATATATATATATATATATATATATATATATAAAATTTAAAAAAAATGAATCATAATTATTAACAGAAGTGCTCAAGTGAAATATAACATAATAAATTGCTGAATAACTAATACTCCGATATGTCGCGAAAAGTAATTGCTTTAATAAATGGTTTTAATAAATCAATGAGTAAACCCATTAATTTATTAAAAGTATTTATATTAAAAATTTAAAACTAATTTTGTAATGAAAATACTGCATTTCTTGCACATTTCATTTTTGTGAACTAAACTAAGAATATTTTTCAAATCCATCCATTCCTGGGGCTCTAAGCAAATATCTAGCCTCAAATCCGTCTCTGACAACATTCCACGAAAACCTGTTATAGCGAAATGAGGAAAAATTTGTTATGGTATTACCAAGAAATATTTAAAAAATGCACAGTCCTCATTCCTCACATTTCAAAGAGAGAGGAGTAACAATGCGATTAAGTATTCCTGGAAGCGATGGAATTGGTGTAAATTTCATTGTAGGAATAATAAGTATTTTGCGTTTAAAAATAATTCAAAATTTTTTTTAAAAAAAACTTTAAATCAACTGAATTAGTATATATTTTTTAAAAACAATATTTCGATTCTTAGGTGATGTAAAACATTTTTTATTATATATCAGAAGCATAGATTAAATTAGAAGTTACGGTTACAAATAATAAAATATATTCTCTATTGCTTCTCATAAATGATACGTTTTTAGATTTTTTTTTTCAAACTCAAACTCGCCTGTTTAGCAATAAGACCCAACAGAGGATACCGAGTGCATACCTACAGTTATGAAAATTTTTATTATATGTGTGAGTGAGAGTTCAATTCAATGTATTTGCAACAATATTTTTTTATATATTAAAATAATGTAAACCAATTCTGGCCCCATACAGAATCAAACATTCCATAGTTTTTAAGAATAATCTTTTCTTTCTTATAATTTCGGAGTTTCATATCATAAGTGGTTCCTCGCATACTCATCAATTTATTCTGTATTTCATTTATCTTGCAGTTCAGTTTATCAAGGTGTGTCTTTTAAATCAATCTTTCATTCATTAGCAATTCAAGGTATGTCAATATTCTTTCATATTTAATCGATGTCTCATTAATTCAAATCCTTAAGATATAATTTTTTTCACATGGATACATTATAAATTTCGATTTTGAAGGGGTTATTTAAAAATCAAATTTCCTACACCAGTCTTTTGTTTTTTAAGCCAATTTTTAAATCTATGTGAAACAATTCCATGCGCTAAAAATGCTATTTTAAAAATTATCGCCTTAAAATCTCGTAAAATATATGCGTCACAAAATTACCCGAAGTCATTGGGGCTCCTCTTTCTTTTCAAAAGAGAAATTGGTTATGATTCAACTTGTTTGCTCATAATTCGCATACTAACCCTTTGCAATCGGAAAAAGTAATTCGATGCATAATTATTCAATATAAAGGGCTTGTTTATTGCCCCAATTTTATTTTTGTTTGTGTGTGTGTTTAACATTGAATTTCTCCGTCTTTTTACCATTTTGTAGGTATTTTCAATAATCAATATTGAAAAATAAACAAATAAAACGTCAAAATGATGCGCCGTCTTGAATGATGCCCAAGAGGCACCATCGAGTGCAAAGGGCCAAATGTTATGTGATTATTTTGTAGAGTATTTTATTCCATGCGGATAAATGCAAATTAGTTTATAAGAATCTCTATGTTTGTAAAATCTGTCCTCTTTTTTTTTTATTAATATACATTTTAATTCCAGAATCCTGCAAATTTTTCTTTTAGTTAGCAGTTGTTTAAAAATTGAGTTAACCAATCAGCGTTATTACAAATAAGATTTCTAATACTACCTATTATTAATCCATCGGTCCCTTATATGAATTTTAATTATCAATGATTAATTTTGTTTTAAAACAGTTTCCAAGTATACATATATTATACGACATTAAACCCTAAACCAAATATGGTTAAATTCAAAAATAAAAATAATATGGTCTGACGCAAAATATTGTACAACATTTTATGCCATTTGCGCTATGGGAAGGAATCTATAATTCAAATCCTGCAAAACGATTATTAGAATCTAGTAACAATATTATTTTGAATATAAGTTAAATACATTCTTACATGAATTGACACACACCTGGTAATCCCTTGGATGTTTATTAATATTCTTCAAATTCAGTGATTAAAAAAAACTTTTGGCCATTCATTTGATAAGATCCGAGAAATTTCTTATTCGTTCTCAGTAACAAGCCACTGGAATGGGTATTAATGTTTTTTATTTATTTAGATTTACAGAGGAGTCAAGCAAAAATATATCACTTTTTTTTAGTTTTCGAAGTTTCTTTTAAAAGTGCCGGAGCTACTGGAAGCGATTCGCCCTCAAGCCTAATTCCCGCTTTCTTATATAATCGCTGGAGGGATATAAACAACACACAAAATCGAAATTTTGTTTCCAAATTTCTTCGCTGAGTAAATAATATCTACGGGTGAATACTACGGAGCTGGAATATTTTTCTAAGGCGAGCCTTGGAGAAAAGAACGTTTCTTGCCTTAAGATAAAGATAGGCTTTTCTTTTCATATCACGATATCCAAAACTCAAAGACTTCCATCAGCTGATTAAAGTTTGATCACTTCATTTCATTAACACTTTATGGTTCAAAACAACCAAGTTCCGATAACACTTTAATAAAGCTGCACATTTTCGAAGAGATAAAATAAAAGTTGTTTAAAATTCCATAGATTACATTCGACTGCTCCTTAATTTTTTTTGGTTCAAGGTCTTTATCCAGAGAAAGGAGTCATAATAAAGGATCCATCATTTTCATACTGGATATTTAGATATTTTCTTTTCTATTCTTTAATTTGATACTGCATTAAAAGACTCTTGGTGAAGTTGAAAATAGGATGAATTCACGATTACCGGAGGATTTGAACTCTGAAACATTACTAAAAAAACTGCAAATAAAAAAACTATATAAGTGAAAGTTTAAAGACAGAAAAGTGGTCACTTTATCATTAAAAAATTCAATAAATTAAAAACTTATTTTAATACAATATAAACACTGAAATTATTTAAAATATAATCTTTATTTTTTTAATAAATATGACCATTCTTATAATATAAAACCATATGAAAAAGTTGCAAAGTATTTATGCTTTTATAAATAATTATTATTGTATTTTTGTTTTAAAAAAATAATCCGGCGATTTGAGGAGGAAAAAGATTAAAATGAAATCCACTATGCATAGTTCAATGTATTATGTCAGAACATCATTTCTTGAACGGCCAAGCACCACGTGCTCGCACAAGTTAAACTATATTTTTATTCATTTTAATTGTTTCATTGAATAAGTCACTTTAGTATTGCAAACGGTCGTATTTCAATACTATTTATTGTTTTAAAAAATATCACATTTCCTATTTATTTCATTTCATATAATCACGTGCTCTAAATGACATTTTTCTAGGTTTTATTCGCTGTAGTCATTAACTTACTTTTTTTAATTAGAGCTTTTGTAAATGCAATGACCACACGTTATTAAAAGTTTATTTTTGAGACCCTCGTGCAGATAATAACATTTTTATTTTTCGCTTACGGATTTTTGTTGACGGCAAAACGATCATCGCAAAACAAACATCATGTTCTGATATACTAAAAATGAAACAACCCGACAATGAAAATAATTTTAAAGGAGGTTATCAAAGAAAGGGATATAATTTTTTAAAAAGTGATGATCAGATTTTTTTTAAAAATTGATAAATTAAAACAAAACACAAAATTGCACTTTACAAATCATTCATAATTAAAAGCTTCAAACTGATGGCAGAAAATATTTCAGTGTCCAAACCGCGTTGAGTGAAAAGAAAATTATCAAATAAGAATGAGTGAAAACAAATAGTTTAGATAGTCTAACTCGTGAAACCATTGGGAAGTAAAAGCCTACTACGAAGTTAACTCACCAAAGAAGGCATACTTTGAACACCATTAATAATGTAAAAATATGATGAAACGATTTCGTAGAACAAAGTGGTTATTTTAAGTTTTTGCTCCCACAGAGAAATTTGAAATGCAAAGCGTGAAATAAATCTTTAAGAAATTAATAAATTTCTCGAAAAATTGTGCAAACGTTTATTTATTTATTTATTTTGAAAAAACTTTTCAGAATTTCAAAATAATACGCACATTTTATGCCAGGATAATATTTTTGGAAAATACCTTTGAAAACGCCAAATTAGTTATTGATTTTTTATTAATTAAAACTTAAAGTAGAATTTTGGAAAAAAAGAATAAGCCAAGATACATATTTCCATTGTTTAAAGTATATAAAACAACTACTTTTGGAATGACCTTAGGTGGCAAGCTCCGTTCGCGGAGAAGATTGCTGGATGTGACGATACAAAGATTTCATTTATTGCCATCGGACTTCTATCTGTTATCGTTTGAGAATTCTTGATTTCACAATGCCAGCCGTAACAAAAATTATATTCTTTCTTTTCGTAACGAGGAGAAAAAATATTCCATTTTTTTCTTTGGCCAAAACTAAAATTTGCTCAAAAAAATTCGAAAGCCTGATTTTTAAAAATTACATTCGCTTTAATTTTATTGTAAATAATCTTATTATTATTATATTTATTCATGTGAGTTTTGTCTCGGTGTTTTCCCCTTTCTATTCATTTTATTTTACTTCTTCGATTGTAACAATCACAGATATTTCGAGGATGGTAGATATTCTTTCTTTTAATCAATTACGTCGATTAATTGTTTAATTTTATCGAAATACAATGGATGAATCAGCGATATTCCGTATAATAAATATAACGAATAGCAAATCGCCGGAATTGGCTCTATTTCTTCCCCCCTGACATTGCTTGCGAAATGTATCTCTTCCCTTTCAATTTACTATCTTCAATGCTCATATGATATGTGTTTATATTCGTTTTCCGGCGTCCCGCCCTTGGGGTAGCGCCTCTGCCCCAGGTTCGAGTCCAGGTCCGCACATGGTTGTTCTTCTGTGTGCTATCTGTGAGATGTGTGAATGTGCCCCCTTGTAAAAAGAGGCTGTTCAAGCGAATGTGAGGAGCGAGTAGCCAAAGGCGTTCACTTTGGCCCTAGTTGGTGCTACTACAAAACAAGAGACGGTGATAAGACTTCATTCGATGGCTACCTCAGCGAGCTTGTCCATGGCAAGTGCCATGAGAAACAACAGCAACAATACATTTGTTTTTCAAATAAGGAATTAAAAAAACAGAGCCGAGATCCAAGAGAATGCTGAAATTGACTTTCATGTTAAACAGGAATATGTTTCAGGTAGAATGAGAAATCTCAACTTTTCGACTGCTTGATGAGAATTCAATTTATACTCGAAAGTGTTAAGAGAGTTCACTGTAGTCCTCACAGATCATTTTTGCGCAATTTTAGACTCTTCATCCAGTCAAGCAAGGAAGTTTTAAAGATTTTTTAAATCAATTTATTGCATTTGAACTATAAAAACTGCTTTACGTCTCTTAGATCAAGCAGAAGAGGGCCCTTTTCCCTTAGCCAGGCGGAAAGTCTACATTATTTGTCGATTTTTCGCTGCCACCTGGCTAGCGGAAAAGTACCCAGAGGAAATGCGTTTCAATCTTTAAATTCATTTTTTATTAATATTGTATTTCGTAATTGTCATACCTACTCGAAAAATAATAAGAGCTGCAATCAAACTCGAACATTAAAAAAAAGACCTGAATGATTACTTAAAACAAGTGTTTTACAGCAAGTATATTACAAACAATTTAAAAGCTTACAGTAAATCTTTGCCTTCTCAGGTTTAATACATTGTTGTTTTTCTAATCAAATATGCGTAGAATGTGAGTAAAGAGAATGAATGCATTTCGTCACACTGCCTGGGAGGTTGCGTTAACAGTCTCATTGTTTCAACAAGCGCTTTTGCAAATTGAAATTGCAATCTGAATGACTGCCTTTTACAAACAGGCTTGAGCTATTGCAACATGAATGTTAATGCGACTTTTGACGTTTTGTAATTTCATTCAGACGAAAAATGCGAAAACTCTGTAATAGATCAAACAATACAACGCTCCTTAATTTTCTCAAAAATTTAGAAGAATTAAAAACTTCTCTAGAGCAGATTTGTTGTTCGATGCAAAGAAATAAATTCAAAAATTTCAATTTGAAAAATTCCTGTCGCAATATAGGAAAGCAAATTATTTTTGATTAGAAATATATTTTTAAAAAAATCAAATTCTTTCCTTTAATCATTAACTTTTTCTAATTTGGGGAAGGACGGATATTTGAAGAATAAAAAGGATGGAAGAGAATGTCGATGGTTTTCTAAAAAGTGCAAAATGAGTAAGTTAAAAGCTATTCAAAATTAAGAATCGGAAAGTACGTTTCAGTTCATAGCTTTTAAGCAATTGTATATGTCGGAACTTTCAGTAAAATAATTGTATGCTGCTATGAATCAATCATTCGATGAATTTGAATTATTTTTCCACCTACCACCATCATCTCTTTACTGTCTTTCGCCAGTTCGAGTACTGTCAAAATCAGTCGAGTTGACCCGAAGAGCACCGCTATTTAAAGGGAGTTGTGGGGGCGATTCGTGAACTGTTTGAAGCTACTTGGCAGAATAGGTTCCATCATGAAAATCGAAGCAATCTATCTAAAATGCTATCTTACTACACCATTATTGAATCTACATCTTTATTTTATTTACACCATTATTGAATCAACACCTTTATTTTATTTACACCATTATTTGAATTTAATCATCTATCTACGCTTTTATTTGAATTTAATAATCGTTTTTCAATATTGAACTGTGGATTAATTTTATGATAGAGAATGATCCTGAAATGAGAAGAAAGACCTCCAAACGAATTTAAACATTTCTTTTGCTAATTGAATTAATTTTATCACAGAAAATTATCAGATTACTATGCAATTGTCCTCATAAACGAATTTATTCGTCATTCTCGGTGATTAAAGTTGAATTAATTTTATCATAGAGAATGTTCATCAAATTACAACTAAAAGGCTCCACAAATGAATTCTTTAAGGAAATAAAATTAATTTCGCTTATTAGCTTTATCAGTGCATCTTGAGTTCGGTTTCGTCGTATAAAAATTAGAATCAAACCCAGGTTTGGACATGCTCTCTTTTCCAGTTAATATCCACAATTTTGACAGGACACTTCACTCATATCTCATAATAATAAATGCATTTAAACAAATATTTACATTTATATAAACAAATATGTATTTTGGAAATGTATTATTGGGCCTACTTTGTCTCAAAGCTATGATTTAGCCAAGAGAGAATGTTGAATTTCATTTTCCTATTCATTTAGATTTTATCTAAAGTTCATATACGTACAGACAGATTGATCATCAGACAGCAGAACAAAAAAAAACTATTTCTTCACTTACAGTCAGGGTCAGAATTTATGGTAAAATTTATTACTCTAATTCTTACTCACGAAACCACAGGCAGTGAATATGCATTCAGATATTGCATAAAAATTCTTATAAATATCCTTGAATTGTTTAGCAGTACCTCACAAATTCCATTTATGTAGCTCATTAAATTCTTAGTTAGAGTGTTGAACAAGCTAAAGGAAGATCAATAAGGCATTATACCTTTTGAAGAAAATTATATTTAGAAATAAATTTCAGGCTTTTAGTATTTTATCATTTTCGAGGAAACGAATTCCTGAAAATGTATCAAACACCGAAGGACCTGAAACGTAACGATTCATTATTATCACAAAGTCGAATTTGAAAACAAATTCATTATTTTTTGCCCTCTTCGAATAAATTGCAGATATGAAAAGATAAAAGAGGAATTAATTTCATATCTATTTCTGAAATATTAGTATAGTATTTAACGATTATGTTCCAGAAACTTGAATCCATTATTATATTTTTCTAGTATTAGGCTTCCCATTAAAGTAGCTACGCAGTATAAGAATCTATCTATATTAATGCTAACAAATAAAAGAAACAATACAAAAAAACTTATTTACTAGAAAATAATAACAGCAATTATATTTTTAATTTCTTGATAATAAATCACTGGAAATTATAAACTCATATCTTGGTTTTATTATTTAGGCTTTCATCACTTCCACAGAAAAGTAATTTTTAAGCAAGCGCAGCTTAATTTTTTCCGTTCAAAACAAAATGTTGGAATTCGGTTGGCAGAAGTGATTGCATTGCGGCGTAGTGTTACGAACTGCGCATCACCATTGCTTCAGCTGAAATTTCGTCTACGCGTTTCCTATGGTAATACGTGAGGTCCTTATCAGCATAAAAGAGCAACGAAGCACCTACATTATTGGTTGCCGAAAGAAAGCACTGTTGGCTTAGTATTTTCTCTCCATTTGGTAACTTAATATATCGCTATAGATGCGAGGAAAGGTGCAAAAAACAAAAAAATTTCACTCTTTAGTGAAATTTCAATACTTATTCAATGAAATTACTTAATAAAATATTTTTAGAGTTTTTATTTGAATATCACAAAAATTTAATCAATTCAATCGTGGTAGCTTTAATTACGCCTACAAATCTTTCTATCAAATTCTAAATAAATATTTTAACTGTGTGCACTGCAAATGAAAATTCTTAACATTTAAATACTTGTCGTATTTCCCAATTTACTCGAGTGTAAAGAAATGGTATTAGAATACAAAAGAATTCCCCTAGGTCTACAGATGCAGGCATAAATTTCCACCACCTTATGAATATCAAGAGACTTCCCACCGACGAAAGGAACAGAA
>JAOUZG010003113.1:569333-595733 GCA_026289955.1 Argiope argentata
ATATATATATATATATATATATATATATATACAAGATTTGTATAAAGATTGGTTCATCATTTGAGCTGTACATAAATTAATCGTCTTTCATTTATTATGAGCCGTTGCTTCAGGTATGTATATAACAATTTAGGAATTGCGGCAAAAGTGTTTTTGACTAAAATGGTGTTTCGAAAAACGCCTTAATGAAATAAACGATAATAAGTCCTGTGTTAAAATAGCATAATGCTTTCTTACAATATTACAAATAATAATGATTTCAAGTTCAGATTTGTGTTCAATCTCCAAATTCGGAAAATAAAATTTGGGAAAACTTTATTTAGATAATCCGATTCTTATCTTTTAAATTATGTCTGCGCAACTGATACGTTTCCTAACAAAAAACGGCAGTTTAGATTAGCATATTCACTTTTGTTTTCTGATCCATTTCTGGGTATGAAAAGTCGTAGAAATAAAGTTTGTAAATAATTTAGAGCTGAAGGGAAAAATTTCACTACAACCTGGAAGTAAACCGACGACTTCTTTTATGATTCCAGATGCAAACGATGAACTATGCCACATTTGTTAATGCGGCTCAATGAGGATGGCGAAGGTCAACGAATGAATGAACAGTGACTCCCGTAATAATTTGAAAATCTGACATATAATTGAACCGAATAAATGATATAATTTCAAAGTAATAACAGATTACAGAGAGCTCTTACCTGATAGAAATAATAAAACTGAATGCCGTCTTCGTAGAATGTGTCATTCACTGCGGAGAAGTTCGTAAAATCGCTGTCATTCTCACGAGCGTATTCGAAGGTTTTGTCTAAAAAGTTATCCATGGCGATATGTTTTGAAGAGCAAGAAGAAACGACAACGAGGCCAAGATTTTTCACAGTTTGTTAGAAGAAAAAAATGATGAATTCTTTTACGGATTGTTTCTTGGGGTGGAAAGTTTCAAATTCTTTTACGAGCAGTTTATTCTAGGTTAATTTTTAATAAAGTTCTCGCATTTCAATATATTCTTTGTTCTTAACTAAGATGAAACTTCATTTCTTTCTTTCAAAGAGAACACAAGCATCAAATGTGGATTAGTTTTCATAGAGTTCGGGATCTGTATCTACGAATTCTAGCAATTCAGTCTATGAAATTATTCATTTTATATGAATCATAATTCTTTTTCAAATAGTCACTTAGGAAAACTTTCAAATTCTTTTAAGAACATTGTTTGCTACTTTTCAATAAAGTTCTGACATTTCTATATATTTTTTGTAATTAACTAAAAAGAGCATTCATTTCTTTGCTTTAAAGAGAACATAAAAAAATGGAATATATAGTTTTCGTAGAGTTAGATATATTTACTTATTCTAAAAATTCAATCTATGAACTTATTCATATCAAACGAATCAATTTTTTTTCAAAACTGAAGATCATTTAATGAAGCGTGATATATATATTCATAGATACACAAACAATTTTTTTGCGGTTTCTTTAGTACTTCATTATCTACATTGAAGCAAAGCATGATTCCAGACCTAATTTCAATACTTTTGAGCTAATAACGTAAATGGAATGGAAGGGAAATGAATGATGATATTAATAAACGCGATTTCTTCAACTAAAGTTCATCACAGATCATATATTAGTCAATGTTGAATAGATAAATCCCCGACGTCGTCATTGTTCGTATGCACTTATCCATGTTACTGCTAAATCCGTTGTATTCAGAATTTACTCTTCATAAAAAATTAATTTAACTGTAAATTTAGTAGTGAGAATTTTATATACATTAATGGTAGGAAAAATAAAAATTATCGTTACCTGTGAACACAAATTAAATTAAACTTTTCTCCACACAAATGATCTTATTTCTTTTCTAATTGGATCATTTTATAAACAAGTGTAAAATAAAAACATCATGAAAATCGTAATATTTTATCGAGAAAAAAAATCGCGCACCAAATGAAAGTTCTGACTTTTCCAAAACTTTTGACTGCTCGAGGAACAAGTCCACAGAATTCAGTTCGCGAGGGAACTGAGCGGACTCGCGCCTCCTCGGATGCTTTTGGATGGGAGATGATGTAACCATGGAAACCGCGAATGTTGTCACAGAGCCGGAGGCATTCGATTCGCTGCTGTGGTACCGCCTCTCTCTGACATCTAGGGTGTCACGTGAGTTTTGTTTCCAGTGAACTATTTTTATTTTTTATTTTTTTAAATTCAGAATGTCTTTGTTCCTGACACAGATGAAAAACTCTTTCCTCCTCCTTGCAAAACCGTTTTGAAAAGAATTCAAATTCGAATGATGGCCGTTTCATGAAGGGATTATTTTATTTCCCCGACATTGAAAAAAAGTCAGATATCAATATAAGTTGAATAAAAATCTATTAAAATCTATTAACAATCTATTTAAAGTAATCAAGGTACTTCTGGATTATTAAACAACAAAAAACGAATATCGGCCTAATAGATTATCGTGCTTGCTATGTTGGTTATTCTCCTTTTACTGTTTTTTTTTAAATGTTGTAGAGCTTAGTTGGAGTTTTTTTTCGAAATATTTTATTTATATTGAAAAAAAATTATTTAAAACTATTATTTATTAATTTCATTCGTTAAAAATTCGTTACCGTTACTCTAAAGTTTAATTGCCATAAAAAGCAACACTATTTAATAATGTCAAATAAAAAAAATCGGCTGTTGATTCAATAAAAAGAGATTTATTTCTATTATATGTATATGATACAAATCAATTCATGTGTTTTTAATGCAAATCTATTAGCATATTATTATTCCAAATAATTTTTCTTTAACAATATTTTTTAATTCTGAAATAATTTTTCTTTAATAACTAATAATTTTAACTTCTTAATTAGAAAATTTTTGTAAACGGTTTCATTTTATTATCAATTCTTATATGTTCGTAAATTCTGTACAGTTATTTTTTCTACAGTGCGTATTATTGTATTCAATAAAATATATGCCCTGTTATATGCCCAACAAACCTTTCAGTGACCAGAATGGTTACGGATACGAGGATATGAGATGACTCTCTGTTCTATAAAATAAATCCTTTATGACAGACACACTTTCTTAAAAATAATACAGGCTGATCGAAATAATTTCAATTTCCTTGGTAGAGTTAATTTTAAAACTCGATTCCAAAACGCTAAAAAATAGAAATGAAAGTTCATTTCTCCTTAAAAAATCTATTTCTTAACGTGTTCTTGACTTTGATTTGATTTTCACTTTTATTCCTTTTGATATTTCATTTTTTAAAATTTGCTTTTACAAACATTCCCTTTTTTTAATACATCTACGGTATTTTGCTAAACGACATCTTACAATTACGTACATTTCATCATATTGATGAGAATTGTGAATCCAGTTCACTCTCTGAAGTTACTTTTAAAAGTTATATTTTCGTTATCGTGCAGCATTTGCTTATCTATCCATTCTGAAAGATGTAGGCTGTTTAAATACGTTTTCGCTGCTGGATGTTGAAGATCGTTAAAAATAGAGAAAAAGCAACAAGCACGTTTAGAAAATGCAGATAGTGAATGAACATGCAGGATTACGGAAGTGGTCTTCTAACTTTCTCACCTACCGACTGATTGATTTGAAGGCCATAACCAACTCTTCTCTCTATAAACTTAGAGGAATTTAACCAACATTTTTGCAAAATGGCTGGTTACAGAATGGGCCCCACACAACAAATATTTTTTTCTGCTTCCAAAATTTCTCGGTATGTTTTCCAATGGTTGCTCTCGAATTATAGTTTTCCTTCTCAAATATCAGTGTATTATCTCTCCGTTTCATTTCCAGAATGATTGAAATGTTAATACTGGTTTATTATCGTGTCTGAACATGATGTTGTTTTAGGGATAAGGTGTTTAATGTCAACAAAAATCCGTAGGCGAAAAATAAAAATTTTACTACCTGCAAGAGCACTCAAAAAATCAGATTTTAAAAATGCGTTGCCATTGCATTTACAAAAGCTCTGATTTTTATTAACATTTTTTTAACTACAGCAAATAAAACCTAGAAAAATGTCATTTTGAGCAACTGATTATATGAAAGGAAATAAATAGGAAATGAGATATTTTTTAAACAAAAAATGCGAGACAAAGTTTTTTTTGGATTGTTTGCAATACTAAAGTGACTCATTCAATGAAACGATGAAAATGAATAAAAATATAGTTTAACTTGCACGAGCACGTGGTGCTTGGCCGTTCAAGAAATGATGTTCTGACAAGATACAATGAAATGTGCATAGCAAATTTCCTTTTAATGTTTATTAAATGTTCTCTTTTTTTTGGTAAAAGGTATGTGGGTAAATGTCTAAGAGACTCAGATAAAAAAAATTGTATACGACCAATTACTATTGATGATGATGATCTCGAGTCAGCTTTAAAACGGAAAGGTAGCAGCTTCTGAGGCTATGGACCTCTAAGCACATGGGAGCAGAAGTCAGACTTTCTAGCTCATGTGAAGATCACGTTCGCAACTTATCACGTTCGCTTGCTCAGCCCTTTTTTACTGGGGTGTACATTCTCACACCACACAGATAAAACATGGATGAACATCCGTGCTCTGACCGGGACTTGAACCCGGGACGCCCAGATCACTTGGAAGACGCGCTTTACATTATCTCTGTTTTTAGGCATTTCTTTTTAAGTAATACCACTGTGTAATCTACAGATCTTTTGGTTTGTTTCTCATTGTAGCCCATGGTGTAGGTTAAAATGAACGATCCATGCTAAATGATCGTGGATGGAAAAAATGACTCCTAAAATACTATTATATCATTAAAATGAATTGAAAAATAGACAATATAACCCTTATCAAATATATTCACAAAGAATTTTATCTCGCAGAACGAGAGGAAATCAGAAGATTATAAATTGTGCAATCCTTATAACTAAGAATTCGGCATTTTTTTTTTCTTCAAATTAACTTCAAATGAGCGTACCAGCAATCACTCCACAGTTTTAAGATTCTACACAGTAGAAGTTTTTTCAACTAATAAGTGGCATTCCATAGTGTATTTGTATATCCTACGGATTGTTTTAAAAATGACCTAGACAATTATGCGATCGACATTTAAAATTTTACAATTTGGCCTTAAAGGATGTAAACTTAAATCCATCTTTTATGGAAAATATAATTTGTACAGGCATTTAAAAAAACTTATTGATTGACTCCATTTTGTACAAAAGTATGCTGAATGGTCTCTGAAAAAACCAATATCCAACACAGCCCTGGCGTTGCTTTCAAACAGGATGTGAATATAACTAATAAAGGCAATTAGTTTTGATTGTTATTATATTTGAATTATTGAATGACTAATGCAGGTATTTTGTCATTAATCATTCGCATGTGTGCAGATATAGGGTAGTATTGATTGAAATCAAAATGCTAAAAAAAAACGCACTATCATTAACAAATTTGAAATGAATATACTTGAAGAAAGGAGAAAAAAAAATTCCGATGTGTATCAAAAAATGGCGGTGTAAGCGGCATGACGAAATTGGATTCGGCTACTAGTGACATTTTTAATCAAAATAGAAAGGGTTTGACACATTTAAACTATTGCACTGTTCAACATGTATGATTTTTTCGGGGTTTTTTTTGTGACGAATGACTTTTATGTTATTTAGCAACTGTGACGCTGTGAGTGGAAAGCCGACCTAACACGGCAAAGTCGTAACACTCCGTATGAAAATATCGGCTTTTAATTATCTTTAGTTCAAAACCATTATAAAAAGCACAAAGGATTCGGTGTTCAATTGTCTTTGGGCCAAAATCTCATACTGATTTGATTTTTAACTGTTCTTACGCCAAACAACAATATTAATAGCCACAAGGGAAACTCCCATTAATTATCCCTAAACTTGGGTAAGACATGTTCAATGTGTCGTCTATTATTCCCTGCCCCAAATTGAAACCAATAAACAGCATGTTTCACAACAGACCACAGTATATCAGAGGTCACATTGTAAATGTGTTGAATAATCCGTGTATTCAATTTAGCTAAATTTGCAATAGAATAGTTGAATAATTTCCACTGTTTTTAAAACAAACCCACTGTCAGAAGTCATACGGATTCAGCTCCAGTGATCTTGAAGGCCAGTCTATGGAAAGATAACGGAAGATAATTTCCAAGGGAAGATAATTCCCTTGGAAAGTTATATCACTGGCTTTATAATGAGAGGAGGAGAGCCATCTTGCATGAAAAAGATTCTATTCAGACATGCCTGTTGCTAAAGTACTGAAAGGATTTGGTTGCGCAAATACTATTGATGGTAAGTGCATTGGGATCCTCAGTGCCGAAAAAATGATTTTGCTATAAACGATGCCTTCTAAACTGCACCTCATAGTTACCCTCGCAATGATGAAACAGTGTTGGTTCGTGCAAGGCTGGATTTTCCTTTGCTTATATCCTTTAACTTTGTAAACTGACATAAAGCTTTGAAATAGAAATGAGCTATGTCTGTCCAAAAAATGTTCTATGGCCATTCTTTACTCACTTCAATGCGAGCAAGAAATTCTTGAGAGTAAAATCGTGTCTTACGAGTTAGTCAGCTGGAAGCCATGTGCAGTTTCGTATAGATAGTAATGCATGATATTGCGTGAGTTTAATAACTATTATCACAGGCATGTCCAAAGAATGACCAATTACTCGACCACTGCAAGCTTGTGCACCATTTCTTGTCCATTCCTGTAAAGCTGTGGCCATATCTTTTAATGGAGATTCACCAATTATTTTTCAAGCCTTTTAACGAACGGAATTTCTTTAAAGTTACTACTGCGCAATCTCTATTCTGTCCACAAACGGTGAAGGATCCTTCGTTGAGAGTCTCATGGCAGTTGCTGAGATGCAATAGGAGAGGAATCTCACACATCCACCGTTTTTATAATAAATGCAATGCATCATGCCTGCTCTCGAATGTCTTTTAATGTGCATAGTAAGCCGCTTACGACGCCATCTATTTTGTAACACGTCGTTTTCCTATTGCTTACCGTTACCCTATTTTTCAAATATATCCAGTTCAAAATTGAAATCATTCCGACCAGCCGTTGTTTTTTTACATTTTGAAAGTGGAACGTTAATTGTAATCAACTTATATTGCGAAATGAATGCAGCTATGGGCAGCCGTAGAAGTTGTACAGTTTGAAGAGTATTTAAAACACTTCAATAAATGCATCATTTAATTATTTTTTTATTTAATGAAAGTTTAAAAACTCTTGGGCAGAGATATAGAAAAACAGTCTAGTAAGCTAGAAATATAAAATTTTATGCCTTCAAGGAAAATATTTTATTTGTTGGCCTTTTTTCCCCATGGTGGCAGCATAAATAATTTTTGTAATTGTTTGTTACCTGCCTCTCAGAAACTAAAATATTTTCATACATTTTTGTACTTTATTTGATGAAATTTCGCAATTGTATCTTTGTGCGTAATTTCAGTAACCGAAGAATTAAGCGTTATTTCTCCATTTTTGGAACGCCCTGTAAAGTATAAATTATGTTGTTGAAATTCATCCCATTTTATGATAATTGGATTGCTTTACCAGATAGACTTAATATCGAAATATATAGTTACGTAATGAAATAACACAAATGCACATTTTGGCCCTCTTTTCTAAAACTTCTGTAAAATAAAATGAAAAAAAAGATTCTCTAAATATCGAATTATATTCTTTAAAGGTAAGAGAATAGACAATTTTTCAAGAATTTAAAAGGACAAAAATAGTTAAGTAAATTTTAAGTTTAGACAGAAGTGAACATAAAATCAAAATTGCAGGATTGTTATAATTTATGTTCGTCTGCCAAGAATTCAAACTAGTATTGCATTAGCTAAGCATTCCACGAAACTAGAATATAATTTCGATTTCACTCGCTTATATTATAAATTAAGCGCTCTGTGAAAATTTTAAAAAATAAAAATTAAATTAACATTTTTGTCAATTGGTGGTGTTGCATCAATATTTTAAGGCTATATTTGAAAATTTAAAAAAAAAACTAAAATGAAGAAAAAAAGTGTTATTATTGGTAAAGTTAATTTTTTCTAATTCAGCCGGATTTATGGCTACAAATAATACCAAAAAAGTGATGCTTGCACCCCTATTAGCGCACACAGATTTTACAATATTGATCAATATTCCATAATATTGTAGAATATTGTTTAATATCATATAATATTGTACAATATTATGCAACAGAATGTGCTACCTGGGACATGACGCGATCTGACATAATAAAAATAAAACTTGACATAGCATAAAACATACAATTGACAACGAAGAAATAAAGAAAAACATCATTTGGAATATCCACGCTTGTTTTTTTCACTCGCGCTTTCCATTCTCAGCGCTGCGATTTCTATCCCATAGCTTACTCCTTCTGTGGAATTAAGCAGATCTGATGTCTGGCACCGTTCTTCAAATTCTCGTATTGATAATTTGTAATTCTCCTCTCGATTTTTGTGCCTATATTTCAATCGCAATTCTCTAGTCATGAAATAATTCCAATTTCCTATAAATAGTTTTCTCATTTATTATTTAATTACTTGAAATTTCCATTCAATATAAATAAACCTTTAATACAAAATCTAACTGGCATTTCAATTATTTTGCTTCAAAGTATGTCTTAACAAAAACTGAGAGAATATTTGGAATTCTATTGAATTCAAATTATTATACTATTTTTTCTTTTATTTATACGTAATTTTAAGTGATGATTCTTTCAAAAAAATGTAGCATTTTTTTCTTTTAATGTGTCTCTATTATTAATTAAATGAAATATATTTTATTGCTTCACGATTCGAAAATTAAATAATTTTTGATTTCAGGAAATGTAGTTTATACTTTGACATTACTAACCTGTCAAGAATCTATTATATGTACGAATTTTACTTTTTTTCAAACATTGTATAACGGAAGTTTTTAATTACAAAGTATTTGAGAAACAATGCGAATTTTGATTTCACTCAGGCAGAAATATTTAGCTGACAATTTACAAATATTTTTAATTGAAATTCCTCTATTTATGAAACGGGTTGTTTTCTAGTTTGAAAGTCACAATTTCATGATAATGTGATCTAGCTATCGAAATATCTGTGTGTGTGTTTTATATAAAAATGTATTAAAAGTTTTAAATACACTATTTCGAAAAGAATTTATTTTAAGCTTTAAAATATTGTAATAGAATATAAATCAGTTTCGTATAAGGGATTGCAATGACTTCAGCTAATTTACCAGTAAAATATGAATAATTTTCATTTGTTGCAAATAAATGTGAATTGTTTTTTACAAGCAATTTGATTAATTTAGCGCTCAACTATGCTATCATTATCACATTCAAACCTATTCCTTTTATCATATACTATTTTGTAATCCCTGTCATTCTGGTGGCAACGCCGAAAGTCTTGTGGTTAGTCAAATTAATTTATGAAAACAAAAACAGAATTATAAGTCTTTTTTCCGAAGCACTAATGTGTAAAATCAATAATAAAAACTGAAATACTTTCGAAAAAAAATAGAAATATGTCCGAACAGTGTACACTTTATTCAGTGTGATCAATTTGTTCAAAAATTAGATTATAATTACTATCAAAATGTTGATAAAAATGTGCAACATTTTGTACTGTCTATTTTATGACAAATTTCATTTGAAAAAATTATTCATTAATAAGTATAATTTGCTTGTAATTATTGAATTTTCTTGTATTATTTATTATGAGAAAGTAGTAAATTTTTCATAAACTTTTGTCTTTGAACTTAGGGATTAAAATATCTTACCATTACTTTTATATTCACGATCTTTCTTTGCTGAGAAATAATCTTTTTAATGTTAACTGAAACATATCAACTGCATTTAATTTTTAATGTTAAAATGCGTTTAATTCAAAAATAATATGAATATTGGGGGGGGGGGGTAACGAGAATGAAGTTCAGATATTCGCAAGGTATATAAGGATTAAAATTGTGCAAGTTGGATGTGAATAAAAAAGATTCCAAACTATTTCATCTTATTTCTTAGAATGCTGTAGCAGTTCTTTCAATTACTGAGTTTAAAAAATGTAAAAGCCATAAAATTTAATTTTTATTTCAATGCATATTCCGTTTACGTAGATTTAAAAAGATATTATTTTCAAATTATTCCTTGGATTTACACTTACCTATAAAGAAAAAAGGCCGTGCATTTCTCCTTCAGGAGATTTAACAATAAAAAAAACGTTCCATTGCTATACGCATGCATGATTTTCACTGTTATTAATAAACGTTAAGGTGTGTATACCTAATCGTGCTGTGACTTGAAAATTAATCTCCAGAATCCATCAATGGACTCTCGCATTTAATTAATTATTCTGACGCACATGAAGATGCAAACAATAATTCAGCCAGAGAATATGTAATATACTTGAATGAGATTTCGACCTGTAAACAAATAGAAATAGTATATATGCGTCTTGCGATTCGCCGGCTGGAAAGACTGTATCGCTCAGTTCGTTAATGTTGTAAGAGAGACCCTGTAACACAAAATAAATCAACCATTGAAATGTAATCTACCAATACGTATACGCAATATATGATAAACCAATAAGTGCGCTCATATTACGAAAGAAGGATAAAGAAGACAATTATTTTGCATTATTAAAAATATTAAACAGCATTATTAGAATAATATAAAAGTATATATGTAATGTATAGAAAAATGATGTAGCGTAATATATAGAATAGAATTTATAGAATATAATACAGTATAAAAAAGAATAGAATATAGAATAATACATATAGAATAATAATAATGTAGAATAGAATATAGAAGAATATATAGCAGAACAATCTAGAAGAATATAGATGATTTATTACATTAATAAAATATTATTATGTAGCATTTATGAAATATTTTTTTGAATAAGTAGTCCTTTTATAGATGTTTACATTCTGTATTTTATTTTAATTATGAACTCTTTACCTGTGTAACATCACTTTTGTCATACATCTAAGCCTCGTCAGAATATAGCATTATTATCAATACTTGAGATGCGATATGATTCTGGTGAATTTTGTAATCTGCACGTTTAACACTGATGATTCCTTTCTTGTTGTTGATTTTTAAACACATAAAATTCCTTGACAAAATAGCACTAAAGTTTGCTTATACTTCCTCCCATTTACAAAGATAAAATTTCTACGGCTCCTTAAATGATGGGAATGAAAACGGAATGGGTAGTAAAAGGATTTTAAGTTTATTCTTCATAACTTGTTCTAGCTGAAATTCTAAGGCGGAATTATTAATTGGCAAAAGCATGCAATGGGATATTTTGATGGATGAGTTTTAATACCATCATAAAATTTCAAAACATTGTATCAAACCAATTTTGTATGGTATCGGATTAAGAAATATTAGAAAAATTAAGAAAAAAATTCTTCATAAATGAAATGATCAAGACGAACATTCTGTGAATTTTAAGATATTACAAACATCCATTTTGTAAAATAATGGCTTTGAAAAATATGAGTGCCAGTTTCCGTTGGCAAGTGAGAGCAATTATCCGTCAGGAGGGTTTTATAACTATTTTCATACTCATACTTATCAAATGCTTATTTTTGCGTTCGATTAAGCTTCTTATTTGAAACGTATTTGTCGATCGCTTTTCTTTCTTTTGGCTGAATCAATCTTTCGGTTATTTGGCGAGACTCCTTCAGGGCCTTTCTAACAATCTTTTGAAGCCCCGAAATTATCTAAACGAATCTTTTAATTTAGAGCAACTGCAAAAATGTTCAATGAAGCAGTCTGAAAGTCGCATGATGGTTGCTTTACAATTGATTGTTGCCATTTGATAATAGGTTACAAGAACGATTTTTGTGCTAAGTTTCTCCATATCTTATATCTACATACACAAAGAATCTGCTTTTACTTCCGTAAAAACAGAACAAATAAACGGAGCCGGAACACAAAAAGAAAACAGCCTCTACTTTTAAAATACGGATTAGATAGAAGGAAAGTTTCATATATTTTGTAAGTTCACACTCATACATACAGAACGAAAGGTTATCTGCCCAGTCTCTGGTCATCCACCTAGAGGCTGGCATTATTTACTATTACGTGTAATAATTAAGTTTCACAGTTGGCAACAGCCATTTAAAATGAGTTGTTTTTTTAGAAGAATAAAGAGACTTTTTGATATTTTTAGTATAATAATTTTCTACAAGTTTAACAACAACAAGCAAAACTCTCATGTTTATTCTTATGGGGAGGGGGGAATGTTAGATTCACGACAAACATCTATTTTTCGCACGTAATGATCATCGCGGATAACACATACATTCCGGCTTTTTTATTGTACTGCGAACTCTCACGTCAACGATTCTTCAAGGAAACATAAACACTAGACTCATGCCAAACATCGATCTTTCGCATTTTACTATCATTAATGACATGCGTTTATTATATAAGAACATTTTTTTACTGTGCTACGAAGCAGTTATATCTCATGTCTGAGATTCTTAAAAGAAAAAATGTATGCACTCGTGGCATTCACGGCAGTGCCATGTTTCTAGGGAGGGACATAGCACCTTTGTGAGAGGGTTGACCAGAAAGATGAGATCACTCCCGCTGATATTGTATCAGTATTCAAATTTTCAATCGTTGGGATAAACATTCTTTTGTTGTGATACAACTCTTTAAAGTACTTAAAACTTATTGACGTTGAAATGCGGAATTCTTAGTAATTTATGTTTGGGAGTAAAAAAAAACATTGGTAAAGCCTTAGTACTATACTGTTTTTGTCTTCTTTTACCTGATAGGCCTTGAATGATGAGAAATCTAACTAATACCCTGCAGATATGGGATGCAAAAATGTGAGCAAATCTCGTTCTGGGTAGGCAAAGACTTTAATTTCATACTGATTCCAACAGTATATTGAAAATAGAAAACAGAATTTCAACAAAATAAATTACACTTAAAAACTATGAAATGTAAGAATATAAAGTACTTATAATTTAATTAAAAATATATAAAGAAATGACGTTTAAGATTAAAACGGCGAATGATATAGAAACAGTAAATACATGGTAAAAATAAGCAATAGTTTATATAATAATTTTTCCATAGATAAGTAAAAATAATAAACATCATAGGCTTTAAAAATGCAATGAAAAAAAAACAAAGAGAGAATGCCCCTTTCAATAAAGAAAAATACATTAAAAATCCAAAAAAGGATATTTTTAATTAAAATTGTAGATTTTATATACAGTGAAATTTGATTTATTCAATTTACGTATGAATATTTTCTCCAAACGTGTATGAATCAACTTGTAACGAAATTTTACAAGATTCATCAGAGATTTAAAAAAAATCATTTTAATTTTAACCAGGCACTGCTTGAATTGTTTGAACCAAAATTCAACAATTACTGAAACACTTGCCTAATTTTAGTCGAATTTTAATGAAGTTTTAAAGAAGATTTAGATTTTTTTGTTACAATGGAAGTAGAGAGAACAAAGAAACTGCAAAGAATGAATCTCACTTTAATTGAGAAGAAGAGATGTGCACTGAATTAATTAAAAGAACGGAAAATCTCCTTTAAAATAACTCGGCTAATTATATTCCAACAGCGCAATAATTTTCCAACTAATTACATGTTGTTATTAAAAGAAGAATGATCTCTTTGTATAAAATTATTTTAATTTTCCGCCTGGTTTAAGAAATATGAAACTTTTGTGGCATAAAAAAATGTGTCGTTTTTTAAAACAAAATTCAAATATAAGGCTTATTCTTATATCTATAGATGTGTTCATACAAATTTCAACTTTTTCGATGGGAATATTTAGAGTCTTTTTAAAATCATTGAAAACCTAAAAGCCACGCACACACACACAAAAAGGAAATTTAAAAGAATCCTTAATTTAAAGTGGGCAACTGCAGGAGGCTCTTGGACGGCGAATCAAGCGAAAGAAAGGGACATGCCAAAAAATTTACAACACAGATATATTGGAATGCTAATTTATAAGAACAAAGAATATAGTTGTTAGAAAAACTACAAAATAAAAGAATAGGGGAGAGATTTGCTATATTTAGAATGATAACATGATTTTCGACCTATTGAATATTTGGGTCACTAGACTACAAATTAAAACAACGTGCCATGTTACTATATTTTGATGAAGAAAGCTATCATAGATTACAATTATTGTAATAATTTTATTAAAATAAGTTAATGGTAAATTTACGGATTAAAATTTTTTTGTCCAAAACGCTCTCAGATTTTACTGTTCAATGGGATTATTGTTTTGAACTAGAGGAACAAGAGGAGTATATAAAAAAAGCAGTTAAAATTACAAATAAAAAATTGGAATTGTGAACAGATAAATGGAACACTTGAGATATTAAGCTTTGCTTTAAGAGGAGCAAAAACCAACGGTTACTTATTTTTGTAGAATATACAAGAAAAAAAAAGGTAAAATGGAGAATGATATTTGGTCAACTGAGGTCCTTGACCAAATATCATGTTGCGTCTGGATTCATTAAATGATTCTTAATTTAGATAAATGATTTTGGTTTTAATTAACGCCAAAGAATAAGGTGTACCTCTTTCCACTCATTATGGACGTATAATAGAATATATTTAATTGATAAATAACACAAAATTTCCTTTTTTTATCATTGTTTGTCATAAAAACAGTTATAAAATATTTTTAAGGAATCCATTAGTTTTTTTTCTATAGTTGGAACTGCAGAACATATGGAAAATTTATCTTGTTGGTTGTTACTTATGGCACTTGCCATGGACAAGCCTCGCTGATAAATCAGCAGATTTTAAGCCGAAGATAAGCGTCTCTTGTTTCAAACAACGCCAATTAGGGCCAAGAGTACGACTTTAGCTACGCACTCACCACAGTCGCTTGCAAAGCCCCTTTTTACTGGGGGAGAGGCACATCCACACATCTCACAGAAGAAGATCAATGCCCGAACCGGGACTCCCAGAACACGAGGATACGCTACCTCTGTGCCAGAATGCCGACGGAACATTTTTGTATCAAACTATAACATAAAAAAGATGCATTGTATTTTAATTGCAATTTGATGTTTATGATGCTAAGAGTTTTCATTAAAAGATTACCAAAAATTAGAATGTAAGAAAAAAAATCTTTTCAAAGATAGCATTAACATTGAAATGATATTAAAATATATTTAAATGCAAACATAAAAATCAGCGTAACCTCCCCAAAACTTCTTTTAGATGAAAACTCGAATGATTCGAAATGGTTCGAAATTGTAAGAATATTTTTTTTAAAAAAAAAATCTTAGTTTCAGAGGAAAACGACTTTACACTTTCTAATATAGTTCTTAGAAAGTTAATAAAATTGTTTCTGGATAAACTACAAATATTCTAATATCTTTATTCTACTAATTTCTGCTATTTATTAAAAATACTTTTCCATGGCTGTGGATTTTGTTTAAAAATGCCAAGGGGGCCCACATTCATTTACTATCTTTTACATAAGTTATTATATGCCTTTTTTAAAAATTCTTTTTATCGCGAAATACTGTTTCAGAGTAAAACCTATCAAGCAGAGTGAAAGGTATTTTATACTTTCTTATGTCATCCTTTTCTCGATAAATAAAGGGCTGACACTGAATCCATTACTTTATGGTGCTTAACCAATCGTATTCATAATCCCCACGAGACACGTTCCGTGCTATAAAGGGGCTATCGTGTTATCGCCTCACATTAACAGGTCTCGAGACGGCGATATTTGATGGAAGAATTATGGAAAACAAAGTTTGCCGCTCAGTTTTTCTAATCAGCCGATGGTGTAATGCGACAAAATGTTTAGATAAAAACTGCTGTTCACGCCGATCGATTTCGCCTTTCCTGCGAAAAGATCAGTTGTGTTAATTGGCGAATCTTATGTTCAGAAATATGTTTCCGAAGAGAAATATTTGAATTAAATGATATTTCACGGAACATTTTCAAATCTCTTCATCAAATATTTAAATTCTTTTTTTACTAAACATTTTATTAATGTTTTCAAAAACCACCCGCACATTTCGAAAAAGCTTTCATCCCGATGATGCACGTCATAAAATTGAATTCACTGATTTGATTTAAAAAAGAAATTCGATTGACTGGGTTTTTTTCGGTCATAAGAGCTCGGAACATAGACCTCTTGATGGTATACAGTAGATTGTAATTGGACATAAAAGTAAAAGCTTCAAAATTAGTGATGAAATTTTAATGAACAAGAAAAGCAAAGAGATTTTATTTCAGAATAGACATAGCAAATATACAGAAGCTTTAAAAAAAAATTTTTTTCTTCGTTTTGAAAATTTTTAAAATTGCGTTTGTTTCACATAAAATTTTATACGTCGAAATTATAAAATCTCACATAGCTTTTGTATTAGACTATATTGATTAGGCTACATATTTGTATATTTCTTTCAGTATTAATTTTCTCCAAATGTGTATCTTAGTTTCTTCCAAACTGTCGTCATACCAAGTGGCATCCCTTTCATCACATAAATTTCAACTGGTCTGCAATGCCTATTTATTGCTATACGCAGTTTACAGTATGCAAGTAGAGTAATCTAGGGTAGAAAGTAATCTAGAGCAAGAGTTCATATATCTAGCTGGATAACAAAATATGTTATCCAGCTAAGTACAGGTGTTTTAAATTAATATAAGGTTAATGGAAATTAATCTGTTTATATCAAATACCTAAAAAAATAAGACTAGGAATGAAAATTGAATTTAAGGACATAAAATGTTGTCATTGCTAATTAAAATCAGTGGTAGTGCTCCCCCAAAACCTATTTTACATATTCTCTAACGAAGGTGTTATCTTCCACCACCAACACCATCTGGAAAAAAAAACTCCTGACCTTTGGGTAAGGCAGAGAACGCCTTATGAAGCAATATCGTAAAATAATGAAGAAATGTTAATTTTTCCAGTGAAATTTGCATTTTTTTTCAATCTGTCGTGTGATTCTAGGTGAGTTTTTGAGCGATTAATCTTTAGTATTAAATTAATAGCTTTCGACAATCGAGTTTGTGCTTTAGATGTGTTTTTCCAAACAAATGGAAGCAAAATATGGAACAGAACTAAACTTGTAGTCACAAGATAACGTATGAAATTTGATACATTTCAGTCATTGAGTTTTTAAATTATCGCTTTTTCGTGTACCTGAAAATGCGCATCGGAAAACGTCCTCGCCCTCTCTGGACCTGGCTCAATGTTTGATTGTCTTCTCCCTTCTTTGGATTGAATACAGTCTGTTCAATATTTGAGTGAAATCTTTAGATTTGGTGGAAAGACTCTAATTCATCTTTTTCACGCCAACAGATAGGCAAAGTCAGACCGCATATGAAATGTTATTAACTCAGAGGGGTCTTAAAAATGGAGATTCATCGAAATCTGGAATTCTTGACGAATACAATATTTTTTCAGTGGATAGTATACAAGGAAATAAGATAATGATGCATTATTCCCTCTTTATTAATGAATTTAAAAATTTAGCGTCATTTCGAAGGCATTAGTTTTCCTCACTGCTTGGACTTTAGTTTACATGTTTTCGCTGATTAAACCTTGCTACGACTATTATTCTTTGAATGAATCCTGTGTTAGGTGAGCATTTGCTGAAAAGTGTGGTTCATTTATTGACTTAAAGATGTGAGGGGTTATTTGTAATGATTTCATCTGCTCCCGTTCGTTTGCCATTAAAACTGGTTCATCTTGAATCCGGAAAAACGATTCCCGTTGTGGACTTCTGCAGTTCCGTCTTTCACTCGCTTCTTTGCCCTGACTTAAAAATCAGTAGACACGGGTGCAGTTTACTTTTTTGTGTACAACTTTTGTGTAATTATAAAGTTAATTAAAAATAAGCAACAATAAAGTTTAAAAAAAGAAAATCTTCAATTGCATATTCATTATTCCCCTGAATAATAACTTGCTGAAAACACGGGATAGAAAATTTCATGGATACATTTGAATAATCAATTATTCTATAATTGTGTAAATTTTGTCAGTAAAAGAGTAAGAAAAATGCAGTGAAAAAAATGCATATTGACTAGAATTCAACAACAATTCGAATTTGCCTAAGGTCCCTAAAATACACGGATAACACATAATACTAAGGCAGGAATTTAATTTGCAAGATTTAAATTTAATTCTTGAGAAAGGATGAGTTTAATTTATTTTTTCGCTGATTAAACCTTGCTGTAATTATTCTTTGCTGAATGAATCCTGTGCTCAGTGAACGTAAGCAAAATGAATAATTTTTACGTACCTTTATCGATTTACAAACTCAATTCATCAATTCGGATAGTTAAATCATCAAAATGTTATTAATTAAAAAATCTCAGTTAATGCGAATTCTATTGTTCCAATGTTCCTTTTTTTTCTTTCAAAGCATCTTTAAAGTTTGTCTCCTTAAATCATTAGCTAATTAATTAAAATTACATTTTAAAATCAGTAAAATTGTCAATATTTGTTAATTTCATTCTTAATAATTTTTAATAAAAAATAACTACTATTTATTAATTATATACTTATGTATAATATATTACTTATTAGTAAAGATAAAAATAAAACAGTAAACTTTATATACAATTTTATTATACAAATGGAGATTTTTTTAGTCACATTTATTTTGGAGATCTAGTGAGACTTAATTTGAAATAATATCGTAGTCACTTCGATTTCAAATGGGTCAAGTTACGCTGTATTAACAATAATTAGAAGAAAAATACGAAATCAAACAATTTCAGAATAAAATAATTCCTTTCATAACTGTATTACAATACTTTTTCATTTAAGGATTAAAGTGTTCTTCCGTAAGTCCACAGCCAGGAAAGACGACGCACCATCAACAGAAAAAGAACATTAACGTTAGAGTGAGCATTCTTTTTATCTAATTCTTTGTTTCAAGACGAGCATAAATTCGTGTTAAAATAGCCAACAAAAAAGAAAAGAAAAATGGAATGAAAGCTGCTTGGCCAAGGGGAAGAAAGATCTCTTCTCTGGTAGCTTTCTCCTTGAAAGTTAAGAGAGTCATTTGACGGAAGGTTACAACATATATCTTTCCTCGGAGACGGGGCAAATACTTTATGGCGAGTTCAATTATTTTCAGACTAATTTGTCGAAGACCGGGATTCATCTTCAGTGCCTTTTCAAGCAGAGCATATGCACAAAAGAAAGGGGGTTGCCTCGTAAATGAATAGAAAAAGAGCATTCTCTGCACGCAATGCGAGTCTGATAAAAGATTGTCACATAAGGTAAAGTGTCAACCTATTTGTAAGATAATAGCTATTACAGTAGCAATTTTTTAAAAAATAGGTTTCTAAAAGAAATTACGCATAATCATAGTCTAAGCCTATTATTTTTGGAAACTCTATTCTCAATTACTGTTGAATCTGCGAAATATTAAAATCAAACGACTGCTACCAAAATGCAGCAGCTAATTTTTACCTTGAATTTACAATATTGGAAAGCATATCGATGCGCCAACATTTTCAGAATATTTATGAGCAGGAATAGATAACAAGGAAGTAATGAAATAAAATTTTAACAAAATAATTGGGAATTAATCGTCTGCCTCGAAAAGTTGAACATAATGTTTTCAAAACATTAGCATCTTTATAAATCCCCCCCCCCGAAAAAAAATCATAAAAAATACAAAAGATTAAAATGAAATCTGCGATGCATATTTTAGTGTATTATGTCAGAACATAATTTCTTAAACGGCCAACACCGAGTTCTCGTGGAAGTTATGCAAATATATGAGACTCACATTACTATAAAAATAGAACATTCAGAAGTCCTGGATCCTCTGTCAGGACAGATGCAGCTATTTGATGCCTTATATCAAGCACAAGGTTTTTCTCAGATCATATGCAGATAATGCCAAAGTTAAAAAAATAAAGATTAAAATGAAATCTGCTATGCATCTTTCAATGTATCATGCCAGAACATCATTTCTTCAATGGCCAAGCACCACGTGCTCGTGCAAGTTAAATTATATTTTTATTCCTTTTTATCGTTTCAACGAATGAGTCACTTTAGCATTGCAAATGATCCAAAAAAGCTTTGTCTCGCATTGATCGTTTAAAAAAATATCACATTTCCTATTTATTTCATTTCATATAACCACATACTCAAAATGACATTTTTCTAGGTTTTATTTGCTGTAGTCATTAACTTTTTTTAAAGATCAGAGCTTTTGTAAATGTAATGGCAAAGCATTTTTAAAAGCTGATATTTTGAGATGCTCGTGTAGATAATAATTTTTTTTTATTTTTCACCCACCGATTAAAAGGTTTATTTTTCGCCTACTGATTAAAATGTTTAGGATAAATGTTATGACATGATAAAAAATATTCTGAGAACACTTATATATAACGCTAATAAACAAAATTAAGAAATAGGAGAGGGAATCTTTGTGTGGCGGTTAATCAGTTAACTGAAATAAAAATGAAGATACTTCACTATTTATTAAAAGAAAGAAAAAAAATCAATTCATTTACGGATATTAGAAAAATATGTGAAATAATAAAATGTTCAAGGAAAATTAATTTGAAATATTAGATAACTTTTGCATAAATATTCACAGAAGGTGATAAAATTAATTTTTTTTTACTTGACGAGAAAGAGATTTATTAATTATCATTTCAATTTTTTTCAAGGATCTGGAATTGCGATACATACATAATATTTAAAAAACTAATATTACTCCTTTTTCTTTTGAGAAAGAATTAATTCTAAATCCATCGCAACGTCAGGAAATATAACAGATTTAAAAAAAGATTTAATAAAATAAGCAAAGTGTAATGCAATTACCCAACTCATCTTCTAATAAAAAATAGATGTCATTTGATTAATACCATTTAAAAAGAATTTTATTACCGCATTCAGCAAAGACATCTAATTTTTCGTGAGATACTTTATTATAAACCATTTGGTTGAAAAAGGAATTAGATGAAATTTCTTAATCAGGAGTAGGCATTTTGTGGCTTTTATAAGTTGATAAATGCACACCCATCCACCCACCCACCCAAAAGAGAAAGGAAAAATGAAAGATCTTGAAATATTTTTATCAATGCATACTTTTGAAACTGCATCTTAACTATAAATACAATATATCAAAAATGTTATTAAAAACATACCGTTAACTAAAATTCGTCAAATTTCAAAAAAAGGGAAAAAAGTAGAATGAAATATCAAAGGAAACAATAACATGGATTTGAGTTCCATTTCAGAAATGAATTGTGTTGTCATAGTATATTTTAATAATGTTTAAATTTACCGAAAAATTGTACATCAGAAAATTTGTATCAGGAAATATAATTTTAAAAAACTAAATCAAAATAGGTTTAAACTCTTTCACACTTAAGATGGTGTTTCTCTGATGTAATGTTTCAATGATAGTTTTATTATGTTTTACTTATGTTTTAAATAATAATTATTTTAATTTAATTTATAATTATGGTAATAAATGTCAACATTTAGTTGAATTATTTATTAATCAATATTCTAATTGAAATTTCAAAAAAAAATCACCAATCTAAATGTTTTCATCTTGTTCAGTTGATTGTAATTTCAGAGATTTTAACTGAATTTGTCTGATATGTTACGCGATGAATAAATGAATCAGCTCCAAAAAAATATCAGGTGCTTATCCCTTATCTTATTCGATACTCGCTTGAAAATGAAATAAGCTTTAATATTGAGGTTTCAGTTTAAAGAATGCTTTTAGTAACAATTTTGATATTTTGTTATACTTACAACTAAAGTTTGGCTTTGGAACTGAACAATGCAAGAAAAAAAATCTTATAAAAGTAAGAACTTTTAAATTTCTTCATCTCAGATTACATGAATATTTTTCCAATATAAATATAATCGATTTAAAACACAAATGCGATTTGTAATAAGGAAATCCAAAATCGAATTTAACCTCTTTTCTTTATACCTTTACTATATTCGTCACCCTCATATAAACCTTACATTTTTAAAGTAATATTTTTGTGTCAAATTATTGAAAGAATCTGAAATATCTATATTCAACATATATTAAAATCTGTATTGACATAAACATAATACTTTGGATAAAAGAAGCTTAAACGTTCAACTATAAAAATTCCTTTATTTTTAAAATTTATATAATTATCCAAAAAATACTTTTATCAAAAGAAAACATTCAAAATCAGAATTTTCCAGAATAAAATGAAGTATTTTAAGATAAATTTCAAGACAGTTTACTCGTGTCGTAAGAGAATACATTTTGTGCAAGGGCTTGCTGAAGAAGTAGGGAAGATTCTCAATCAGATTTCTTAAAGTATTCCTCATCTGTGTTTTGTTCAGATTCTGCATAAGGTTCATTTTCCAAAAATTCATCAATATCTGAGATATTTGACGAGAGATTATATTAGATATATCTTCATTGATATCTGAGATATTTGATCTATCAATATCTCAAATATCTGAGATATTTGAGTGTTATCGTTTTTACTATTAGTAAGAACGTTTGCAAGAAAATCTCTGTATCTCTGTTGCTCCAATTTGCCATAGGCATAACATAAAAATAACCTGAAACGCGAGGGCATATCGAGTTTAATTTTTCATTAAACCGGCAATAAAAAGTGAAATACCGTATCTAATTTATTTCTACAATTCTTATCTTTTTCTTTGAACTCCTAGAAAGTATAGAAAGTAACAGACTTAAAATTTTATAAATTAATAGAATTTATAAACAAAAGATAAAGAATGGGATCAAAAAGACACCGCGCAGGTTAATTTTATCCAACTAACTTTTGCAATTTTGACTATCAAGTTCATGAGGACATGAATGAACTAATAGAACAGATTTCCTGTAGACAAATTTTCTCAAAATTTTGACATAAATTTTTAATTTTATGAAACGGTTACAAAACTACAGACATTTCTGAATCATTGTATTTTTAGACAAATAGTTTAATATTATTCCTAAAAAGCACTTTTTTAATTTCTAGAAATGAGACTCATTAAAATATTACACACGAAAAATTGAAAACATAACGTAATTTCCCATTTTTTATAAGTTTTTTTAAATAATTTTAAAGCTCCATTTCAAGAAATCGACAATATTGATATATCTATATGTATAAATTATACTTTTTAAAGTAACTGCATGTGTGGAGAAATCTAATCTGAATTAATAAATGAAGAAAATAACAATAGCGGTATAAACAAAGGAAACAGCAGTTAAAGTTTTCAATAGTTTGCATCTAATGAATTTTCAAAATTATAAAAAGTGCACTGCTTAAAATTACATGTGATGATGCTAATGGATTCTTAATGTTCGTTCAACTGTAAACAACTTCATTATGCCGTATTTAAAACATTTGTCTCATTAATAAAATTTTCTAAATATAATCTTGAATTCAACAATTTTCTGAAATTATGCTGCATTAGAAATTTCGGGACAAATTATATCCGATATAAACGCTTTGCTAAAAAAAATTATTCTCGTCTTTAAAAAAACCACTGATAAAGTGAAATTGCAAATATTTTTATCATTAAATGATCACATCTAATATTTATCGAAATTAATTTAACGATAAAATAAGATGGATAAACACAATAATGTAAAGGGAGTGGTAAACACATAACTATTATTTCTGAGAATACTTTAATTTTTTCGAAAATAATTTTTAAAAAATAAATTTTTCAAAACGGGGAATAATGCTTATCTTCCACTTCATAAAAAATGTATTCTTAATTATCTTTTTAAGATAGATTTCTTCAATACTTTCCATTGTTTGCACTTGTGTATTTAGTTATTAGGACAGGAAAATTTATTTGAAGCCAATCGTTTGCCTTTTTTTTTCAGTAAGATAATCAATTCCTCTTGCTTGCGATAGTTGTTATAAAATAGTAATGTATCGGATCAATCGTTTGCTCACTCCTAATAATTTCTCGTTTCAAAATGTAACTCAAAATAAATATTCAAATAAATAAAAGCAAAAGAAAAACTAGTAGTTTTTTTTCTTTTTCAAACTTGAACCAGAAATAATCAATTTCTTTCATCATTGAAAAAATGACCAATATCTTTTTTTTTTTTTTGGAAGTTGATATTGCTATAAATTTAGGGTTCTTTCGATTGGTTTGTCGATGAAGAAACACAATCAACAGACCTCAAAAACAAAGACGTTTATTAGCAAAAAGACCAGAATACGCAAACAACGAATGCACATCCGGGACGTATACAAGCAATGCACAGCAGCACACTACAGCAAACAGTAGCCCACAAGTAGTAACAACAACCAAAAAACCAAAGACAAAATTCAACGGGAGGAAGGAATCTTCCTTGCTACTTCCGACAGTCTCTCCAAATTCCTGCAATTTTCCCCGCTTTAGATGTATCCAAATACCGACTTACTATTACACGATTAACTACTCCTCACACGACTCGATGCTGCACATCAATCAGCATTTGGACTCAGCGCATAACTCAACTCGGCAATCGCTCCGGATCCAACAACGCTTGCTATCGCTGGATTGATTCAACTATTCGTCTTTGATTTTTTCAACGATTCTGTACATTACTGTCTCCCGTTAAGACTGTCGACCTTTTATAGTTCCTGCAACCAGGAGGAGAAATTTCTGTAATAACCAGGCATATCTCGGTTCTTATTGGCTCTGTCGTCGAAATTCTGGAAGATTCTAGTATTATCTGCTTTGTCACCAAAGTCTCCAAATGGCCACCAAGTTTGTTTTCAAGGTTTGATACCATTGATTCGGTATCCAAATGGTTTCCAACAGAGCTGATGAGCTGATCATAAAACGTTTTTCCAGTGATTGAACCAAACATATTGGGAAGCAATATTACAGATTTGTAACAATATTGAAAAGGTGTTTAACGTAAGTAGCCAAGACCTGGAAAATCGATCCGATTACATTTCTTATAAATTAAAATCACTGCTTCCCCCTGAACTAGAATCATAGACATCCCGGCAAAGGAGACTATAGGGAGTGAAATGTGAATCTTCCTGTTTGAAAGGGAGTCCTGTGGCTTTGATTGATATTTTCTTTTGTAAGAGTGTGTCTAGCTGTTTCTGTGAGGTATTACAGCTAAGAGGGAAGAATTTAAACTGATTTTGATGAGTGACTTTCAGAAGTCTTGAATATTTTTGAATATTGTTTGTTGTAGCGTGGATCTTGCTGCTAGAATGAGTATTTAATACCATTCCATTATCATCTCCTGCGAGAGTAGTATTTAATACCATTTACTTTATAATTCTTTCTTGAGACTTTCTTCTGAATTTCTCATGTACCTTGGCAGAGTTATCACGCGTTTGGAGGCATCGTAATTGGAGATTCAATCTCCGTATAACCCCAGTAAGGAGAGCTGGTCAAAATGAATCCATGTAATCGTGCCAGGACTAGTGCAGAATAGGACATCCAGTTCACAGCTTTGGGCAGATACTTTGGATATCATGTTGAAGCTTGTTTTTGCCTTCTTTCCATTCTTTTTGCCATTTTGCCATCATCTTGACTTGAAGAATATTTTCCAGATGGCAACGGAAGCTTCACTAAATTTCGATCTTGACGCCCACCAGACGCTGTTCTGGTTAGTCTTTCCGCTTCTTCATTCCGTCTTAACCTACATATACTACAATATATAAAATTTTCATTTGGAGAGTTTCAAGAATTAAACTCTCCAAATTAAGAATTAAGGAAAATGCATCGCTAGTTGGCTATTGAATTTTGGAGAACTTGAGGCTTGGGTACTCGTTTTATTATCAACATAAATAATGAATTGCACCTGATGAGGGGGAAGAGACTCGAAATTGAACTTTTCTATTAAGTGGCACTTAATTCATAATCCTTCAATGACTTAGAGACCAATTCTAGATGCTACATGTTAACATCCTGTGATTCTCAATAGAAATTGAGCCTGAGTTGGTAGGATCTTTCTGCCTCTGTGTGAAGGAATGTGCCTAAACTGCTACTTTATGGAGACACTTTTTTTTGACGACAGTAAAATAGCATCTTAATTCTTAATTTAGACCTTAGTTAAGTCTTTCTATCTTAAATGTTTACATACTAGGGGTATTTTAGTTTTTTAGATTCTGATGAACCGCACTCTTGTTTAGATTTTTGTCAAGTATGACACATAGAAACCAAGAATTTCTACATTATTTGTTCTAACTACCAAGTTCAAGAATTGAGACATCCTTTTATTTGCCCGGTAGAAAGACCTATTGATTTGAAACAGTTAATTTAAAGATACAAGTCTTTGAAACAAGATCTTTTTGGATTTGAACAAGGATTTTGTATCAGCAATAATTTTCTTTCTATGTGTGAGAGAATAGCCACTACTTTAAGGGGAAAATTGGAAACAATGGGATTCGTATCATTTGTTTATATATA
>JAOUZG010003113.1:600733-665006 GCA_026289955.1 Argiope argentata
TATATATATATATATATAACAAACTTAGGAAGTTTCTTTGTTTGTTCGCTTTCTAACGGACACTTTTCTGTTGATTAATATAAATGCACAGGAAGTGAAAGAGCAAATGATATCGCATCTCCAAATGCCATTTTCTCTGAAATCCTAAGAATGTGAGAGTAGGCTAGTTAATCCTTTGCTGTTATATACAGTATGCATGTAATGCAGTTAAATCAGAATTTCCTGAAAATGAATATCTTAATTTTTTTCATTGTTTTTTTTTAAATCCTGCCTTTTTTACCGTAAAAATCCTTTTGAAATATCTTCTGACATTCCCGTTGGATCTCTGTGACCTTTTTTCGAAGCCCTTATTTTTCATGATTTCCAAATCTTGATTCTACAAATTAATACTTTGAACATTTTCTGTCTTTCCATCTTATGGCATTTCTACCAGGCATTGAAAATTTCAATTACGAGATACGTATGGCTGTTCTGAACCAATTCTTGGTTTTGCTAAAAGCGCCTGATTCTTGATGTAATAATATATTATAATATTTAAGAGTTTTATTCATTTCCTGCGCCTACCAGAATTAGCTTTAAACGTTTTGTATTTGTGTATTTTCTTGCTTAATGTTGATTCAATTCTAAATTTTACGATTACTAAAGAATTCATCTTGGAGCACTATCCACCGACAACTTCTTATGATATAACCTCTTTTGTCCATTCTCAAATCTGGTTAGCTTTTAATGTGATAATTAAATAAGCCGACAAAAATGCGCGAACCAGTTAATGCTACAGAAGACAACCACTCAGGCGTAGATAATTCAAAAACGATGAGTGCAAGGTTAAAAGAAGGTAGATTTGGAGACAGCTGACATTAATGTTTAGCAACCTATTTGTTTTTGAATGTGTCTGTGTGTGTGCATTCGCGTGTTTGTGTGTCTCTGTGTGTGTTAGATTTTAAGAAGCCATATCTCTGTAGCACAAGACATTTATATTAATTTGAACTATTGTGTTTTAATTTGAATTGAATCTATATTCTTAATTATAGATTTTTAACAAAACAGGGTTTTTTTTTCTTAACTCTTTTCTTCAGTTAATTAATATTAGATATTATTTACAGACAAAATTAGATGTGATTTGCATGCATCCGATTTACGCTCTTTTTGTCAATTCGAAATATTGGTATTCTTGTGGTAACTCTATGCATGATTCACAAAATGAACACGTCTTTTAAAAATAGCCTTCTGCCAGAAGAAGTGTTGTTTTAATGAATTCAATTTAGTATTTAAACTATGGCACACTACCCATCACTCAACAACTGCGATGAAAGCAAATCACTTACAATGCTGTGTAGAGAAAACATATATTTCATGCAATTACTCTTTGGTAGAAATGAACACACAGAAAAGGTTTTGGAAGTTTATTTTTATTTTCAATTAAACAATTTATTATTTTCCTCTACACATTCGGTGAATATTACTGCATAAAAATAATTTTTACACGGTTTCAGAATTTTTTTAAAAATGAGTTTTTAATATTATTTCAGTTCACTTTTTTATCGTTAATTTCAATAAACTTTTATAGATGTTTCTAACTATATATTACTTTCTTCATGTCAGAGCTATGTGCTTATATTAAATACATTACTTTTGTTCACATTACCGCTGCTGTCTGTTTAAATACAAATCTTAAAAATGAAACGGCGGTAAACTTAAAACATCATTATTCTGTGATGTTAAGGACTGGAAATTCATACTAGATATTTTTTATTTGTTTATTTTTTAAAGAAAATTGCCTCGCTAACAATCTATTTCTTTAATATAAAACCAATTTTCTGCGATAGTTTCATAAAAATTATTCCCTATAAATGCGATTTTTCATGTCAACTTATCTAAATTCTATTTAAGATTAAATGGCCCATACCGACGGATAAAACATGTTGTTTCCATGATAAAACGACAACGATAAAATGGAAGGAAAAAAAATCAAAAATATTTGCAATGTATGGGAAGAGAAAACTAATTTGCTATCACACCAGAGATTATTTGCCTTTAAATTTTGTTCCACTTTGGCACTAGCTGCATAAGAATATATTTTTTCATTTTAAAACATTCGACCCAATTTAGCTATTAATTTTTTTATTCATTATCATCCTATTATTTCGTGTCTTCTATATATTTTCACTTTATAGTTACAAAAATGTATAAAAATATATGGTTAATGAAATTTCCTCAATCAGAATAAAAGAAGAAAAAAAATTTAAAATAAGAAGTTATGTTTCAATACTCGATTTCTAATACGAGTAATATACTAGGGTACTTTGTCAACCAAGCAAAAACTGTCAGACACACAAATATAGATACCAATTTTGACAAAAATTAGTTCTGTAAATAATCATTCTTAAAAAAAAATAGTACTGAAAAAATTTTAAAAAAATCTATGTTCCTCAGTTACAGAGAAAAATGTTAAATATTCATCAAAATTTTTTGTAATAATTGAACTTAAAATTTTAGGAAATGTTTTTATTGAATATTTTCTATTCAAGAAGTATCTATGTCGGATTATGATCATGGTCGGATTATGTTTCAGGCGCAACACAACCTTCAGTCCTCTGCATGTGATTTTTGAATCATGCGCAAAACACAATAAAACCAATTAATTTTTAATAAAAGTCCATTAATACTTGTTCTGTTGCATATCGAAAGATCTTTTACAGAACATTGGTTATTGATTCGACAATTTTAACTATTTGCACTCGGAAAAGTAATTCGATGCATAATTATTCAATATACAAGGGCTTGTTTATTGCTCCAAATTTGTGTGTGTGTGTTTAAAATTGAATTTCTCCGTCTTTTTACCGTTCTGTGGGTATTTTCAATAACGATAATTGAAAAATAAAGAAATGAAACGTCAAAATGATGCACCGTCTTGAATGATGCCCAAGAGGCACCATCCAGCGCAAAGGGTTAATAAGCGCATCTGTCATAGAAAAGTTAGCTGCCGTTAAAATCATTCCCTTCTATTATAAATATGGGTTGAAGTGGCGTAATTGAGTATTCAAATGCTTCAATGCCGGAGTAAGTCTCGTCCAATACAGAGGACACGATTATTCTTCAGCTTAAATACCTTCAATACAAAAGCATCCCTTTTCACTTCTGGACATTTCCATCTGGGTTACGTGTGAAATAATTGTTCATTGCATAAGACTTTTGTGTCCAGACAATCATAAATCAGGGGACAGCATTGTTTAAGAGAGATGAATTCAATCCTTTCATCCGAAAAAAAGTTATATTCAGACGAATAAGCGGGCCATTCTTGCTACTCAATAGAGACTTTGAGTGCCATTCAATTCACCTCAATATGATAAGACGCAAGTTTAGAATTTCAAAGACAATCGATTTATTAATATGATTTTTTTTTATACCTTACATCGATCAAGCCTTCCAAAAGGTTATTAATATGTTTGTAAAGCAGGCTGTTCAGAGACGCTAACAGAAGCAAATAGAATGGAAATTTTTAAGTTGCTTTTGAATTTTAATGACACATGATCGAAGCGAATAATTGCCACGCTAATCAATGATGAATGAATAATAGATTTCATTGAAAAATGATTTGATTTGCTTGGAATCTAGAGAAGGCACATATCAGTTTAAGGTTCCTCTCATTTCTTTGAATTTCCATGTTCCCACTGTAATATCGTAGTTAAATGTAGGACATACTGCGAGAGTTTTCTGTATCCGAATGATCAAAAACGATTGGTGACACCGATACCTTTAAACGATACTTTTCTCTAAAACAATAGTATGCGCTATCAAAAAATCGTTTGAGCCCTTGAAGAATGTTCACATATTCCGGAATAGAAATAACTAACTATTTGAAAGCATAAAACATAAACTAATATTCAAGAATCGCATGAAATAATCTATATGACATTAAATTTTAAGTAAGGGTTTTTCGTGATTGTATACAACGGCTATTTCAGGACCAATTGTTAATTTTAAACAATTGGATATGCGAAAGAATTTTAGAACACACAATTTCATTTTTCTCGCATGACAAATTTGTTCCAAATCCACATCTCCTCGAAACCTAAACTTTTTATACGACATTTTAAATACGGCAGTTAAATCTAGAAAAACGAAGAAAATTTATTTTTTCCATTTGAATTACATACGTTTTTCAATACAGTATTTACTATCTGAGACAAAAAAAAATTCCGTTTGAAATACATACGTTTTTCTGGACAGGATACACTAACTGAGATAAACAATTTTTTGGAATTAGAAATGGATTGTTTAGAAGTTCGTTTATTGTGTAAAGAAAAAACAGTTTCACTACTTATTAAAATGATATTTACAGAGAATTATATAATGTCTCGGCAAACAAATTTCATATAGATTTTATTCCGGAAGCTAAATGATTCGATTTATATTATTGAATTTTTTACAGTAATAATTATTTAAGGTTAGAAGAGAAACTTGTGATTCAGTTGAATGCACCCTATGAAGAAGTATTATCCTTATTAAAAATGTTTTCATAAAAGTTTGAAGTGGTTCTTCTTCGTCCACACAAAACGATATAAATTATGAATGAAATAATCCAAATTCGTTTTTGTCATAAGAAACGTGCTTCTGGCAGCAGAACGTACATTTGTCTTTCTTTCTTTTCCTTTAGTGATGCCTCTTGAATTTTGTGCCATCATTTTCATTCTGAAGTCAAATAACAACTTAGAGGAAATTATAGTTTGAAATAAAAGACAGTCTCCGAGGAAAATACACTGTAATTTTAGGTATAAATATCTGAATTTCTTTTTCTCAAAATATGAATTACAGAATAGTTTTGTTATTTTTGCTATATCTTTTCACCAATATGAGTCGAAAATAATGAAAAATATTTATCCACTTCGAAAGCTGATTAACGCATTCTAATTCGATGCAGTAACATAAGAACACATTGATGCATAGAATTCGCTCAATCGGTTGAAATTTTAAATAAACAAGAAGGTCAGATAAGATTAAATAAACAAGGTCAGATAACGCAGTCAATACGGCTGCAATCATGAGGGACTCTTCTGACTTTTTCTTTTCCTGGACTTGCATTATCCTTAATTTATGGACGTGAGTGCCATTGGTGCAGAGAATGAATTTATAAACAAATAATAAGAATTTAGATAATGGAAACAGATGTTTTGTTTAATTAAATCTTATCTAAATATCAAAGTTTTCACTTCAAATATTTCTAATCTTTCCATTCTTTGTTTTTTAAAATGAGTAGTGCATTAGCTCGTTGAGCTTCATATAAAAATTATTTAAAATCATCCATCGGACAAGGATGATTACAGATTTTCTAGTTATTTTAATTGGATACAATATTGTTAAAACATTAATGATTATGATGTACTGAATAAGTTTGTGAAAGGAAAATTACAAATGAGCAAGTTAAGTTAATTTTTTTCATTTTCTACTGTAATACTTTTGTATAATTATTTTTAAGGCATAATTAATTAAGGGGCATACATTTTTGAAAGAAGTGGTTAGTATGACTCTAATTACAGGGATGAATGCTTCCGCTCGTTAGGACTAAAATTTGATGCGAATTTACTGAATATTGACAAAATCACAATGTGAATTCTAGCCGTTAAAAATTGATTTTTCTAGCAGCTGATTATTCTACTCGCGTTTATATACTCATAGGCAAATCGATGAACGTTAACTCTTTGATTGGTTAAATCAATTTTTTATACTAATAAATAATTTTTATGAAACATTGATATGCCATTCGTCATTTGCTTTTTAGAATTATTATGTTCAGATAAACGTGGATAGACGAATATTTTTTTTTTCGAATTTTGATAGAAATTTGAAAATTTAGGAAGCAGCAAACTGCAAAATGTCAAGTTCCGTAAATCAGATTTCATTTATCGTTTTCTTAATCTGACATTTATAATTCTAAAAATGGGGGGGGGTCTTTTTGGAATAAAAAGATGTGGAAAACGAAAACTATCATTAGTATCTGAACATCGAATTTATTAATGGTTATAATACCATCTTTTATTATGTCAGAACATGAACATGCTATTTTTTGGGATAAGGTTTTGGCGTTAACAAAAATCTGTAGGTGAATCCCTTGCAATAGTAAACTTACTAATTTAATGAAACAATTAAAATAAAGAAAAATATAATTTAACTAGTACGAGCACGTGGCGCTTCAATGGGGGTTCAGTGGGATGAGGTTTTTGGCCTCAACAAAAATGCGTGTGCAAGGAACTGAAATTTTAAAATTCAACTTTTTCAAAAACAGACCTTAGAAGACTCAAAAATATTGGTAAAGGGCTGCAATTTCAAAATAAAAACCTTGTTAATCTGCAATTTTCCACTTTTTGTTGAGATGATTTTTTCAACTTTATGAAAGCTTTCTTCAAACTTCAATACAAATCTTTTTAAAAACAGTTTAAATTGTTTAATTAATATAAGTTTATAAAATCTAAAACTTTTTTTGTTGAGATTCTTTCTTCAAACATTAACAAACATCTTTTTAAAAGTAGATTAGGCTGTTTAGTTAAGTAAAACGTCTTCAATAATTGGCCGTTCAAGAAATTATGTTCTGACTTGATACATTGAAATATGCAAAACAGATTTCATTTTAATCTTTTATTCACTTCATTTTTACAGGAGATAAAATTACACTTTTGTAGTCTCACTGCTCGATAGTTATTTCAGTGCGAAGTAGTGCGCCGACACCCTCTCTTCATCGACGGACAACCCTTTCCCGTGTGCAGTGATCCAGTTCGGCGCAGTTCCGGCAGCGACAGTCGTGGGGGGCGAAGTTGAATTTCAGCCGCGGAGACGGGATCATCATCTTTGAGGGGCCTCCGCGACGAAGCGCGCGCCTGCCGGGTGTCCCGACATTACGGGGATTAAAAGGTAAGTTTGAAAAGGCGAAAGACTGGAACTCGCCCATCCGACCAATTGCAGGGCCGGAAGCTAGGAGGTAGAATTACGCGGCGCCAGAGCAGTTGCATCTCGACGCACGAGTTCAGCCAAATGATCGGCATTCCTAACACTTATTGAAAATCCATCGTGGACTTTTCAGCTGGAACCAGCTTAATACGTAGGGAGGGTTTTCGTGCAATTCGTTGTTTCGAATCAAAATCAGCTCGATATTGCTTTGTTTCACAAAACTCCCTTTGGGTAAAGAGATCATTTTTAATGATGTTTCTATAGTTGACTATTTCTATCAAGAGATGTCTTTTGATACCTTTGTGTTCGAATTCTTTTTCATACCTTTTACAAATAATTTCAAAAAATTATTATCAAATACCAAATAAACGTTGCATTATCTAACATATTGTTTCATTTTGCATATTCGGTTGAATCATATACATTTCTGATAACGGTATGGAGAAGTGTCCTGATAAGAAAGGAACTTGCTCCCATCTGCCGACCATCTTTCTTTATTTTTTTTAATGGAACGACGACCTGAACATGCAGAGCCTTGCGAAATGCAGTTGTACATTCCACAATATTCATACCCTTTCCCATATTTCATTATTATTGAAACTTGTGATTTAAATGAGAAACATTTGTTAAGAAGGCACCATTTAGAAAGAGGAAAAAACGGAATGCTGAAGAAATGCGAATGAAGAATGAATAAAAATAATCCCACACATATTTAAAAATATTATGAAATGAATCATATTGTTTACTGAGTTTTTTTAAATAGATGAATATGCAAATATTGGATCATGCCATTTTTCTTTTTCTTTGTCAGTTTTATTATGTTATTTCTTAGAATTGTTAATTATGTATTCAATTTTTTGGCTAAAGATATTAAGAAATTTTGTTATTATAAATACTATAAACTCTTCATATATTTAAATATTACTTAATTTTTTTAATTATTTTTTCTGTTTTTAAGCTTAATCAAGAATTTAATATGACATTTTCACACTTATAGCGAAGAAAGATGGAATAGCGTGTAGCCAATGCGCATCTGTCTTCCGTAGGAGGGCTTCAATTCTCGCGTCTTCAAACTAGTCTTTATTAGTTCGGAATTAAGGCTGAGGAATTTGGAATTAAGGATGATTTCATTTTCCAATACAAATATGAAATCATTTGAAAAGTTGAAAAAAAAATTGCATTTCATCGAGCGCATGAAAACTAGAGAAATATTCGTTTTAGAAATATATTTTCGTTCAAAAGGAAATTCTGCAAAAAAGGCGGGGATCGTCAGAAGGAAAAATTTAGATTTGCTGTAAAAAGATATCGCTCCCATACCTTAATAAGTGCTTGAATATCAAAATATATTCGGCCAAACTCCAAAATATTCGCTCATGAATCCTTTTTTTTTTTTGCGTGGATTGTTCTTCTACTTTCATTTAAAACTACGAAAAGATTTTTCGCCCTCATCTCGGAACTTCATAAACGTGTTTTCTGAACAAAATTAAATTTTCAAATCTAATATTCATATAAATTCACCAATACATGGTTCTTCTCGAGCAGATTAAACAATTCCTACATTATAATACAGCTAGCAGTACCCTCATAGCGTTGCCCGCATCCAAGAAGAAAAATTAGTTTTAAACTTAAGTCTAACCTCCACACGATACGATATGGGCATGTTACGCAACATGAAACAAACATAAAAATATATTTAGAAATGATCAAAAATAACTGCAAAATAGTTTATATAGCTTACATTCAGAAATATTTAGACTAATATAAAGGTAAAAAAAATATGATATGCTCGTAGGTAAAGCACAGGCAATCATTTCGAGGTTGGATTTCTTTCTTTTCGGCATAATGAGATTTGAATCGTTGTTTAAAATCAGATTATTTAAACAACGAAGGGGGTCGCATATTCAGGCCCAGCTATTGATCTTGCTATTTGCACACGCATAGTTTGAGATTTACGTGCATGCGTGGATAAATTAAAATCACAAATATAAAACTCCACTTTTTATTTTGATATGATTTTAAAGTACCGAAACCTTCCAAAATTTTGGAAAGGTCTCTGCAAAATGATAAAAATATCTCCAATATCAGGTAACTGTTTCTGAAATTTTTGTAGTTCCGATATGCAGAAGCTTTCAGGAGACTTCATTTTATACTATGTAGAGAAAATAAAATTCACTAATACATCGACGGAGAAAATTTGGAATAAATCCATTTTCTTCTCCACGTAATTGTTGTATCAAATGTCTCGACAGAAACCATTGCAGTCTCAACTTTCGGTTTCCTGATACTATAGGAAAAAGGATTTGCTTTTACAATTTTTTTTGCTTGATAGAGAAGTATCTGGAAAAAAAAAAAGAAGAATCACGTTATATGTATTTTGTTATGAAAATTAAAGATATTTGTCATAAAAATAAGAATATGTCTTTATAGATCGCCACGCTTAATATGGATTATTTAACATCGGACCTAACGTTGATTGAGATAAAGAGCAAAAATTCTAACTCCGCAAATAAATATCTTTCTGCTAAGAAATTTATACACTGTTTCAATGGTTGAAGAAACATTTTGCAACGAGTATTTTTCATTTCACCCATTTCACCTTTAAATACAACGGAATGACAAACTAAATGCATTTCTGCAGCGTTTAATAATGTTATCGCGACCTTTGAGCCACTCAGGTGTATTCTATACCGTTTTTCAGCCATATCTCTTTGACAGTCTCGGAAAAATGTTTTTTTAAGGGCTCACACAAATGATTACTTTTTGAGAGGAAAAAATAAGCAGCTAAACGTATGAAAGGGTTTTCACAGACTGACTGCCGACCCCCTTTCATCTTTTCATACTTCACACGACACAGAGCAGAAAATCCGTCCGAATTTAACGGTAGAGATGTATTTATATTTTGTATGTGACGTAATTTTTCTTTTTCGCTCTGCTAATACAGGGGAATTTCTGCTCAAAAGGATCTTCTCGGAACTCCTCTGTAACGATGAGGAAGGCAATAAATGGTCGGAGGATGGCTTTGAAAAGGAGCTATAGTCGAGTCGAATTCACTTCAAATTTTAAGCTAAAGGCGAATGGCTCATCTTTTTCTCGAACAAATGCAGTAAAAAAAAATCAATAATGTTTTGTAGAGAAGTTCTGTTGTGGTTTTAACTAAAAAAAACAAGAAGAAAGGGGAAAAAGTTATGAAATAAAAATATGTAGCTCCAAGCTATTTAAAAATACTTAAAAGTAAGTGATTACGTTCAGGATGAATATTTTGTAAAATGTCATATCATCTTTATATTTTTGAATTTTATAAAAAGCATTCTATGAAATAAAAATTTATCATTTGAAATCCAAAAGTGTTTTGAAAATTTGAAGCTATACATACATACATATGTATATATGTGATGCCAAGTACTTCACTTCTCGCCAATGAGCAACTTATCTTGCGGAGGAAACGAGATTCTCTGACTGATGACGCCAAGACATGGCGATCTGAAGACGAACTATTGTGACGTGATGTTTAAAAGACGAAATTCATGTTAGCTCTGAACCCGATTATCGAAATTTAATCCTGTAAATTTTTCATCTCAACTTGTTAACCATAATGTATGCCTCTTCATTAAAGTAACTATATTGTCACTCAAGAAATAATCAAATATCAACAAACTCGAACTTGTTATTGCTTAGGCATCCCCCCCTACATGTATGTTTAGATAATGTCGCCATGATAAAAAAAAAAACTGTTTTTGAGGATCTTTGGAATCCGCAGTAATTATTGAAATACTTGCTGAGCAGGGATTCAATTGAAGGAAGAAACTATCGGAAGCATATAAGCGAATATAATTCTGCTTTAGCTTTTGCTTTCGTGGGATCTCAAATTAAACCTCCTCCTGGAACAGAACCATATTGCTTTAGGATTCATGGTGAGATGCCTTCTCCTTTATACAGTGGTCATAACAAACCAGGTAATGCTCAGTTACATGTTAGGTTATTTGATACCAGTGAAACCCCTGAAAAACACATGGAGAGAAATGAAGGATGTTTTCTCTCTGCGATGGAAAGACTGGATTCTACGTTCAGAGCAATTGCAGCCATATTTGTTGGCGATAATGGTGGACTCTCTGTTAAACGAGATATCTGTATTTATCATGTAGGTGACAACTGCAAAAATATTTCTCCATTAAACCAATGCTTTGATCCCATGGCCTATCCCATGCTGTTTCCAGGAGGAGAATTGGGCCTTTTAAAAGTTCCCGGAGGTGGGCAGAAAAGGTTCTGGAACAATCAGATATATATCTGTTCCTATTGGCTTTATAACCAAAATTCTTAAATATTCCATTGTTATCTTTTTTTATAGCCAAATTCGTCGCCAAATGGTCTTCAAGCACTGAGATCACTGATTTTGCATCCGATCAACATCCGATGATCATATAACGGTCTTTCCAGTGAATGCACTGACTGTTCTGAGAAGCAACATTGCAGATTTGTAACTGCCTCAAGACAGTTCGGAATAGTCCATTGTGATCACCTGATATATAATAAATTTAGCAAAAAAAAAAAGTTCAAAATTGAGCAATATTTAATTATTTACTAGAACATGCATTCATTCACTTCTACTTTCTATGACGGCACAGGAGGAAACGCGGTGACCAGAGAACAAAGGAGATGACGGCGATTTGAATAAAAAAAAATTGCGCCTTTATACAAAAGGAAAAAAAAACACATTTACTCATTGAATAAATGTGATGCCTTTTAATCAGTTCACACCTTTAAAAAGTATTCTTGAATGCACATTTTAAATTTAATTGGCGCATCTAAAGAAATCAATTTACTCCATAGCATTCATCATCTGATACTAAAGCTCCATGTGACCCTATGTTGTCGCACTAAGTAGAGTTAACAACGATTCAATTACTCCACAGATGCACTGCTTGCTCTATATTTAAACGAAGAAAGTGTCATATTCATATAAGTTATAACCATATTTAGAGAATAAATTCTTTAAAGATGGCATTTGATCAAATCTTTTAAAAATCAGGAGTAATGAATTCTCATTGTCGCTCGATGAATTCAATGTAATGAAATACTTTTATAGTGCAATTCGTAAAAATTGTATCAGTGATGCACATGAGTAATGACTCATATGCATCGCTACAAGTAATGACGGTAGTTTACCTGTACAAATTAGGTCTTCATTTTACAAAATAGAATTATTCACTTTGTTTGCTTATAAACTTGGCAACACAAAAAGATAGACAAATAAGATTGGAAATGCGATAGTTGATAGTAAAGATGAAAGAAAAAATGTACGAAAAATAATTGTAGGTTTATGCTTCCAAACTATCTGATATCAAAAACACATAGGTAGTGGGGGTATCATATGGCACAATACTGTACGATATTGTGCGATATTATTTCATGCAAATAAATGTTCAAAAATACTATATAATATTGTGAATATTAAACAATATTGCACAATATACGTATGCTACTGGGTCACGACCTGTTGCATCATTAAAAACGAAAGTCATGAAGGATGATCTAGCTTGAGTTTTTCCATTTCCGTTTTGTCTTCTAAGGCAGTACTGATTGATGATGAAACTCTACGCCTGTAGTTTTCATGGCAAGGGATGACGCCTTTAGTAATAGAGAAAGTTTAAAAAAATGTCCGGCCGTTGGCTCCTGAAATTATTATTGTTTTAGGTATAAAGTAAAAATTGCATAACTAAGCCTTTTATACCCAAAATTGGTGAAATTTCATTTCACGCGAGTGTTAGGATTTCTGTGCGACACTTTTTGACTTTGATAATCAGTATAAACTACATTGAAATTTCTCATATGCCCAAATTTCCAAACTTTTTGTACCGTTAACTTTAGAACTTCAAAAGCGTCGATATTTAGACTCAATCGCTGTCTGAATGCTTATTAGAGGAATTTTCCTTAAATTACGAAAGATCACTCGAACCATCAGCACATACTCCCATAAGCAGCGATATAGAGAAAATCCAATAAAAATGTATTTTAAGTTTACGAAGAAATTTTTATAATTATACACACAAAAAAGTATTTTTCTAATAATTTTTATTAACTCCATTTTGGAATCTCGATAGTTCTTAGGCATTGCACCATATCTATTAATACAGTTACAGATGAAGTTAAATACGTGTTACAAGTAAATATTAAATTCAAGAAAAGATTTTTTTAAATGTTTTGTATGGATCCAGAAATTGTTGGTTTCTTTGTTTTCTGATTAGCTCATGCGTGCAAGTCAGAGGATCGAGTGGAAATTTTGTGTCGCGTATCACCCCTCAGCGACCGCTGAACGTCGCTCGCAAGAGATGCTTGGATGAGACACTCCACTGTGTCGAATGCTTTCACTTTAACGTTTAGAAACGCGATAGTCCAAAACTTCGAACCATGAGAAGAAGAAAAACAAGAAACTTCGCATTTCCCCCATTCCTGAGTCCGGAAAATGGAAAGGAAAATTGTCTCGGAAAAAAGATCGCCCGTGGGGCAGAGTGCGTCGGAAACTAATCGTGTTTGATCAGCGAGCTGAATTTACCATTCGATTGAGATTCACATTTTCAGAAGTCCGTGTGCTATCGATTCGGAGAGAAACATGTTTGCAAACGGAGGCGAAGCCGCACGCAAGTCCGTTAAGAGGACTCCCCACCCCCAGCCTACCACTGTTTTCAATGAAATCTCTTTTGATATCCTGTGGTCGGGTGAAAACTGTTAAGAAGTTTAGTTTTAAAAAACATTTTTCTTGTTTCGTTTCATAATATTTTTTTTAATTCTTAACTCTTTTCTTGTAAATGTTTCTTTTCATTCAATTTTAAATACAACAGATTTTTTTTTTTGAATAACTTTTTATTGAACTTAATAAAATTTTGCATCCAGTTTTGGATACTTAAATTTAGTCTCAGAAAAAAAATGTCTATTCAAAAAGTTTTGTGATATTTTTGGAAAACATTCATTTTTTATTTACTTTTGCTATTTTTAAATAAAAATTTCAGTCGATATTTTTGAAAAATTCATGACTAATTCTATAAAGTGCATAGCTTTGTGTTTGCATAAAAAAATTTCAAGTAGTTTTTAAAAAAATAAGTTTGACTTTTATCATTTTGTAGTAGGTATAATTTTGGAAAAAAAAAGAAACAGAGAAAAATGAGTTTAAATATTCAAATAATTTAATATCGCAAATATTCCAGCTTCTATTTAAAAATTTATTTTTCTCACTAATACAAATCCATTTTAAAGCGAAAAACTGAACTTTTATTAGCCAATCATTATTTTAATCAAACAATTATAATTAGAAAAAAATGAGAAATAAATATTTTTATTTATTTTAAAGTTGTTTTAGTCAATATGCTTAGGGAAATTATTTTTCTTTAAATGCTTGTTAATGCCTAATAATAATTGTTTAAATAAACCATTTGAAATCATTTCAAAAATTCTATTTGAATCGGGTCAAGTTTCTGGAAAAATGAATTGAATAAAAATGTAGTTATCCCTCTATTTACTGAATTGTGTTGCTATCAATTTTTAACTTCATTTTTTTCACCTGTAGTTAAGTTTCCTTGCAGAATAATCCCAGGGAAACCAAGAGAAAAATTTTAACTAATTAAAATATCTTAATTAATTTAATTATTAATTAAATATTTTTTATTCTTATTTTTAGCCTATATTAGCTTCTTGCTATTTGGGTTACGCTCTCTGTGTACTTTAGAATATCATTTTCAAAAATATTCATATTACGAAGATATAATCCAGATTTAAATGTTACTTATACGTACAGTTCATAAATAAAGAATTAAACACATCCCTACATAGTTTTTAATCATTTTTTTACATGAAATGAAACTATAATGTGAAAAGCGATTGTAAATTTTGCCCTGTAAAAATTATTTTGTTTTAGTGAAAACACAAACACATTTCTTTAACTAATGAATTTGGAAGCCAAATATTAAAAACGTTTTTTTTTTTGAAACTTTCTACATGGGAAATTTAATTTATATGCTCAGTACTTTTTACTATCAAAAATTGATGTGCGTTTCTGTTGTCTAATGACATTTCCGAATTAATCAGAATAAAAATAAATCGATAATGTATGTTGCAATTTTTTGGAAAAACGGGGTTTCTTTTCAAAAATGGTCAAAATAGATAGTACACAGAAAGGCTAGCGAAATTACTAAAGCTACAAATAAACATTAAATAAACCATCGAGTTTTTTTTTTTTTAGAAAAGTGATTCACTGTATCTTAATTTCTTCATCGTCCTGGAAGCACACAGCTCGTCCAAGTGAAACTTCTGCAGGGCGGCCGTAACGCTTTTCAAGCTATCTACATTTGGAAACTTTTAAACGTTTAAAACGCTTTTAAAATACTTACTTGTTTCAGTTTTGATTTTTGTTTGCTCTAATGCGGCAAAAAAAAAAGAAAAAAGAAACCACAGAGGAGTAATTTTCGTGGGCAAGAGAGGATGGCGAAAGGGGTAAAGCAAAAAATTTGATGTCTTTCCAGTAAAAATCTAAAATGAAACAGTGGATGAGAGTTTGGTCCATAAAATCGTGTCGGTCAAAATGACTTCGTATTTCGTAAAATGTATCTGAGAATTCAGACACATTTCCAGATATGAGCATAAATCTAATTTAAACTTACTTAGTTTCCTAATTTTTAGCTTAATTTAAACCATATTAACTTAATGCTTCTTAATTCTCTTAATTAAAATGAGAGTAATTTGAATCATTAAGTTACTCTTATTTCCTGATCCCATTTCACCTTTTTTTATTCAACTATTTCAACAGAAGCTCTGTAAAATGATTTAAATCAGTGGTTCACACTCTCCAAATAAAGGGACAAAAATTGGCGATCAAAACAAAAAAAAATTTAAAAGTTGCCCAGATTTCCCTATGCAGAATCGGCACGTCTAGAGAAGTTCCTATCAGAATCTCATGGTATATAAGAAAAGGGGATAAATATTTTTAAAATTTAATAACTCTGTGCATAAACGAAGCCTGAAGAACTTTTATTTATTGTAGATATGAATCAAATATTCTAATCCAGTCCGTCCATTGGTCCGTTTGTATTTCCAAAAGATTGACCACGGTCATTTGAAAACGAAGAGGCTTCAACAATTAAAATTATGTGTGTCATCTCGTTCTTGGGCAGATTTTTAATTCAATCGGTGGGAAGAGATATTTTCGAAATTCATTTGATTTCTTTTTGTACGAATCACAGAAGGTGCCGTTCTATTTGAATGCGAGAGATTTTACTCTCCCACTTATATCCATTTTGTTTTTCATGATAAATTAAAACAATTCCGATATTTAAATCATACCACGATATCAACTGTGATTTTCAGCATTGTTATTTTAACAATGAAATTATAACCATAGATTCCAATTCTTTCGGTCGTTGAAAATAGGGAATGGAAAGGGCATTTGGAAATCCAAACGAATTATATAGGAACTTTGAATAAAGTTCCTATATAATTCGTTTATAGGAACCACACTATTTTCTCTGGAGCCTTTCAAACATGAATGTCTTCCAATGATGTAAACTCAACCTGCATTTCCACCTCGACAATGCAACTCGCACCATGGAGCACCACAGACACTGGGATTATGAGATTTTGTTATTTTCGCCGCCCTGGTGATTACTGAAATGGTATGGGGTCAGTTACCATCTACTGGTGATGGATGTGTCTCCTACGGGATAGGTTGCACCGTGGCTAGTGATGACCCTTAAAATTCAAACTTAATTCCCACCAATTCTGTCACGGCGACCGGTCATTGAGATTTTTCAGTACACCTTTCGATAGATCGTAGAAGCTATCTGTGACTCCTGCAAATAGAAAATTTTCATCGACATCATGCTACCCTTTCAAGACGTTTTTTTCCTTATCTAAGTTACAAATTTTTTAATTACCTTTTATTGCAAAATAATAATTATATTTAATTCAACACATTTCTTCTTAATTTATGATAATTCAAATATATTTCTAAGCAATTAAGGATTTATAAATGAACATTAAATGCCTATCATAAAGAAAAATATAAATTACCAAAAATGTAATTACTATTTTGAATTTTTAATGCAATTTATAATTTTAATAATTTTTTTTAATTTTTTGTATATAAAATACAGAATATGTTTGAATTTTTTAATTTCTATTACATATCAAAACCATATTTGGTCTTAAAAAGTTTACTCTGATGAGCTCAAAATATTTGGAAGATCGCGCTAAATAATTGTGTACTAAGGAACACTTCAAAGCCCAAAAATGTCTCTAAATAAGTTATCTCTGTATATTGTCTACGAGATGTTATTTCTTTGAAGCCGCGCGTTTAAATGTTCACATATAAATGAATCAAAAAATGTTAATCAAACAAAATCAAAAATTATGTGAGAAATATTATATTTTTTTTCACGCATCATATGTGACCATTTCGAGCTAATGAAAGCTGCAAATCTTCCAACATTTTATATGAATTCAAGCGAGGACATCCTACGCATGAGATTTTGGAAGAGGTAAGGGATAATTTCTGATGTGACTTGAAACATGATTAAAAATTTTATTTTGGTAAAAGGAAATCCCTAACAGGGAGATTTCAAATGAAAAAATAATAGTAAGAAAAGTGGAAATATAAAAAGTATTTATGACACTAAGTAATTTCAAAAATCAAACTGAAGTATAACAAGAAATATAAAAAAAATAATCATTTTTTAAAATCAATTCTTAGTTAGGATATTAGGAAAAATTTATGGTGTCAGAAAAGATTTTATTTTAGTTACTTTTTATTAAATAATTTCTATTGTTGTTCTCGCTTTCCGCTTTACAATAGAAGGAGGGAATGCAGTAGCTTCTGAGGGTATGGACGCGTGGGCACCCGTACAACGATCGCCTTTGACTCCGTACCCACAGTGGTATTACTCTTCACATGGAGAACTTTGTGACCAGGTTCGGACTCGCAGCACAAGGGATGCGAATCCAACGCCCTACCAACCAGGCCATCCTGACCTGACAATCGCAACTACTACATAAGGTAAACAAAAACTATAATAAAGGTGAGAAAGTTTTTAATTAATCAGTAAAAAATGAATGAATTAATATTTAGAAAAAAATGTATGAACATCAAATGTCATCCACTACAAGTTTTAAAAAATTTAGTTGAGCTTGATTGGATGCATAAACAGTATTTTGTTAACGATTGAAAATGTGTACAAAATATACATTTAGGTAGTGTGTGAGCTAATAGTAGGAATTGAAAAATATGGCAGTAAATTCATTCTTTTTTATGATATGATACTATGGTAGAGTTTATCTTGAAAAAAATATTTCATAGCAATTTTATCTCAGTAACTTATTGAATTAGCCCTCCTAAAATTGGCCTCTGCGTTTGCTCCCGGATATCTAAGAGTGTAAGAAAAGGAAAACTGAAGCATTGGTTTTTCGTCTTTAATTTAAAAAGTATTAATTTGAGAGAAAAAATAGAAACAGTCATGATGTCATATCTAATAAAAACATCTAAAGGCTCATTCGCTGGACTTTAAGATAGCTTCATTAGGTGAGAGGTAGCTTTTAAAAAGAGTAAAATAGTACGATAGTTTTAATATGAGCGAAATGTTTAGAATTTCTTTTAAGTGCATGCTACACAAAGGAAAGCATGCGGTAAAAATTCGGATTGCTATATGCTCTAGTTTTCAAATCATTCAATTCTATTAAAAAGAGAGAGAAAAGATCATCGTAAAATGCTGATACTTTCTCTTCTTTTTGCCCTAATTCACGAACAAAAATTCTTCTGAAAGCGTATTGTGATTTAAAATGGTATTTACAATGATCAATTCATCAGTAAAAAAAGAGAATAAAATTTGAAAAATTATTTCTTTGGAATTACTAATTATTAAAAACATTAAACCGTGTGGCGGTGCTTGATTTTGGCTATCAAGTGTCAAAATATCAATGATCCGTTTAGAGTGTAATTATGGAGGCGAATTGTTCATTTCGGATGGAATTTCCACCACAGAAAAATAAACTGTACGAGGAATTATTTTGAATTTTTAAATATTGTAAAATTTATATTTGTAGGTATAATATTTCTGCCAAAAAAATTGGAAAGACGTCAAAATTTTATTTAATAAAGATTAATAGAAATTGCGATTAAAATTTCAAGAAGCAGTTGTGCTAGCGTCCAAATTTTATCTTTCCAAGTATAAAGAATTGGCTACCTAATTTGACAGATCTGACAGTTTATTTTGTTGAGCGCCAATATTCACCCCAAAACATATACGTATTCTACTTTATTAATAGTGGAGATTTACAATGTTGATGGTAAAATCATGTACTAAATCTAACTTTCCGCGCCATAGCATTCCCATATTCGAGAAATAGCAGACACGCAATCAACTCTTTGATGAATTTGGCCACAACAACTACAATTTTTAGAAAAACAGCAAGAACAAGTAATATAAAAGCAGTTATTTTTAAATAAATTTCTACTTATGTTAACAAAATTTTTTTTATTTTAGTTACATTTTATTAAATAATTACAACTAATATAAATATGTATATAAATATAACTGAATCAAAATCGAATTTCCTGACGATTTTCCATTCTGCTTTCTATATAAGGTGATCGAACTCGCAGCCCAACGGATGCAAATCCAACGCCCCGCCCGCCAACCAGGCTATCTAGACCTTACAGTTGCAGTTGCAATAAATAATTGTTCAAGAAATTATACTAGCATTGAAGTTTTCAGCGCCAATTGAGGAGTCAAAGCCAATTGTGGTGATGGAAAATGCGTCCATTTACTAAAATCAGTGGGGATAAGGCAATACAGATTAGAAATTTCTAATTTTCTTTATTCTGTATTATTTTAATTTGAAAGTACTTCAAAATGAATCGGAAAAATAGATTCATAAACAATGTTTAGTTTTAAACGCATCAAACATTATGAAAATAAACAGAAGTGTTTGAAATATTCGGCTGAAAACATGTTAAGCATAACCTCATTAGTGTGGGAAAAAACAAACTGAATTCGTTACTTATTTGGCGGTGGGGAAAACGAACATTTTTGGCGAGAAAGTTAATTTTTAATTAATTAATAAAAAAGTAATGAACTAACATTTAAAAAAACTGTATTAACATCAAATGTCATCCACTACAAGTTTAAAACATTTACTTGAACTCAATTGGAGGAATCAAAAGTATTTTTAATAACGATTGAAAATTCGTATATATATCCATAGAGAGTGTGTGCTAACAGTAGGAAACGAAAAAAAAATTGATCGTCCAATTTGAGGGCCGCTGTGGCCTGGTGTTACGATTTCGAAGAAGAGCTAGAGACCTGATTCCACCGAAGAAACGTCGTGTAAGCAGGCCTGGAACACACCAAATTAGAGCTAAATGTTCTCCCGCTGGTGTAGCGGAGAGGGATATGCCAGCTCAGGTATCGTCCTCATCATCTGACTGTGATTCAAATTGATGGGTTCCGTCCCTAAACAACCCCAGTGACGCTTTAAAACTGAACACCAATATAATTAAATTAAACTTCGAAATAGAAGGTAGTTGCCTTTTTAAAAATATAATTTTCAAAATGCAGATTATAACAATTACAAACATTTTTTTTTTTTTAAGAATGGGGAAAAATAATCCATATTTTGAAATCTAACTTTTTGATAATTAAGGTACTTTGTCGTCTTATATTTCGCATTTGAACAAATAAATAAGATTAAAATGAAGTATGCTATGCATATCTCAATGTATCATTTCAGAACATCATTTCTTAAACGGCCAAGCACCACGTGCTCGTGCAAGTTAAATTATATTTTTATTCATTTTAATCGTTTCACTGAAAGAGTCACTTTAGTATTGCAAACTATGAAAAAAACTTTGTATTGCATTGATTGTTTAAAAAAATATCCCATTTCCTATTTATTTCATTTCTTATAATCATGTGTCCAAAATGACATTTTTCTAGGTTTTATTTGGTAATTTTTTTTAATCAGAGCTTTTGTAATTGCTATGGTAAAGCGTTATTAAAAGCTGGTTTTTTGAGATGCTCGTGCAAATAAAATATTTATTCTTCGCTTACGAATTTTTGTTGACGCCGAAAACCTCATCCCTAAAACAACATCATGTTCTAACGTGATAAAAGAGGTCGATTTATGTAGAAAAATGTTAACTTATCAACTTATTTATTAAAAAAAAATGTTAGAATCCTTTAATGTGCCTTTTTTTGCTGTATATGTCTCGATAATGCATATTGATCTACTATAAAGCAAATACGAAAATAATCGGCAACTTTAACTTTTCATTGTTTTTCCTCGTTTCGAAGAGAAACACTTCGCTTCTGCTCGAGATCGGGTTCCCTGCCACTAAAAGAATGTTTATCATCACAATAGGAAGCGGGCGAGATTCGTTTTCTTTATCGGACTCTTTCGTTGTTATCGTAAGATGACCCGCTCTATTATTTCGTCTCTCTCGGCCATACATCAAATCACGACGAATCCGTGAAAGCTGGCGCAGAAACGCGATAGCCGGGGGCAAGGAAACAAAACGATGGCATGAAGTGTCATTTTTTTCCGCGGTCAGGGGGAGAAACTTTCTGCTGTGACGGATGACGTCACCTCGCGATTCTTTTTGTGACAGCAGCTCCTATCCTGACTTAAAAAGCGCAACTAAATAATTCGCGGACGTTATAATGGGAAATAAAAAGGAAGCACAATTCATCAACATTTGAAACAGTCTACAAACATTGAACTGGATCTAGTTCTGAACGCTTAACAAAAAGGTTCATAGTTTGGCAAATAAAGCAACTGAATTTACAGGGATTAACAGACAGTTTTCACGCGAACGAAATAAAGTGAGAACGATTCCATTTTAATTATTTTTGCTTTTCAGTCTTTAAATTCTAACATTATTTTAAATATAATAGAATCTTGTAAACATTTTTTAAACCTAAATTGGAAACCTGAAGCAGTTGAAATTTAATTAAATATATCAATTCGTATATAAGTTTCGAAAATATTAAAGCAGTTTAACATCATCAAACTATACTACTATAATAAATGTGAAAGTTTGGAGGGAAGGAGCATGTTAGTGAATCACGACATAATAACTGAACGAAATTGGAGGAAATTTAGCGGAAAGGGATTATAGTCTAGAAAGAACATAGGCTAATATTTATTCTGATCAATTGCTAATTTTTTTATTAATTAAAAACTAACTGTGCCGCCAAAAATCTTCTCCACCGCCAAATGAGAAAAACTTCGATTAGTTTCCCCCCCCCGCACTCGAATGAGGTTAGGCTTAACATATTTTCAAACGAATCTGTTTATTTTCTTAGTGTTTAATGCATTTAAAAGAAAACATCGTTAATGAATCTTTCGTATTCATTATGAAGTACTTTTGAATTAAAATAAAACATAATGAAGGAAATTAACGATTTCTTTTCTGTATTGAGTTAGTCCAATTCTTAAAGAAAAACATTGCGTTGTCTGAATTGGCGTTGAAATTCACGCATGCGCATTGCTGTTTTGTTTTATTTCAGGTAATTATTTATTCTAATAAAAGGGTTATTTTTAATTATTTATTGTAATAAAAGGATTATTTTTATAAAAATTATTTATTCTCATAAAGGAGAAGTTATTTTATTCTGCTTAAAATCGTCTACTCAAGCAATTTCATTAGAACGGAAAATGATAAAAAGAATTAAAATCTGAATACATCTGCCCAAATATTTTTAATAGTTTGTCTTTATTTCACCATATTTCATTGTAATATTATCTTACCTTTCTAATGGAATTCTTTGTGATTTATTCTTCTTTTCGTGGATCTCCAGGCAGAAAAGAGTTTTCATCACCGAAAAGTTCAGTTGTTTTTTATAGAAATTCTTAATTCGCTTCCTTCTCACAAGAAAAATTAGTTGAAACGTGCAAGTTTATTTATTCTTTCCAATTTCTTCTTAAGAAAAGCATAAGTCTGAAGTAGTGAAGCTATTAAGAACAGATGTTTTTTTTTTCTTACGCTGTTCTTGTGTTAATATAATTCGATCTTTCCTGCTCATTTCTCTTGATATTTTTTCTGCTGTACGTATTCCTTTTGCCTACCTTCATTATTTTCAATCACATTTTTTGATTTCATTCCATATTACTTCATTTTCTGATTTTTATGTTTCAGTTAATTTGCTGCAACGTTCACCGAAACCTTATGATTGGAAATGCTATTGCTGCTGTTCGCACCACATTTGACTCTTTCCCTAAAATTGGTCGACAAACTATTTTTTGGTGAAAACGACTGTATATCAAAGCTGTTAAGTTGTGTGTGTTTTATAATTGAATTGTATTTGTGTTAGCTATATATTTTTCATATATGCTTGTTGTGGTATATTTCCGTTAGCAAATAATGTAGAATTCCACCAAATTTTCTCAGATTTCTTTAGCGATTGTTCGTTTGCGCCTGACAAATGGAAAAGTACCCTTATAGTTATAAGTACATAGTTTTTAAGTAGTTTCCGCCCTCATGCTAATGAGGTTAGATGTAGCTTGTTTTTGACCGTTTATTTCAAACGATTCTATTTATTTTCGTAGTGTTTGGTAAATTTAAAATTAAACATTGCTAATTAATAGATCTTTCCATTCCTTCGGAAGTATTATCTTACCGAAGTAAAGTAAAACAGATTAATTGAAATTGAAATTTTCTAATCTGCATTGCGTTACCCAAAATGGTGTTTAAAATTCACGTCTTTATGTTGCTTTAATTTATGTTGAATATTTACGCATGCATACGGTTTGATAACATTTTACATTGTAATTAGACTGTCAGTTCTCACATTTATACATCAAAATTTCCACGCGTATGAAGTCGCGGGTAAAAGCTAGTAATATCAACAAAATTATTACAAAATGTAAAAACTAGAGCATATCAGAATATAATTGATAAATAAAAAAATTCTATCATTATTCCTGTAAATTTATGAATCGATGATTAGCTCTTTATTTTGCTGTGTGTGTAGAATATTTATTCTAATGACTGATTAGTCTCGTACAGTCGGTATCAGATCATGTTGTTATTTCATTTCGGTTCTAGTCCAACAAACTCCGAACTCCTTAGGCTGACGACTTCCATAATATTGGAAGGAAGGAGAGATAAATAAGCCCTTGTGAAACAACTATATTTGCATATCAGTTGCTGTTATCGTGTAGACAACAATGTCAATTACTATTCTGATTAAACATCTGTATATTTAGACGTCAAGTGAAATGTTTAGTTCAAAATATTGAAGGGTTACAGATATGTGTTTACATTTCTATATTTCACAAATCAGTGCTGCGTATTACATTGAAAATATGAGAGACAATACGAATTGGAAAACGAAAGCAATTTATTTCATTACTCAATCGACGAAATGTCTAACAATTATAAACCTGAAACGAAGGGGAACAGAAGAGTGAAAAACTCTGTTTGAAATAAAGATATAAATAACCATTTAAGGAATTGTTGTATTACCTGGAAGTTGGCTTTATAACGTAATCTCACATTTCCTTGGTTTACGATATGTAGGCCTCCATCAAGTAATAAAAATTTTGGCAGAATGATTTTTAATCAAATAATTTGAAGCTAATCAATTTTTAAATTTATATTTCTTACCAAATCAGAAAATTACCTTTGAGTTTGCTGCCCATTTTTATAATGCACGGCTCAAAACAATTAATAGATATTGAGACTGCGAGTTGATCTTGCACTTGGAGAATTGTTTGAATGATTGATACATTGTCGACGGACTTAGTAGTCCATATATGATAATGATGACATTTGTTTGGCAGAAAAAAAAACGCTTTTTGGACACAAAAACCTTGGGGAAAATATATAATCTATGCATATGAGAAAAACAAAAAAAAGTTGTTTTCTTAAAATATAATAGTTTTTAGTAAGGGGCATGATTTTCCCGGGCTTCCAGCAACATAGACCGCCTTTGAGGCATCGAGTCAATGACGCTATTCATAAGGGGCTGGCATATTCTGTCTCACTCCTCCTGTTTTTCCCAGCTCTTGGAGAGTTAGTGCGGGTGATAGGCGACCAACAATTCATCTGCTTAGAATGTCCCAGTTATACTCGATTGGGTTCAAGTCCGGAAAGTTCGCTGACCGATCCATTCATATTATTCCTTCCTCCAAAAGGAAACCATTTTCCCTGTTACCGCGATATGGCCTGCAACATTCGCCCATTAACATGAAGCTCCAATCGCTGCAGCATGAGGCACTATAATAGGTCTCTGGATCTCATTTCTATATCGACGAGTGGTGAGAGCTCCGTTTTGACGGATATAGAGATCGGTGTAACCATCAATGAAGTTGCCAGCATAGACCGTCACTCCCTCACTTTTAAATCTTATACTTTCGTGCACGAACGCAGAATTATTGCTAGTGGCACGTTCCCTCCAGATTAAAATATACCTATTATTAGGATGAAGAGAAGACGGGGCTAGACAGAGAAAAGAATATGGCGCCATTCATTTTTCAACAGGTTCACATGCTCGGTAGGCCACTCCCTACGGGCTGGATGATGCCTTGTTGTTAACGTAATACACACTATTTGTAAGGGCCGCCAATTTAGGCAACCCTTTTCATCTCACTTAGAAACCTTTTTTTTTTTTTGTCGATATACGCAAGAACGCGGAGGAAAGGGGTGTAGAGGAAAATCAACCAGAAATTCGATGACGGATGGATTGCCGAGCGAAGTAGGAATGCTGAGAGGTGAATCCGAGTTTGAGGAGAAGGCATTCTGGGTCTGATGAGCGAAAGGATAGGTAGTCAGTGAGATTTGGAGTCAGAATCGGGAATGGACGAAGCGAGAGAAAAGTAGAGGTTAGTCTAAGTCTAAAACACACAGAATTGAAAGATAATGATATATTTTTGTTAAATTTCAAATTTTTGTTTTATATGTGTGCTTTGTCCCGTTTCTACACGTTAATAAAATTTTGGGACTAAAACTGGATGTGATCACTGTTTCTACCGCTCAAGTAAAAGAAAACCCCACGTCTTACTCCATTGGTCGGTGTTTTTGAATCGAAGCTGTGGCGGTTAAACGACTTCATAGAGACATAGCAATCATGAGAGACATAGCAAGTGAATGTCGATCTTTATTTTTTGCTTTGTCTTACATTCAGTTGAAAGCTAAATCAGATTCTCTGTCACTAAAGCTCGTCTTCGACGTTAAAATCAAAACTTGCATACTATAAAGTGTGAAAATAAGAAAAATTTGCATTTGTGACTCTCTTCTTCCCTTTTATGCAAAAGAACATTTCTTATACCGTTATTTTGTACAAGATTTACAATACCTCTAATTGTTTTGAGCAATGTATATGAATATTATCATAAAATTCAATTCAAAAATCAAGAAACATTATATACCAAGTTAACAAATCGAAGAAAATTTGGGGGAAATGATGGATTTAAATCCTTGAATGAAGTCTTTGGCATTACTTTCAATTTTCGGTCACAAGCAGAAGTATGCGACTTCGGATTTCAACCAGGCAAATGCTTTTATTTATTATCCAGCAAGTAAGTGTAGAAAACAAAGAACTTCTCCAAGAACGTTTCAAAATCCTCCCTCTTAGTAGAGCTGTGTAGACGCTCTTGATACTATTGGAAAAATGGAACCCTCTCTGCGAAAACTTAACCCTGCGCAAATATGTTCGCTCATCTCCCCTCCAGTGGATTCGCCACCCAAAAACTGTTTGTCGGGGAAGATCTCTTGCGGGGGATTTCCTCCGGTGCATTAGAATAGTCCGCTTAAGGATCGGTCAAAGAGAAACATTCTCTAAGAACATTCTGTAAGCCCCCGGGGAGAGGCTTTCGAATCCGGTGTCAGAGGAATCTCCTCAACAATTTCCGCCTCACTATTTCCCCACACGTCTAACCCTGAAAGTAGCGAACAGAACGGAATTATTTCCAACGAATATCCTCACTGCGTGTTTGAATTTCTCGAAGAAAAGGCGTTGTTTACTTTCTCGTATTCCAAATATGCAAAGAGAGGACGCTGCAATCGCTCATATCTTGATGCTTCCGACTTCTGGATTCAAGAGAAAAAGAAGAAAGAAAACGATGCTTCTCAATGTGGGAATTCACAAAAATTCAAGGAGGCACGACTAACGTGGAATTCAGTAAGAAGCCATTTCACTAAATATGCAGATTTCGGATGAGATTTCTTTATCTATTTTGTAAGCGGGTTAAAAGCTGTTTTTTACACATGGTTGTTTTAAGATAGTGTGTTGCCGACCACCCCGCCACCACTGAATGAGACAGCATCGACAGATTCCAAGATAGTGTAATGTAATAACTTGGTCCCAAACGATCAAATAAGAGAGTAGCGAAACAAAACAATTATTTTATTTACAACCTTACGTTTGTACCAAAACAACTTCTTTTCATTAGGTTAATATTATTTACAAAATAGCCGCCTTTGTCTACCAATCTCAATACTCGTTAAAATTATAATAATTAAATAGTTTACATCTATTTTAACAGTCTATTTATCTATTATGTCTATTTAACATTTATTCATCAAAATATTTTAAATCTTCAATTTTAACAGCCATATGATTCACCCATAATATCATAAAGGCTTTCAGCAATAACACAGTCTTTAATTTTCTGTTTGCTCCCTTAGAATTTATTCTTTAAATCAAAATGAAAATGATTCAACTGGTATTAATTTTGCAATTTTTACTAAAACAGAACCTTTTTTTAATATGAATATTGAAAAAAAGTGTCCTTGAGCATTTAAATCTTATGGATGCTTAAAAATATCTTTAATTTATGCATAGATAAGTTAATATACATAGATAAGTTAAATATTTAATGGATTTCCATTTGAGTCAAAACAAGATAAATTTCCCAAAATAGAAGAAGTCATCTTATAAGATGGTAAAAAACACACAGTTAAAATGATTAAAAAGCGACGTACTTAAAACTATAAACATATACGAAAAATATATAGCTAGCATAAATACTGTTTAATTACAAAAGTACACAACTAATCTAAAAACAATTTATTTACCGTGTGTATCTGAAGTAAAATAAAACAGCAAAACAATTAATCAGAATCAAATCCTTATCAATTTAAATACAGTTGTCAACACAATGCACATATTTAAATTTTCAACGCGTTATGGTTACACAAATGGGTATATTTTCTACGCCAGTTAGGGTAAAGCTAGGCAGATTAGAAATTTTTGATTTCCTTTATTCTGTTTTATTTTAATTCAAAAGTACTTCAGAATGAGTCTCCAATGTCTATTAATTAACGATGTTTAATTTTAAATGCATAAAAAATCAAACAAAAGAAAATAAACAGAATCATTTGAAATAATCGACCGAAAACATGTTAATCCTAATCTTGTTAGCGTGAAGGGGAAAAAACTAAAGCCTTACTCACTTGGCGATGGAGAAATGAAAAGATTTTTTTGGTGGGAAAGTTAGTGTTTAATTAATAATTAATATTATAATTAAAAATGCAAGCAAAGGGTATCGTTATGTACATTCCTAAATCTCCAATGTATGAATGTACCAAATTTGGTATATGTATGCATAACAGTCTGGTCTATAGAGCGCTAACACACACACATTATAAACATAGATATAGATGTCAAACAACAATTCGATCAAATTGGAATTTCCCGCAAAACACCGCCGTCGGCTCTAAATGTCTATTTTAGGACCTCTCGAGAGAATCGCATGACTCCATCAGGTGGATCCTAAAACAAAAGTCCGAATCCCACTGAGCTTCTCAAAAGCCAGGAATAACCTTTCTGGGCAACGATGTCTCTCCGCATTCCAATCCAAAGCCTCTCACTGCTCTCTTTCTCTCTCTGACTAAAAACGAACAAGAATTTATTTGTTAGATCACCACCTCCGATTTTCTCATTGGTGAAATTGAGTTCCATATCACCTAATAGATGCTCCTTAATGCTTTTTCAATGGTTCTACTGTCGACATGGGAGTGTCAGGCTGTCTGTAGACACTTAATTATGTATGGGATATCGAATGACTTTACATCTGTCTGGAATACTAATTATCGTGTGAGGAAAAAGGGGAAACGTTACAGTAGAGAGGAGAAGCGGTCCAGAATCATTCCCTCCCGACTTCCGTGGGAAGGAGAGAATTTTATCGCCTTTTGTGCATCGTAATGCGATAGAGAATATTGAGCTTGGATTTAGGAGAGTTTTTTTTCCTAAAAATGGGCCAAAATTCGACAAAGATTTACAGTTTTAACCTCTCGTGAAATTTTATCTCTATGAGAGAAATGAGAGACTCTCTAATTTCTCATTCATAAACGATCGAACATAGGTACGAAAAAAAGGCTCCTTAATATTGAAATATTTAGCTCTAAATTTAATATAGAAACATTAATAAATTCTTTTGACAAACCTGTATACCATATTTCATCTGTATAGGTCTTCTCATTTTGTCGTTATTGTATTTCACATGAATAAGGACAGGTGGACTGCCATCCAAATTTTGTAAAATTTCTACAATTTTTTTCTTGAGACTGCATGCCAAATTTCATCTCTATAGTTTTGTATATTTTATAGATATAGTGTTCAGATACGTATAGACAGATATAACTCCAAAATTTTTTTTATCGAATTTGAGGAGGTTTCAGAGGTGGAGAGTTTTTGACGATTACATAATTTTCTTTTAGTATACTTTATAAAAAAAGTAACCATCCAAAATATTGATTCAAAAATTAAAAAGAATTAAGAATATAATTACTATACTAATTTACTTCGATTATTTCTACTAGTTGATCATGCTTTTGTAATTTTATTTTCACTTTCATATTTTTGTTAAAAATTGTTTGTGACTTCTTTTATACATTTCTAAAATTATGCTTTTAAAAACTTTCCTATGAGTTATTTTTTATAAAATGCACTTTTCAACTATCTTTGAAACCTTAATAATAACTAGTCTTCTCACAAACGCCAAAAAGTGTTTGTATTTATTGGTTAGTTGTGGATTCGAAAAGACGAACGAGGCACTGACCTTTCGAAGTGCAGGTGATTTTCGAAAGATTAGAAACAAGTTTCCTAATTTTTCTCCCATTGAAAAATTTCCCCTTCTGTGGGCAGAAGGCATTCTTTTGTTCAAAGACAGCATGATTTAAAGACGGACATAGTGAATCTATAATAATTCTGCATTATGAAGTTTTGAAGCATGAATCAATTATTCGGTTCGGGTGAAAATATTTCAAATAGAGCACAAAATAGCTGACAACAATAAACGCGTTTTCTTTATTGAACGACTCGACAAATAGAAGTTCGTTGTTGTTTCTTAGCTTTTAAAACTCTACATTTCAGTAAAGTTCAGTTCAGTTTAGTTTAATTTAAGCACTTAACAGTTTTATTTTCTTTAATATCTCATAAGATGACACCTTCTATTATGGGAATATTTTCTTATTTTGATTCAAATGGAAATTCATCGAATACTTGAAGTCATTTTACTATTAAATTATAATTGTTACTAAGGGGTTATTTTTTGTTTACAACTATCAAAATTCGGTAAATCGATGCACTACGGCATACGGGTTAAACAGTTAATTGGTTAATTATTTGTTAATGTTCCGTTTTAAAACAATATTAGAACTATTTTTGAGATCGACCTTCAAATTTAGAACCATGGTCAGATGAGGAGGACGACCCCTGAGCCGGCAAGCCTATCTCCAAACTTTCAAACCACACTAGTGGGAGGAGTTTTGGCCTCCGACAGACTTAGCGAGCACCAGATTACACGTCTGTTTTTCAGTGGAATTAGGACTCGAGCCTGTTGCCCTCCGGTTCCTTGCTACTCTACCACCACGACGCTACTGGCACTGAAAAGGAAGATTGTGAATTTTGATAGAGCAGTTCTAAAATTAGAAGCAAGTCTATTATTTCTTCCTCCTCACGAATTGAAGGTTTTCGCAAATGCAGGGAATGAAGAACACATTATTGAAAAAAAGATTTAAAGAAAGTATTTTTTTAAAAAATCAAAATACATTTTTGTTATTGTTTTTAAATAAATAAAAAATCTTTTTATGTAGTTTCTAGTGATATTTCGTTATGTGTTTCCAATGATGGATGTAGTTTTTAGTGAATTTATATATGATCTTAAGATATATATATTTACTTGAGATATTTCTTTAAAAAATAACAAGAACTAATAAATTTCGCCTTTTTTAATTTATTAATAATTGAACTTTTTAATTGAAGTTTATTAAGCATTCTTAGTCACATAAGGAGAAATAACATGTGTTATTTATCGTCGATGTGCCATTTCTTTTATTAAATGATCGCTTTCTAAAATTCTATCGCTTCGAATTAAAACCCATCGACTTGACAGCAAAAAAGAAAAAAAGAAACTTTTTTTCTCCTAAATCAGGAAGAGAGATGTATCTCGAACCTTCGGAGATAACGCCGTTTCATCTATTACAATTTAACAACAAAGTTGACGAAGATCAGCGAATGGCTGCGAAGAAGAAGAAGAAAAAAAAAGGGTGAGCGGACAAAAAAGCCAGTTCCAATATCCGGAGTTTCGGGAAGCCTCTTGGGAACTGTCAGGCGCAGGAAACGCGCTTCAAGAAATTTTTGTCGAAGAAACTGGAATGAGGACGGATACTCTTCTGTACGATGCACTTCATCGACAAAAATGTTATTATACTGCAGGAAGTCAAATAATTTTCTGGAGTGTTCTCCGCGTTTAAGAAACATCAATAGCAGGAGGCATTCTCGCACCTATTCCACTGTGCACACTGAGCATCCGATAAGCCCTGATTCAGGTAGGTTTCTTTTTTGGAAGACCCCCTGATGCAAATGATTCTTTGGTCACAGTGATGATACGTATTGTGATTACTGGAATCCAAAGTCGTCCTTCCTTCAAAATATTAAGTGCAATGGGAGGCTCTAAATTTATAGTGAAAGTCAAGGAGAAAAACAGGCCTTTTAACCCTTTGCACTCTGATGGTGTCTCTGACTCACTATACCAGATTGGTCAAGTGATGTAGATTAATTTTTCAAAGGAATTCGACTTGAAAGAATTATGTATATTTATTTTTCATAGCAGTAAACAAATCTTTGCATTAGGTGAATAATTTTGCATCTAATTATTTTTCGGAGTGCAGAGGGTTAATAGCGATTGCTGATGATTGAAAAAACTTGGATCGTATGCGATCTCGATGAAACCTAGACGACACAGAAAATTTATGAAAGGTAAGAACTATTTTTTCGGTTTCTGTGTCCTTACTGACTGTCCTGACATTATTTTAGTCTCTGCCTTTGTTCGGCGTCTGTCATATCAGTGTCGCAACATATGACATTATTTATAGTTTCCCCAATGACGCATTTTACTTTCGATGAAAATCAAACGAGATATCGTTTTTTTGGATTTTTGTCACTGTAATCTTTGTGATGAAAACTGACATGTTCTTTTTCCTTCCAACATCTTAAAACGCCTCAATCCAAAATTTTATTCCATTCTCTTAAATGCTCTTATTAATAGGAATCCATACGTTATAAAAAGGTTTTTACGACAGTTCTGTAAATCACTGATAAGGGTCCTTGGTGTCGATCTATTCTGTAAATGTTCTATTCTGCATTCCTGGCCTCATCTAAAAAAGTTTTCCCATCTTTATATAAACACTGTGCACTTTCTACAGCATTAATTTTAAATGCGGGCCACCATAAGCCCATGGACAAGAAGCCATATAGTGTATAAAGTTGTATAAAATTAGAATATGTGTTGGGGTTTTATGATGTCTATTATATGTATTTCTGATTGCATATCCCCCCATATATTTTCAAATATATATAATTTTTCAGAGCTTTATACCTCTAAAAATATTGCTTCATTTCTATTTCATAATGTTTTATTTATTAATTTATTTTATTTTATATTTATAATAAATATTTTTATTAATGATAGAACGATTGTCAAATTTCGATTATCATCGAATGTTATCGAACTCGCAAGAGCATTGAGTACAATATTTAACTTTTTATATTTTTTAGTTTGGCAATGTAAATTAATTCTATGGTGATGAAATAGTATACACCATACATTGTTAATGGAAATACATGCAGGAATTTTAAGTACTTTTTCTTAGTCTTATTTCAGGTTATATGATAAGATAAAATGTTTTACTTCTTTTACATTCCATCCAAATTAAAATATTTTCTTTTTGTCTTTCCTTTTTAAATATAATTGGAATTTCTTAAAAATATTCCACACCAATTTGTAAGGATTTCAGACTCCGAAATGGCGATTCCCCAAAACTATTTATTTTAGCACGCGGAAGTCACGAATGCTTGGCGCGTGTGAATGCGGGGGATGAAAGTCACCGAAATTTCCTAAATTAGCATTAAAAAGTGGTAAAATTTTAAATATTCTATATTTTTGAAGGAATAAAAAATTATGAGATATGGAGAAATGCAGATATATATGAGATAAGATGTTATTGTAATAACCTTTGCTAAAATTAATTTAATATGATTATATTTTTATTTTTCATTCTCTATAAACAAAATTTAAAATAATTATACTTATTTTTAAAGGGAAACTCGAATGTTTCTATCCTAAAAAGTAAAATTAGTACCTATTAGTAAAGTAAATAAAAGTTTTCTTTATATGGAAAAGTTCTAATTGGTCGTTATATTAAGAGAGATTATTAATAATTTATTATTGCAATAAATAAAAAAATAAAATCATGATAATGGAGTTCCACTGTTGCTCAACTCTATTTTTAACCTCTTTGTATTCAATTTTTCGGAATAATATTATTAGTTGCTTGCCTCTACACTAAAGTGTCAAAAAAAAACTGGTACATTTTTCTAATATTGTATAGAGCCACCACGAATACGCAGAAGTGCTTCAGTAGGGCATGTCATGGATTCAACTAATTTGGAATGATTTTCTGTAGACAATTCATACCATGTTTCCAGCAGGGCAGTCCACAAAGTCATGGGAGTGCGAGGTGGTGGAGATCTCCTAAGGACAGCGCATTGCAAAACATTCTAGATATGGTCAATAATGTTCATGTCAAGAGAATAAGAGGGCCAAGAGAGGGAAAGAAATTCAGAAGAAGGCTTCTCAAGCCCCTCGGTAGCTACTGCAGACATTTTATTCCAGATATGTAGGGGTCAGAATGCACACAGGGCATGTAGAGGGTCAGAAAGGTTGTTAGGTCCCCAGTGATCTATCATGGTTGAGTCTGTTGTTGTTGTTACTTATGGCACTTGCCATTGGACAAGCCCTGCTGATGAAAGCATCAGTATATTTAAGCCTAATGAGCGTCTTTTGTTTTCGAAGTAGCCCTAACTAGGCCAAGAGTACGACTTAGCTACACACTCATAACACTTCCGCTTGCACAGCCCCTTTTTACAGGGGGGGCACAGTCACACATCTCACAGATAGCCTACTGAAGAACAACCATGCCCAAACCGGGACTCCAGCCCTGGACTCCCAGAACACTAGGAAGATGCGCTACCTCTGAGCCAGAGAGTCGGCCTGGTTGAGTCTACACACATCAACGGTCCCATTTAATGCCACCTGCACAAGCCCCTTACCCTCACGGAGTCTCCACTGGCTTGAACAGTCCCTTGTAAACATGAGAAATCCATAGATTCATGGAGTTTTCTCCACACCCGTATCCACACGATACACGTGGAAACGTGAATCCTCGGACAAGACCATGCGCCGCTGAGTCCCCAATGGTACAAGAGATGTTTTGCGGCCGCAAAAACCCATATCAATTAGGATTCGTTGCATAATGCTTACAATGGCACTTGTTGACGGGCCTGCTTTCAAATACGCAGCAATTTGTAGAAAATGTTGAACGTCTATCTCGTGTAACGATTCTTTTCAGGCGTCGATGATCCCGTTCTATCAAGGCCTTTTTCACGCCGCTGTCGGAGATTTGATGTTTTACCGGAAACCTGGTATTCGCAGTACACCCTAGAAACGACCGTGAGTGGAAATCCAAATTCCATCTCTTCTTCAGAAATGCCGCGCTCCCTCTCTCGTGCGCCGTCGATTAGTCACCGTTAAAAATCACTTCATCTTGATAACCCGCCATTATAACGGCAAAAACCGATGTAATAGCCTCCTCAGACATCTGCTGTCTTATACACGCACTGTCGGCCACTTCACGTAACGCTTATTTTTTGGACACCTAAATTATTTGCATAGGACCTGCTATAGTAGTTTTTCTGGCTCCTCATTGTATTTTGATTATTTTTTTTCACTTTGAAAAGGCATTTATTGAGAAAAATGGGTTCGATATATATCAATCAAAACATTTTCCATCATTTTCTACCATTTTTTTCCATTCTCGTGCAGTAAGTTGTCTATCCGAGGACAAGCAATTGATTTTCTTCGATTTTTTTTTTTGGTCCTCCAGGCCATTTTTTGTCATTGACTTCGATATCGCCGCTTTTAAATGGTCGAAACCAAAGCTGACAATTAGAATTTGTGGATCGGCATCACCATTAGTTTCTGAAAGTGTCTGGAAGTGTCAGATTTCTTCATATCAAATATAAGAAGCAATGAATGTCGTAAATGCAATTTGAATAGTTCCATGATTGGAGGTTTTATACACTGAACAACTCAATAATACAAAATAGAAATTTTTATTTTCTTCTTTTAAGGATAGAAATAAAGAAAAATACTCAAATTCATTGTCGTTTATATATATGCTTCGCATGCTTACTAATAGATTCCGCTGATTAAAAGGCAGGCGAACACCTAATACAAAATTATTAATGCGATTCAACAGCCACACTTAGGCTGAATATTATAGAAAATTGCCCTGACGATTCATTATTTTTACACTGTCTGTGTAATTTTCTATTCTCCATGATTTCTTCTAAAATCCATTCTTACAAAACCTCACTTTTCATTGCATTACTTAAAACTATTTTACCCCATTAAAAGGCTGCGTGTCGGAAACTTTTATTTCTATTGCATTGGATATCAGATAAAGTCATCAATTTTCAGTTCCATGCATTTAGAAATATTATACGGACATTTATTGTCATCATCCCCTTCTCTACACTGCACAAATGATTAAGTTTTCCAAGCCATCGATGATTAGTACGTAATGCCTCTGCCGCCCACCGCCCTCCCCTGAGAATAAATGTTATTCACCGTAACGAATGCTCTTCCGAAACAAATGTTGGAAAGTTCCGGCTAGTTAAATGCGGGCGGTTGTTGCCTCGCACGCGTCTCCACAGATCATGTTTCGGGGAAAAGAGGAATGCTGTGGCACCTCATTCGATAAGCAGAAATTAAATGCGACCTCTACGCAAATGGACATTTATTAGCAGTGGCAGGAAGGGGGGCGAGCGGAAGTGCTTTCAAGGGAAATCGAAATTTAGAATGAGTGTTTAAAATCTCGAATTTCCCACAACGTATGTAAAATGTAAAATAATTGAAAATTTTTGAAAATACGGCTGAGTAGTTTGGAGTGCTTTTCGGTGTGTTGTAAATGATGTGTTTTTAAGAAAAATATAATGCTTTAAGAGTTTTTCGGAAATAGTTTATCATTTATAATAATAACTTTAGTTTTGTTTAGTTATATTATACATCCTAAGGTGACACTAGAGCTGTTTTGGTGACACTAGAGCTGTTTTGGGTCGGACCTCATCATTTTGAGCCACCATCATATGACGAGGACGACATTTCAGCTGAAAGAAGGCTCTACAAACTTCCACACCACATCTTCGGGAGGAGTTTTGACCCCTACGGATTTTAAGTGCATCATACCAGCTGAGGCGACGGATTTTCGGAAGTATTGGGTCTAGAACCTGAACCCCCCCCCCTGCACCGAAACCTTAGTATTGTCTCCCTCTTACTAATAGTGTCACCCGTTGTGGATGGGTCTTTTTTCTTTATCTTGAGCTGCTGACAGTGAACGCCAGTTTCAATGAAAATTATTATGACAGTAAATTATGAAATATATTAAAATTATAAATGGAAAACTAAACTGAAAAAAGAGATCTTGAAAATAAAAGGGTTGTAGTCCTTATTTAAAAAAATTATTTGTTTTTTCAATGAGTAATAAAATTGCTTTCAAAACTTCGGTGACTTCTCCTGAAGTAATATATTTTTTCCTGCTAAATAATTTATAAGTAACTTTTTCGAATTTCACCTTTGCAAATACTGAATGCGCGAATTTAAGCGAAAATAAAATCTATTCGAAAATTAAATATCTCCCTTTGTGCATGCTTCGAAAATAAATTATGCAAACAACGATTCGATGTTAACAGTGTTAAATATGTTTGAAAGTTTTGACAAGTTATTTCTTACATTCAGATTTAGTGGCATTACCTTGCTCCTAATTCTAATTACAATATGATTTTAAAAACGTTAACTGGCAAAATTTTCTAATAATACATTTTTTAAAGAACAAAAATTTTTCATTTTTTATGGTCAGAAGCAGTGAAAGAGGAATCGGAATTATCATCATCGCGGAATAAATAAATGTAACTATAATGCATTAAACTTTTTTAATTATAATGCAAAGTAAAAATGTAATGTGTCTATTGCAATATGAAATTGAATGCTTTATCTCATCCATGTGGAAGTGTTCTAAAAATATTTCACAGTTAACAAAAATCAATCAACTGAAATAGAAATTATTTTGTGCCAAGATTTGAGTGGAACGGAAAGTTTTAAAAACTGATCGGCATGGAATCATGAGGGAATGAAAATCTATAAAAGAGGAATCTCACTAAGCGACCAGATTTTTTGGCGTCCTCTCCATCACGTTCTCGCAAACAGCTTTCTTTCACATACTGAACATTAAAGAAACATTGAGGTACGACAGTGCGTATTTCAACTCATTATTTTGCGATCTTCAGATTATTTATTTACTAAGAGATTATATTTACTAAGAGATTTGGTAAATCGGTACCAATTCCTCTTGCATGCATATTTAAAATTGAATTGAATGGAGCTCCTCTTTAAAAATTGTGCATTTGTTATAAAATTTCAGATTAACTACTGATCCATTTGTGCACACGGGTGCTTGATTAATTAAAAATATATATATAACAATTCAGAAAATTAAATGCGCAATATTATCTATATAACTTTGTAGAGCTGAATACAAAATTATATCGAGCAATATTATCTATATAATTTTGTATTTCATAGCATGCCCTCGAAATTCTAAAATTGAATAGAATTCTGGACGGTTAAACATAAAATGCATGAAGCTACGAAGATTATATAAACTGAAGTGTAGCATTTAAGCAATCGCAAAAATAAAAAGTTCGTACCTAATGACTTCTCATTGAAATTATAAAACTGTATCGCATGCGAAACGGTCAAACATAAAAGGAATTAATCTACGAGGGCTATATAAACGGAAGCAAACTGCTTATGCATACACAAAAATAAAATTTCGTCTTATAACTTCTCACAGAAGTTTCAAATAATCATCAAATGTTGACCAATTGTGCTACGAAAAGTGCACAAATTGAAATAATTGTACATGTGCGCATGAAGTTAAAATCAATGTCAGACGCGTTTTTCTCATTGTTTACAGCAATTTCCTATGATAAATATCACAGCTTATAAAAAGTTTTTTGATATGTTTGAAAACATAATAAACTTTTATATTCCATTATAGAAATATGTTGCTGAGGTATCCAAAATCAAAATGAGGGACATTTCCTGAAATGCCAGAGTTTATAACTGGTTGAAAAATCGTATTTGTCCCTGGAGGTATTTATGCACAATTATTTTTTTGTATTAAGTTTCATCTTTATTGGATCACCGATAAAGCTTCTTTCCGATCCTCATGACGCAGCTGAAGATAAATGATCCGAACACACGTTTCACCACGAAGTAAAGGGGACTTCGGTCTGAAAGTGTGAAACGTGTTCGAGGTCATAATAATTTACGGTCTCATAAAATGAACTATGATTTATTTTATTTGGTTGAAAGCGATTTTAATTGGTTTGTTGTAGGAGGATAATAACAACCTTAGTTTAGAAACCATGGAATCCTCCATTTAATATATTATTGTCTTTCCAAACTTGCGTTATTTACCAAATATATATATATATTCTATTTCTAATCATTATATCATGACCGTGTTCTATGCTTGATTCAATGTCCTTCAATCCATCGACCCCCAGATATGTGTGAGCGGCAGTCATCCCGGTAGGAAGGTCCCGACTTTGGCTCCTGGGGGTTTCAGATTCGAGACTGAAGAGTATGATGCATGCTGAATATTGGTGGGCCGCTGATGTGGAGAGGACGCTTGGAGAGGAGGGTACCAGCTGAAGTATCGTACTCGTCATCTGACTGCTGTTCACAATAACGTGATCCGCCCAGATTATTCCTATCGCTGCTTTAAAACGGAACTTTAATATAACTAAACTGCATTTGCTCTCAGCTGGTTTTTTATCATGCAATTTACCGAGTCTAATAAGTCGCCAAAATATTTAACAAGAGAGTAAAATAATTACATTGATATTTGTGCCTAAAGAAAGCAAATTTAAGAAACATGCGATCGATAGATGAAATGAAATAGTAATAAAATTCATTCGCCTTGCGTGACAATAATAAAATTCATTGATGAACGTTTAAATAAATTAATTTCCGACAATTATAAAAACTAAAGGATTATTTCCACAGAAATTATTTTTGTGGCATACGTGGCAGTTCTTTTTATAATCATATACCTCAACGTTTTTGAGATAAAATTTTAAAATTTCAGTTTAGTTTCAATTGAAAATCTAGTTGAAATTAATTATGAAAAATAATAAATATATCCTACTAAAGAAATAACCATTCGCGAAATCCGCAAGAATCTCTGTAGAGTGTGAGATTCTGTGCTGCCGTTAGATTCGATGGGAATTCAGCATTTACAGAATGGGTTTAAATTATTTTGCTACTTTCAGCTGAATCTTTTAATAAATAGTGAATAAATATGAATTTTTCATCCAATAGTTATAAAGAACATTTAGTCAATTGGACGAATTATTGTATATTTAGACTAAGCGAAACAAACCATTGATTCAAGAATACGTGTTCAAGAGGAATGCGTGGCCTGTTTCAATGCGGCAAATTTCAAAATTTATCACTTATGTGCGATGTATTGAGTTTCTACTTTTTCAAAAATATATAAATTATTGAAATAAATATAATTCTATATAGGTTTTTTTCGCGCAAAGTGAGGCTTGAAATTGGAGATTTGTCAACATCTTGAGGTGGGAAGTTTTGAGACTTGAATGTTCTTTTGCATTTCATATACTAGAAAGAAAATAATTCTTTATCTTTTAATTTACTTTGTTGATAGTGGTTTCAGAATTTTACACACATCTTCGTTATCTTGTTTTCGATCATTTGCCCTTCTTCCCTCTTTCTTTTTTCATTTCTAATTCTTAGCACCGCAGATGCTGATTTCAGTGGAAAAGCAATGAGGTATTGTTTGGAGAGAGACTCATTAGGGAAGACAAGTGAAAACCAAAATCTGCGATCTCTCGAGACAATTATCTGATGCAGCAGGCTTCCTTTTTCGATACTGTCTTCATCTATTGTTCTTAAATATTAGCGCATCGATCAATTTCTGGTTCTTGTTTTCTTTTTAATTAACTTTGGAAAAGCGTGTTTTATGCCGATTAATGGATTTCTGTATTCTTGAACCGAATTGTGCCAAGCAGAAAAGTCGAACCTTTTACAATGATCAGCATACTGTGTATTAAACTTGTTTTCTTTAAATTTATTTTCAAATCTTAAAATATCTTGTGTTCTTTTTATAATAAAAACTTCATTTAATGAGCAAAATAAAATTTTTCTGTATGAGAACATAAAACAATTTGCACAATGGAAGGAAACGAAAATACAAATAAAATTTATATTTACTAATTTTTTTTTAAAAAATTATTGTTATAATATGATAGCTTGTATCGTGAAAGAAATATTTTACAATATTCGTTCAGGTCAAAATAGAATTACAATTTTGCATTCAGTTAAAGTCAATAACAAATATTTTTCCTTCAATAAATGAAAAAGGCATTAAATAAACGAAGGGCTCAAAATTGAAAAAATGAATTAGAATTTAACTCAACTTAAGAAATTTTTAAGTAGTTCATTACTAACAATTCTCCCAGACTTAATTTTTTTTCAAAATATATACACTTCTAATTTGAAATATGGTGGAAGTATATAACGTGTAGTTATTGATACTTTTTTTGAAAAATCAACTTTTCAATTAAAAGAAAATATTTTTAAAAGTCATTGTTCTATAATGTATGTGAATATTATATTCTTTTTGAACGAGTTTTCTTTCTTTAATTTTATAATTTCGACCCAAATATCAGTAAAATAAAAATAACCATTAAAGTAAATATTTTTCTACTTATAATCCAGGAAAATCTTTTTATGCCATAGGGTAGACCACTTAACCTAAAACCCCCAAATTTGGTACCCATATACTTTGAAGATTGGAAATGTGCATTTTAGACTGATTTATTTCAAATTTTATTTGATTAAAAATTAAACGATATGACCGCGTCTTTCTACAATAACTTTTGAAACTTTTACTGCAGAACATTGATTTGCAACCATCTTTGTGCGCTTAATTTTGAAAAATAGATATAATTTACAAAATAATTTATTTTATGCAGGGTTTACGACAAAACTTTATCGTTGCAATGAAATTCTAATTTTCATAACTAAATTAAATCTTTAAATACGCATATTTATTTCAAAAATTTATTCCTTTTGTGAATTTTTTTTTAAATATAAAATTCAAAAACTTAGAAATGAAGATTTTATTGATACTCTGTTGTTCTTTGACAATGTCTGATTGCAGTTTTGCTGTCTGATAATATTTTTTACAAATTTTATGGGATCTGTAAAAAAATGCTATTAAAATTTTTATACTTTAAAATAAACCTAGTATGCTAAATAATTAACATAAAATGAGTCTTATGATAAATATAAAATAATTTTTTCTTGTAATTCCATTCCGTAAATCCCTCTTTTAAATGTTCATAAAAGGGAGTATTAAAATTGGAACGGCAATTAAAAATTTATGATATAATATAAAACATTTTTGAACCAATAAAATTTACTTGCTACAAAGAAGCCGCCTTCTGTGATCAGCTGATTCAGTTATTAATTTAATTGCCGCAATTTCGAAATAGCAAGGAAATTTATTTTAGTTAGGAAGCTAATTTAATTTTTTTTAAATTAAAAGCAAACTTTGCGACAAGTAACCATGAAATAAATTTGAAAATACGAAAAAAGAGCAAAGCATGTTTTTATAACTGTTTGAACCAAATTTTGGGAACGTAGTCCGAATGAAAACGTGCTAAATGAATCAATATTTATGAAATTAAAGATGTGATTCTCTCATTTAATTAATATTCATTTCATTAATTTACTCCCATTTAATTAATTTTTTAAAAGTACGAGATTAATTTAACCACTTAAGTGGTTTGCCTGTATGCCGTACGTGCATCAATTTATCGAATTTTGATAGTTGTAAACAAAAAACATTCATAGCGATTACAATTCAATAGTAAAATGATTTCAAATATGTAGACAAATCACGTATTCAATGGATTTCCATTTGAACCAAAATCAGAACATTTTTCAAAATTAGAAGGTGTCATCGTATTAAATAGTAAAGAAAATAAAACTGTTAAGGGGTTAAGAGCATCTATCACGAGAATTTATTAATTTAATTCAAATTACCAAACTGAACACACTTAGGATGTTACTGTATGTATTTAAGAGAAGAATAAATCATAGTTGAGCAGCATTAATTGCTCTCGATCATTTCACCCTGAGAGCAGGCAAAATTTAGATTGTTTGAAATGCGCAGATAATTAGCCTATCATTGCATTTATCGCCTGGTTTCAGCTTCACTATTGATTTATATAGCTTTTTGTGCGTTCGCATCGCCAACGCTTTCCTTTGCTCAGTCAGATATTTATGCCTTCCTTAATTCACCCCCACTTTTTATTTTCTGCTTTCCCTTTAATTTTAATTTTGCCCAGTTTTCTCTTACGTTTACCCTTCAATTTATCCACATTTTTGAGAATAACTCTTTTTACCCAGTTCAATTCAAATTTCGTGTAAATTTTCATTTCTGATTGTACTGGGTTTTCTATACTGCCGCTCCAAAATAATAACTTACTGAAATCACAATCTTTTTCAGTTATCTCTGCTTCGGAAATAATTTGAGATATAGATATTTTCCCATCCCTTTCTTCGAGTGACCCGGCCTCAATTTGCATTTGTACCATAATCCCTCTAATACGTAATTATTTATTCACATCTTAAATTTTTAATTAAAGATACAAAGATAGAACCCCGGATTTTATTGGCTGGAAAATTATCAATTAAATCAAATTAACTTATTTGATTTTTTATTGAGTTTGTATCTTTGCATATTAATTTCTATAAGTTAATTGAAGTGACAAAAAAACACGTCGATTAATGCTCGATTTGAATTTAGTCCTTTTGTCATAAATATTATTTTTAAAAAATTTCTGCATCTTTATATTATCTAAAAATATTGTAGGATGTTTACAATGATTGTTTTTTGTTTATTTCCTGTTAGTCTGGATAAATACTTGAAAAACAGGTGGAGCCTTATTGGTTGAATACACTGTGATCAGTGATATATCTGAAAGCGAAGTTAATATTTAAAACATGAGACTTTTCGAAAAGGTGATGAAATTGGTTGGCCAGTAGATAGAAACAATTTGCTCCCCGTGGAGGACATTTTATTTGTCTAAAGATATTTCTTTCCGTTCGAACAAAAGTTTCTTGGAATGGAGCGGCCTGTCAGATCTTTCCAATACGCTAGAAGGTTTCTGAAGAATTTTTTATTGCCGTAGAAAAAGCTCATTAAGCTTCTTGCAGTTTATCTAAGCGATATTAATGAAAAGATTTTGGAAGTAAGAGGTTTCCATTCAATTCCTTCTTTTTATTTTGTGGAACCCTTTAGCAATTATTGCTTTTATTATCCTAAATTACAATGTAAATCGTATCACTTATGAGAAAAATGTTTTACTCTTTGCCGACGGGAGTTGCCGTTGTCACATCAGAAGTCATTCGGAGCTGATGATTAAGTCCACACAAATTTTATCTTTTGGAACACTGAAATGTGAAGGGGAAACATCAGCGGGATGTGCTCTGCCGTCCCCGAAGGCAAACAGGGAAACGTCGTTAGAAGTTGAGTTCTGTTTGAGCGGAAAATTTACACTCTTCGTATAAATTTCTGCGGTCACGAATTTCCCCCAAAATGTTTTAGATAATCCAAAGTTCTAACAAATTTCCAAAGCGGTTGTGTCAGAAAAAAGTTGCATTTAGTCTTTAGTTACGATCACAAATAAAAGATAAAACTTTGTTATTCTTTTAGAACTATTTTTTTAAATTAAAAGTTGATTTTTAAAAAAAATAAATGTTATTTTCGATTAAAGAGGGAATTTGAAATGAAACGAAATAAATGAAATGTTTGTATTATAAAATTTAAGCATGATACGATGAAAGTAAAAAAATAATAAAATGAAATCCCCTATGCATATTTCAATGTATCATGTCAGAAAGTAATTTCTTGAACGGCCAAGCACCACGTGCTCATTCAAGTACAATTATAATTTATTCATTTTAATCGTCTCATTGAAGCACGCATTCAAATGCAAAGGTTTCAAATTCATTGTCCAGTCAGTGTATTTTTAACCGCATGAATGAATATTTGCTTTAATTTGTTATAATAGTTATTTACATATTATTTATTTATTAAAATTTTTATAGAACTGTTTTTTAAATTTAGAAAAAAAAAAGGTTTGGGACTTGTGGTAAAACCTACACATAATTGCACTGATAAGCAAAGTTATTGTGCAATAAGCCTGCCGGGATAGCCTGATTGAGAGAACGTTGGATTCGTATCCCTTGAGTTGTGAATTCAAACCTCGAATTTTAAATAATGGCTGATGCACGCATAAATCTGTCGCAGCCACAAAGTCTTTGCGAGTCGAGACAATACCACTGGGGGCACTGGAGCATAAATTATCATTCTCTGATTCATGTCTAAATTACCATCTACGAATGAGTGAAGGAAATGAAGTCCGTCCTGTGAAAAGGGCTGCTAAGAAGTTCTCTTGGCCTTAGATGGTGCTACTTTAACAAGTGACACTAAAACTCGGCTCAAAATCATTGACTTAGTCAGTGGCAAGGTTGTGCCTATGGCAAGTGCCAAAAGTGGACACAACAACTGTGGAGTTAAACACTATTCAATTGGTTTCAATGTAAATCTCTGTAATTGAAGGTTCTAAGAGCTGGTGTATACAAAATGCTAAGATAAATCCTAGAGCCTACTAGATACAATCGTGGATATATTAACGCATGTTTATGTCAAATGATGTATACGATGAAGAATTTCTCGAACCTGTGTTTAGATGGAAATGCAAATGAAATTGCGGAAAAAAAGGTTTGTGAATCTTCAAATCCAGAAATTGCGGGTATAGGTCATGGCTAGGTAGCTTAATAAAGATTTTTTAAGATATAAAGCTTACATGTCGGAGTTAAATTTTCATAAATTTGAAAGAAAGGAACTGTTAATAGTGCGTTGTTCTTGATCAGTAATGAAGGAATGAATCGAAGCTTCCCCTCATTAACTGCAGGTGAAAAAAAAAGCTGAAAGGAATTCAATACTCCAAGAGGAGCGAATGAAAAGTATAAATGGGGTGCGTTAAAAAAAAACTTATTTAAAAAATGCAGTTTTTATTCTTAAAATGTGTTTTCCTTTTAAAACGTTGTTAAAAAATCAAAATTTCCGAATCTGGGATATGATTCTTGAAACTTTCTTGTATGGTAACTTTTAAACATGATCTGTGTTAACTTACTATTTTCTGGTGAATATACTAGAATAATCATAGTTACGTAAAAATTTTAAATTTTATAACCTGTTATTCTGTGCACATAATAATAATAATAAAATTATATGCCATTCACTTCAAAAATGTATAAAATATAGTATTTACGAAAATTTTATTAGATTCTAGAAAATATTATAGTTAAATGTGTTTAAAGCATCCCAAAATTCTTTATTTGTAATTTTAGAAATTTTAAGTTTTTAAAGCCTTACAGATTTTGTTACATTTTTCATTAAAATTCAACCTTTCAAAATATTTAGGATAGTTAAAAGTGTTTTTATTGCTAAAATTGAAGTTTTTATATATTAACGATCGTGAAATATAGTTACAATACTTTTTTTAAAAAATCTTCACCGAACGCATGTTAGTCACATATGGGAGCAATTTTGTTCTCAAGACCGATTTCTTTTATTCTCAGATTTACTGAATGCAATAAAATTAAAGTGACTGAAATTATTTAAATACATGAAATTTGTATATATTAAGTGCTCAATAACACAACTGTGAAAATCAATGTTACAAATAACTATTTTTAATTTAAATATTTGAGAAGCTAAGCTTGTGTCGACATCAAATGCAGGTTATAAGTTCGTGTGTGTCATTCATGCTAGATGGAAAAGCTAACCCTTCAAATTTACAGGCCACACATCTATTTTTCAGTCAATATTTTCTCATCAAACAGAGATTGGCGGTATTGACAGTCTTATAAAATATTTATGAATCTCTGGAACCTCTTTGATCCTATATGATAGGGTGACATCTAATCGTATCGCGAATACCTTTTCTTTGATATATATTGATTCTTTTAGAAGGACGAAGTGCACGTTTTAATATGAAACAATATTTATTTACAATGAATTGAAGTAAAGGGATTTTTGTATTAGTTCTAGATGTAATACTCGGTGCTCCACGTGCGTTTATTTGTTCTGCTTGTTTGTATGAAACCTGAAAAAACATACTTTTATCTTTATTTATATTCAGTCCTCTTAACATTTTGAGGACGCTTGATTCTTATCAATAATTGATAATTAGTTAGCGATGTAAAATCATTGGTATAGTTTTAGTTTCACATTTGACACATAATAATGCCATAACTTTAACAAACTCATAAAATAGAATAAAATCTCAATCAGTGAATTCAGCTAAAAACTATATTAAAAGACAGATAATCCCCAACTCAGGACATTAAAAACTTTAAAAATACTAAAAAATTAGATAAAAGGGTTAAAGAATTTACAATAATTTTAATATACAATATTTAATTACATCTGTATATTAAAAATTTTGCTTTTTTTCTACATGCTAAAAGTGAAATAAAAATGCCTGTAAAAACAATTTAACATTATTTCCACAAGGCAAGAAATTGTATTTTTTTAGAAAAATATATACTTGTCTTAAATAACTTTTCAAGAAAAATATTCTTAAAAAATTGTAACGCATTTTTCCCATGAATTTTTTTTAAAATTAAACTATACCAAGTGTTTACGTTATGATTTAAACAACTTCCCCTCGACATAAATTGTAACAATTCTGAAATAAAAAGAAAAGTTCCTTTTCAACAAATTACTTTTTACTAAACAAAGAAGTATTTTGATTGCATTCTAAATGGTAGAAGTATTGATAAAACAGACGTTCTGACATTTTTTCTATATTTCCAATTTAAATCCAACTTTAGTGCCGCTATTATGTGCCATCCATCTTTCCGATAAATTTTTATCAAAAAGAATTTTAAAAAGGATTTCCAAACCTTCATAGTCATCCTTCGGAACAGCCATACGAAGCTCATAAGCGGAAATAAAACATTCGGCCAAATGGCTACTCGATTCGCTGAAGCAAGCTAACGTTATGTGCAATCAAAACAGTGAATTAGGTTTAACATTTCGACTAAAAAATAGAGTTAATAAAAATTATATTTAAAGTAATCTTTGAAAAATGGTTAGAAATTGGAGAAAATTAGTACTGCAGTCAAATGGTAATCATTTATAATGCTAATGTTTGGAGTATACAAATTGTGTTTTGAGTGGTTCTTTGTTCAAATTTTATAGCGGCAGATCTTATAATTTTTTACTACAATCCCTTTAGAGCGTCATAGCGACTTTTTAACATTGCTAGTTAAGCCTTCAAGGTTCAAAGTAACATGAGTGTTAAATTTCGCCTGAATTTCTCAAAAAGTTCCGAAAGGTTCATACATGTATGTGCAACATTTATAATCGAATTTACTTATTTTATAGCCCAAATCGTATTGAACTGTATAATAGTTTTGATATTTGTTCAGGAATTGTTCTTTATGACTAACGTGCTAAACTTGTATTTACAAAACTTGCATGGATAATATTGCTTTTATGGTCTACCAGCTTTTACCTGCGACTTAGTACACGTGGAACTGACTATGTAATCAAAATGTAAAATATTATCACATCGTATCATTATGGTGCTGTTGAAAATAGAGTCTCATATTATGTAATCAAGAAATTTGTAAATCATTGAAAGATATAAGGGAAAATTTCAAACTTTACTTTTATTCCAACACCTTTTTGTATACAACATTAAATGATTTATTATTTTCCGTCCGCACATACAAGTTTTGGGTGATTGAAACAACGTGAACAACCAACATATAATTGATCGTGTGAGAAGCATGGAACACTCAAATGAAAGCCTGTCACTTTTAAAGTTTAGCCTGGGATTTGCTGATAGTCATTTTAAAAGCCAATTTTAATGGAAATCGCAATTTCTTGGAGCGAAATGGCAGGTTGTTTGGAATAATAGATATGCGGGGAGTTGAAACTCTGTCTCCTTTATCAGATCCTATAATAATGGTAGCTTTCATAATATCACTGCCAGGCTCTGTAGTACGAAGATTGATTCTATTGCACAGTCTGGATGCATCAGTAGAGCTTCAGCCGAGCAAAGCTTAAAAGCCAACTTTCCGCTACAGCTTATGGGAAACAGCTGACACTTGTTAACTCGGCGGAGGTGAGAAATTGAACGGGGTGAGTAGTACTATCGTCATTAGCCATCACATTGTCTATGGATGATCTAAAAGTAGCCTTTCTTGATTCTTCTAAATACAGCGAGGATTCGACGTTCTATTTCTAGCCACTATCATAGATCGAGCTCTATTACTGCCCATTGAAACAGTAGATTTGCATTTTAACGGGAATTTCAAAAAACTATAAAATAATTACAAATTCAAAAATTTTAACTAACCTGAAAACCAATGTACTTAAAACTATAAGCATATGCGAAAAATAGTTAACTAACATAAATACAACTTAATTTTTTAAAAAAGCGCCCAACTAATCTAAAAACAATTTATTTGCTATGTATATCTGAAAGAAGACAAAATACCAAACCGATTAATCAAAATCAGGTCTATATCCATTGAGAATACTATTAGTCAACGACCAGAATTCGCTGCGCATGAGTGAATTTTCAAGGCCAGTTATGGTAATGCAAATGGGTGAATTTTTTATACCAGTTAGGGTAATGCTATGTAGATTATGTCATTCTGTTTTATTTTAATTCAAAATTACTTCAAAATGAATCTGAGAAATCGATTTATTAACAATTTTTAATTTTAAATGCATTGAACAATAAGAAAATAAATAGAATCGTTTAAAATAATTGGTCGAAAATATGTTAAGCTTCATCTCATTATCGCAGAAAAACAAACAAATTGAAGTCTTACTAATTTGGCAGTGGAAAAATAATTTTTGCTGGAAAAGTGCGTTTTTATTTAATAAAAAATAACCACTCAATTAACTAGAATAAATAATAGCCTATAACCTACTCTAGACTAAAATATCTCTCTGTGCTAAATTTCATTCAGCTGTTCTGGAATGGTTGACTAACATCATCCATCCAAACTTTCATATTTATAGTATTACTATAGATTCTAAAATTTCTATCACTTCACTAGATTTTAGAGCATCCCTTGGTTTTCGATTCTCTGAATTGAAATGGCGAAGTGCGAAGGTCCAACTCGAACATCGCACCCATCCTACGGAATTAACATTCTCGTGACCGTAGCTTTGTTCTGTTTACATGCAGCAAAGCTCTTGCATATTAAAACGAGGATCAGAGTACCATTTTCAGCTGTGAGGGCGCTTCTTGATTGGCCGTGGTATTCAGTGTCCCGGATTTCAAATGAACGATGCTTTGAATTGGATCGAATGTACCGAAATATCTTTGATCAGATGGGAAGGAGGAGGGATAGGATTCAAACTATTCTGATTGATTCATTTTGTATTATCTATGGGAAAATTAAATTATATTATTGAGTCTTAATCAAATTTTAATGAAATGTGGGCAAAACAATTTTTCTTATCGTAATTATTCATTATTGCTAGAGTTCTCGAATTTTTGCTTTCGGTGCTTCATCATTTTTATAATAATGACAATTGATTTTAAAGGATCTAACACTTTAGATGGAACAAAGAGATAATTAAGTAATAATAATTTTCATTTGGCATAACGATTTCATTTTCTTGTTTGTAAATTGAAATTAAAGTGTACTGAAACACAAGTCCTGAGGCAATGCAGAAAAAAAAATTGAAACTATATGAAAAAATTAAATTTATCATAAAGATAACGCGGATGTATGAGAATTATCTTGAGTGTAAAGTGGCACTGTATGAGTATTATTTGCAATTTTTTGCCGGTGCATATAAATGTGCATTATACGTAGCGAGAAAAAGCAATATATAATTATATATTACTTTTCCAAAATGCAGAGTTTGGGCGGTGGGATCCTTTTGAAAGCAAAAGAATTCTTCCAGATTTTAGTCTGCAATTTTAGAAACATTTTCACGGTTCAATGGTGCCGGAGTAAAAATGAAAGTTTATATTTTTCCTCTCTCAGCTTGCAGCTGAATTATTGGCGCATGCTTGACACTAGGTTTACGGACGTTTCTTGTGTACCTATCTCTATGCAAGTTTGACGCAAGAACGAATACTCCTTCCAAACATTGACTATGTTTTGTAGAATTTTATTACCTCTGCTAGGTATATCCAGTTGATAAAGAAGGGCGATTTGTCAAAAGAGCATGAAATTCAGATTCACAGTAATATTAGTAATTCAAAAAATATTCTAGTAATTTATTTTTCAAAACTCGAACTAAGCAACTGAAACCTTCAAACTCTCTTCGCGCTCAGCGTTGCGAAGAGAATAAAATTGACATTCTGCGTTTGTTCTCTCTATTATTGCTTATCAGCAACAGCTGTTTATCGCTTGTTTCGTTTGAGATAACGATGTCGGATAAGGGGTCGAATTATTGTTGGTACATTCCTATTTATTATTGATGCGATGTTTGCATGCTTACTCAAAATTTTGTCTAAATTACGCTCGCGTCAAATTGACGCATATCCATAGAGAGAGGTAGAGCTTAAAGGTAATTTCGATATTTCAACCTTTTTGAAGAAAATAGACTTCGATATATATTTACCTCGAACAATAGGTAAAAGTAATTACAAAAGATAACATAAAAATGCAAACGTGTTTAGTATATTTCCATATAAATTTCGAAATTCGTAAAAATGAAGCATCCCGTCAACCTAGTTTTGAAGGTAAGCGGGCGTGTAAAAAGATATCGCAAATTTAAGACAAAATGGATCGTAAATATCAAAGTATTTACGACGATCCTTTTAATTTAAAAACTAAAAATGGGGAAAATAATTAGATCTAAGTTTTAAATACTGCTAAAAGATAAAAATTATAAAATACTACAATTATTGATGATATACTACTAAAGGTGTATTTTTAGAAACTGTTTTTTTTTTTTTAAATTTCATTTGTTATATGCTCTCTTTTTTTGTATTAATGGTATAAATTATCTCAACATAATTTTGAATTAAAAACTATAAATAATTCTCCAGCGAATTCCACTATATTTTAAACTTTTTTGGCCCAATTGATCTTCTAAATAGGAGCACATTCATTAATATATTTAAAAATCTATAATACACTCGCCCAGAGATATTGCCACATAAATTCTTTCCTAATGAGTTTTTATTAAAATTTTATTTTATTATTTCAAATGTGCGTGCGTGTTTTGCTTATACATTGCGAATCTCCGGTTTACTGCCATTGATTAGTTGTAAACCGAAGCCGAGTTAAGATTTACCGTAGACGATAATTGCTACTTTCACCTAGGAAAGGGAGGCGAGTTTGCGCTAATGATGTAATGGGGCGATCTCTAAGCGGCATTAAAGCGACACCTTGTTGATGACCGCTTCTTAATGAATTATAAATAATGTTCCACTTCATAAATTCCCGTGGTGTGTTCCATGCGTGTGTTCGCTCATTATTAATGGACAGTTTAATTGGACATCCGCTGCTTTCGTTATTAGCGGACGATTTCCAACTGACGAAAAGATGATTAAAGTCGAAGAAAACACTTGAGGTGTTTAAATGGGACTGTCCATTCTTCCCATGTTCCTGATCGAAATCATTTTACACTGAATAGGAACCAGGAAATGCATTTCTATCGTTACAACTCAAATTACAATTGTTGTTCCTGTGTTCCACTTTACAACGGAAGGAGGAGTGCAGTAGCTTCTGTGAATATTGATCCCTGAACCGAATAACGATCACCTTTGATTCAGTACCCCCCCCCCAGTGGTACAACTCTCGACTTGGAAAAATTTGTGACCAGATTCAATCTTACAGAACAAGGGAAACAAAAGATTTCTGGAAACTCTGGAGTTTTAAGGAAAACTAACGATTTCTTTCATTTAGTTTTCTGGAGTTTTAAGTTTTATTGTTATCATCCATTCTGATGTTCAGTAGCACAAAAATCCCGTTGGTGGATTCCGCTCAAAATTTATGCAATTATGAAGTTCACGTGAACATGTGTAGATTAAAAGAATTTTTTCAGGCGAAATACTTTTAAAAATTGATGAATAGTTACAACTTTAGAGCAAAAACTCACGTACCAAATTCTACCTATTTTACATCTTGCGTTTTTGAATTACAGATTTCACTGATAGACGTAACTACAAAAATTATTTTTACACTCTACGTTAGTTGATACATTAAATGTTGAGAATAGTTTGTTATTAATTAGATCATTTTTTCTACAAACCTCGAAAAAATAAAGAAAAAACTTAGAAAGTTTTAAAAACTTGGGATCGAATTTGGGAAGTTTATTTTCATGAAAAAATGGTCTTCTAAGAAATATGAAGACTATTGAAACATATAATCGACAAATATTGCTCATTTATATTAATTTAATATCTAATTCGAGTGCCAGAATCAATGGAAGAAACGGCAAAACAGTGACTTCGTTAATAAAATCCAGGACTTTAAATTTGCCATTCATTACTCTCATTTGACATTCATAGTCAAAAAGGAAGTTTTCTATTAAGACTCCGTGGGGATGGGATGAGTCGTAATAATTTCATGTTTTCAAGAAGGAAATGATCAATAAACTCTTCATTTCAACCTCATCAAAACACTTATGTCCAAGAAAAGCAATTACACGAAAGCCGTCCTGTAATTTTTCTCGACTTGAAGGAAACACTTGAGCGTCCTTTCGTGCACTTTATTTATTCTTTTAATTAGAAAGAACCCTTCCTAAAACTCATCTTTGAAGGGTTTCCCTAATGAACGTTTCATTTCAATGCCATTCAACAAATTGCTTTCCCGTCCATCGTTTTTAATCACTTTCACACATTTCGGTTTGAATCTAGCATTAATTATATCGTTACGTCACCGTTACGTCATGTTCCGTCATTTCAGCCCTCCAATCAGAGTCTGCGGTCTGTGTATCACAAAGATATTTTCTGTTTTTCTCGAGTCTTCCTGGGCTAATGAGTTTTGTTTGGCCCGTCTCGAGGGCTCGGATTGGATGGGGGTGGGGGGAAAGAATCATGAAAGATTGGCTCACAGGCAGTGAAAGATGGACTGCTTCACTTCCCAGAGGGTTCCTCAATTAGTGTCCATTTCTCTGTGCGAGCCGAAGCTTGGAAAGAAATTATTTTCCTCAACAAAAATGACATCGTGTACGGAAATCAATGTCAAAGACAAGGGGGAATTATCTGAATGAAGGGGAGTTTTCTAAAAGGGGAAGAGAAGGTATAAGAAAGATCCAATCAAAAGTGTTTTTTTTTTATGAATCTCGATGTTCGAGTCCTCCTTCCGTCCGAAGTATAAATATTTGGGATTACGCCTATCTGTGAATATGATATTTCAAAATCATGCTGGAATGAATGGATCAGATTGAATAAATCGAATTATCTCGTTTAAGAAGTTCAATATTTAATTCATTTTTATCAAAAAGTGCTGACAAATTTAAATGAATCAGTTTCTGCAAAAAATAAATAACAACGACTGCAAAGAGAAATGGATTAATTGATTACACTCAACATTTTAGATGGATTTAAACTTAAACATAAGTCAAAATAACTTTCCGAATAAAGCGTCAGTCGTACAATTGTACGACTGATTCCTCGAACTTTTAGGGGGGACATCATTTACATCATTTAATATCATTTTCAGCATTCCCAGTGTCACTTAATATTTGTAAATTCTCTATGTGTGTGGATGTAACAACTGTTCTCCTTTGTCTTGACAATTTGAATTGCATCCGTATTATGTAAGGCAAGAAATAAAACCATAGTCAACTTTTTAGTGGGTAAAAACTAATTTTATATTCTAGTAATTAAAAATTAACTAAAACTTTGTCTTTTACAACATCGGAGAATATTAATTGAAAAAATATTCCCATTTTATTTACCATGCTAAATTTCAAAATTATATTTCTTCAAAGATATCAGTTAAAAAAAAACACGCTTGATTTTATAAAACAGAAATCGTGTTTTTACGGATCAAGTAGCACAGGAATTTCAAACAAGGGAAGGATTAATTGTCTAAGTAGATCTATCATTTCAGATATAAAAAATAATAATAATTCGATAACGAAACAATTTGGGACACAATTGAAATTGTATCCCAAATATTGAACATTTGTATCAAATTATACTCTCAATTAATGGAAAACTAGAAAATCCGGTTGGAAGGGCAAAGACTGAGCATTCATTTCTGATCTTAATTGATTCTTTTAACCACTTACTTTAACCATCCAGAAATGAAATTTTACTTATACTATTTATATTTGAATGAACAAAATTAATGCACATTTCTATATGATAAAACTCTACGGAATTTTCTACAAAAAAATATATCTTGTGATAATAACATCAAAATGCATAGCGGTTTTAAAAATCAAATTGTAACTCAATTGTTTGTTATAATAATTTCCATAAAATGTTTCAATGGCTAGTTTTTGGATACGTAATTGGTACGGTAGTTATTGGATTCTTTAACTTTCTGAATCATTAGTTTACCTTAAGCTATCTCGTTGGGTGGGGGCACACAATTCCACACTCAGCAAAGGATTCATTATTACTCAAGTGACACTGAGCGATTATTTCAAAAGACCGCATTCGTTACACAAAAGTTCTGGAACAATCCGCGAAATTTTTCTTCCTGTCAGTCTGTGTGGTGCCTTAGCAAAGCAGAGATTCAAAGAATTTTGAGTGGTTTTCGCCATTATGACTTTATATCCCGAGGAGAGGTTGTTGCACTTCTGCAGTAAAGGATTCGATTGAAAAACGATGCGCCTCCTCTTGTAATGAAGGGGAGACAGGTTTTCATAAGTTTCTCTCTACTGCCATTGTATCTTTAAATATTTCTATTATTCAACATAACTTACGAGGATACTTTCTTGAATTCGAAATCAATTCACCATGCTGTCACTTTTAGAGAATTAATAATCTAAATTGCCCCTAAGAGCGAAAGGTTCTACTGAAAATAATATATACATATAAATCATCCCCTGGGAAATAGTTATTTTAGCCTCACCTCCTTGTCCCTTTATATGGCATTTTGCTTTGAGGAGAAAGGCAGGATTTCTCAAGACAATTGTAAAAAATACAACGAACAATAACGGTCTCATACATAATAATAAGAGAATTTGAGCTCGATACAGATGGAAGCTTGGTACTTACGTATTAGACCGTCGACACCAACGGTTTAGTAACTCACTGGCAATGGATTCAAATTTGGCGATAAACCGTCGACGCCAATGAAACCAACAAAATGGCGGACGACAGTTAAGGTTTGAACAATTTTTAAAATAATGACGATTTTTTGCCATTATTGGAGGTTTGTTAACTCATTGGTAACACCTTCAAATTTGGCGATCAAGATCTAAGGTCTAATACGTAAGTACCGGAAACTTCATGCTTTGTTTGCTTGTGATACCACCCCCCCCCCCCCCCCTGTGCCATAGAATAAACAGAGTAATAGGGTTCTTCGAAACAGGCTTTATTTTGAGAATCTTTCGAACTGTCAACCCACTTAGATGTGAACGGATGAAGAAACAAGAACGCATTCATATCCTTCCGCCAGAGAATGGGCCGCAGCGGCCTGATCCCGTGTAGCACATCCCGTTGCATAAAATTGTACAATACTATGCGATATTATATGATATTAAACAATATTGCAAATGTTGATCAATATTGTAAAATATTTGTGTGTTACTAGGGATGGTAAGGTCTCAGATTCGGAATTCCAGGGTTTAAAGTTCAAGATCCGATTCCATCAATGAACCTTCGAGTAAACTGGTCTCAACATCGCTAAATCCATTGGGGTCAAACGTTCTTTCGGTTGTATGGAGGGGAAGTGTATAGAGACAGAGGTGTCAGATTAGGTGTCACTCTTGTCATCTGACAAAATTACCTGATTCGTACCAAAATAGCCCTAGCGTTGCTTTAAATCAGGAATTTGTATAGTAAAACTAAACTTTATCGCAATAAGATTTTTTTTAAAAAAAATCTGTATCAGAATTTTAAAAAAGCTATCATGAAATCCAAAACCGATAAATCACGATATTTCCAGTGAATATGTGATCTTTTTTTGAAAAGGCGCCGTGAATTGATTCGGGAATTTGTCTCGCAACTGAAGTTATTAAAAAATTAAAATGATTACTAAAACTTCTAATTACTAAAATAAAATTAATCATGATTATCATATCCTACAGATCCTTGAAACTGGACAACTATCAACTTATCAGGCAAATAACCGGTGTAAGGAGAGGATAATGTCATTCAAGGAAATGAATTAGAAATTCTGATGTGGGGGGTGGGAGTTCACTAGATTGAATACGGTTGAAAATAAAATAAACAGGGATTAAAATTTTTATTGGGAAAAAGTTGATTTACAAGTGTTCACCCACTTTCTCTTCTGTCTCTTTCCTGGCTTCAACAATATATTTCTTAGCTTTTCTGAACATTTTTAATTTTCTCTACTGAATCCACCCTTCCAATCCATACAGATATGTATGTAACAAATTCGATAATTAGGATCTTGAATTTTTTTTCATATTCGTCTTATAATGCTTCTTATAATCGTCAAATTAAGAATTCCTTTTCTCTCTGCAGTATTTTATTATTCGTCCAAACTTTTTATACTTTTGAAGGATTTTTTGATATTTAGAGCATTCTTTGTAATTTCAAGCAGAGCTTAGTTTAGCTATATTCCGGTTTTTTCCAGTTTTTAAAGCCAAATTATGGCTATTTTAGAACAGACCTCTTTGATTTAGACCGTAGTCCGATGACAAGAGTTACACCTGATCTAGCGCTCCCCTCTCCAAAGATTCCACACAACAACAGCGAGAGGGCATTTTTATACATTTTACGCATTTTACGAAGAACACGAGTGGTTGTATCTTGAAGCTTAGAAGTCTCTTCAGCTCAGTTCAGGGGAGTTGTTTTTCATTTTTTAAAATGGTATAGTATTGTAACGAAGCTTGTCCTCATTCAGAGTGAACTAAATGGCTCAGTGGCAGAATATTATGAACAAAAAGAGATTTTTCTTAACTTCGTATCTGGCTGCAGGCAAGGTGCTTAAATATCGTTTTGTTATTGATTTACTTTTTTCTTTCTTTTTACTTGTTCTAGAATGTTCTTCTAATTTCTGCATCTTTCTAAGTCTGGAAAACTCGAATCCCTTCGTCTTGAAAATAAAAACCGATGTAAGGTTCAGTTCCTTGAATAAAATCTCGAGTTGAGATTAACGAGTGTCATCTTCGACTTTAATTAACACACGGTTGATCTACGCTAAATCAATATATGCGACAATATTAATTTAGAGCAATATTATATTAATAATAAATATAATATTTAGACAAAAATAGTTATTACAAACAATATTATAAATTCTGAATTCTTTCCATTTTATTTTTCCTTTCTGTCCTGAACATTTTGCATTTGGATCCTTTTGTAAATAAAAACCCTCGTTTATTTCGCTTGTAAATATTGGTAAATCTCTTCAACAAAGATCACAATGAAGAAAGGTATTCTTGTTATCAGCCAAGGAGCAGCAAATGTATGTGTTATTTTGCTTTGAAAGCATTTTGTTGAGAGAAAAGACACCCTAAATCCTTATACCGATGTTTTGAATTTTATGACGTTATAAAAAAGTAAATTCGCCTGTTTTAACATTTATTTTAATATGTTCTATATAAGGTGTTTGAAAGCTGCATTTTTTTATTTTAAAAAATTTCCCACACAACTACTTTCCTAACCTTGCTTCCAATTAATTAAATTTCTCACGTCTTTATGCGCAAAATTAGGATATGACATAAATATGATGGCTCAACCTATTGCTTGATTAGCTAGTTTTACCTATCATTTATTGCTTTACTTTGCATTAGGCAAGAAAAAATAAAATATAGTTTCAACACGGACCTTTTAACTTTTGCCTTAAAATTCTCGCTTATATATTTTTCATTTATTTTCGATTAAGAAGACGACATTTTCTTCTTCGAAAATCACGCTCCCACTCCAACCCACACACTCTCTGAGAAATAAGAGCAATATTTATTTATTTATTATTATTATTTGGGCATCTATTGTAGTTTCAAAATACATGATTTTTCAAACAACGACCAATTGTTTATTTTGGCTTCTGTTTGTTCTGTCCTTATTGAAGTATTAATTATTCCCCAGTATTTTCAATGAAAATTTGTTCCTGAAAGAAAGACACCACAATCTTTGTTTTGAAAACTGGAATTGCATAAATGAGGCTACCAGGATGTTTATTTGTTTGGAGAATTTCGTGGACTGAGACAAATAGTTTTAATTGTCACAGCAGAGCTGTAGACTTAAACAAAATAACGGCACCGAAACTTTTCTCTAAATAAGGCTCATTTTACAAAAAACAAAAAGCAGAAGGTAACATAGTGAGTGCACTTTTCATTACAAAAATAGATTTCGTAAAACATATTATATTGAGGTGCGCACCAATGTGGAGCCTCAGGTGCGGAATATACGGATGGTATCGAATTTAATTCATCCGTATATATAAAAAATTGTATACACAGAGGCATGGAGCAATAGCACCAGAAAAAAATGCAGAACCTAAAAAAATAAATTGATTCGAATTTTAAAACGAGAATGTCGTAATCAGATCTTAATATCTATTTGGAAAGAATAAAAACTGATGAGTTAACTATTTGATGCCAGATTTTTTTGTTTACTTTTAATATCAATTAAGATTTTTTTTTAAAGAATTGCATTGTTTAATATATCAATATGAATGTTAACACTACAATTGTCTTAATATGTCAGCAGGAAACACAATGTATATTTTATGAGATTTTAAATTTTGAAGCATTGGGTGTTTCTTTTCTTTGGGGAAAATAGTATATTATCGTTTTACAAACGTTGACTGGTTTGTATTTTTTTGTCACGAAAGCCGCATTGTAGAGCTAAACAAGTGATGGAACCAAGTTAGTTTAATTTAGTTATCTTGACATCCCGTTGTAAAGCAACACAAGGGATATATGAGGATAGATATAGAAATTTTGAACCCAGGTCATATAAAGAGAAGGATACCTGAACTCGCAAACCCCTCTCCATACCAAACCAACGGGAGGTCCTTTGAGCTTGACGGATTTAACTGCAACATACCACCTTACACAACGGCCCTTCGAGGGAATGGGGCCTCGAACGTAAAACCCTACGTTTCAAGAGCCAAGATCTTACCACCAGGCCACCTTGGTCCCATGGTTATACCAACAAGCAAACTATAAAAACAAACTTTAACCATTTGCACTCGGAAAAGTAGTTCGATGCATAATTATTCAATATACAAGGGCTTGTTTATTGCTCCAAATGTGTGTGTGTGTGTGTTCAAAATAGAATTTCTCCGTCTTTTTACCCTTCTGTAGGTATTTTCAAAAATCAAAATTGATAAATGAATAAATAAAACGTTAAAACGATGCACGACATTGAATGATGCCCAAGAGGCGCCCTCAAGTGCCGAGGGTTAAACGGTAAAATCATTAAGTATGGTGCCAACATTAAAATGAATGTAATATATGTGAAATACGTACAATGTTAAATATATTTAAGTGAGCAAACTGATGTGAAAATAATGAAGCAATGAATCTATGTAAAAAGTCAAAACATGAACCGAAATTTAAAAATACTAGATATAGGTATAAAGGCCAATGGTTTCTTATAATTTAAAAATACTTGGGTGGTATTTCAGATTCGAAACTGGTTCATACTCGAAGTCTTTTGGAATTAATGGCAATGACTTAAAAAGTGTGAACGAGAGGAATTTAAAGATGGGCATTTGATTAATCTGGGATTTATGGTAAAATCCTCATGACATCCAGATCACTTTGGTGCCACTTCTCAAAGAGAAAAACGAGGTATTCATGCGTGTAGCGGGTTTGACCTATACGGAGGCTAGTTAATTTGACATCAATCTCACGTATAGGATGATTAGGCTACTGTCCAATGGATGGTGTGAAAGAATATACAGATATCATGTGTTTTGCCGAGTAAAATGCATGTGTTTAATGAAGGCGTTCCTAGCATCACTGTTTGGATTCCCTTGGTTCAAAGGGACACTGCAGATTTTGCGGCTGAGCCGCCAATCCGTTGCCATAAATACCTGCCCTAAAATGCCGAAATGACTGAATGAATCATCAAAAAGGAATTGAAAATCTTCATTTTGCTAGGTGTGCAAAGTGAATAAAATTTGTACAGTCATTGGATGCATTTTATTGTGGTAAACAATACACTTTTGCTATCAGTGCAAATAATGATTTTTCTCTTAGAAAAGCGAATTTTATTGAAAGCACAGAAAATAGCAACCAACTCAGCTGTAAATACTGAACAATAATTGTTCAGACCGCAGCTTAGTGCATCTGTTGGAAGTATGATTCCTCAACCAACATTTCCGACGGATTTCGAACCATTTGGGAAAATGAGTTTAAAATTAGAGTACCGATAGCTATGATATAAATAAATCGCAGTTGCAGTACAACATGAACAGTTGAAGATTTATCAAATCTTGTAAAGGAATTCAAAAAAGAGAATTGTGATGTATACAAAGGTAGGATTTACTTTTCTACTGTCTATCATGTACATAAATATAAAATCGATGTTTTACGAAGAATGGCGTATTGGTTTTAATGATAGAATCTGAGCTGATTCTTATCGCATTATGTCTTACAAAATTAAGGTTGTGTTTTTTTTCCTGTAAATCATCAATCCAATTGTTTGTTTCACTTTTATCAAATTCATAACTAACTGATCCCCAGAGTCTGAAACTGTAGGAAATTTATGCATTTTTTTTAAATTCTTTCTAGTTATTTTTACTTTTTTTCGGAAATTTGTATTTGAAGCATTTTGAAACTCAATATCAAATGACATGATAGTTAAATTATTTGTCAAATTCACTTCATCTAACATATTAATTTAATACTTTGAAATGAGCTAAATTTGATCTAGATAATATTTATGAAAATGTTCAATATACCATCAATTTACTATATTGTAATATGGTATAATGTTTTCAATATTCCATTCATATTTTAAGACCTACTTGGTAAATTTATTTGACAAACATTTAAATAAAAGCTTTAATAAGCAACACTTCTAAGTAATAACTCTAAATATTTATATATGGGAATTTTCAGAACTGCAATAATTCAAAATATAATAATGTAAATTCAATTTCCAACATTCTTCAGATTTTTTTTGGATAACAGCAATGCTTAATAACTCCAAAATGTAATATGGTACCTTCAGATTTATAAGTTGATCTAAATATAAAATAAAATCTATAAACAAATTTAAATTTTACAAAATTTTCATTTTCATTATCAAACGTTTATAACACTTCTTGAAATAAGCAAAAGTTTATTTTTAAACAAAACAAAAGTGTATCCATTTTTCCTCCATAAATATTTGAATCAATTAAAGGTGGTAAATTATAATTTAATAATCATAAATATGAATGAAATAAAAAGTTCGTATAAAATATGTGTAAATATTTGATAGAAAAAATACTATGCCATTTTTTAAGCTATCAAATAGCTGCTTTTTTGTTGATTTAATTTTTTTCAACTGACGAATACTTGTTTATTTTAATTAATTTATAATTAATTTCTATGAAGCTGAAGTTGTAGAAGTTGTAGTTGTTTTGTTGAAGAATCCTCGATCATCAAAGAAAGAATTTAAACGTGAAATTCGAAGAACGCAGCATTAAAAATCAATTATTAGCAATTTAGGTGAAAATTGATAGAAATATCATACATTACAAAATTGATGTTTGATATAGAAATCGATCATTCTTTTTAATGGCAATGCTACAATATCAGGAAAAACCGGAAACATGCCTCGAATATCGAAGATGTGAGAAAGACATTTAGTTGTGATCGAATCACTGAGCTGGTGAAAAGATCTTCAAACTACCTGATGGACTGTCCTCAAAACCTTTTAGAACCAGAATTCTTTGAAATCGTGATCATTATTAATGTTTCATTTGATTTAATGGCTCCCTAACTGAACAAAACACTGGAACGCTATAAGTTCTTTGTTTAAGAACAATGCATCAGAAGAGAAGTTCGAATGAAAAGGATATAGAATGTCTTTCGACATCTGAGGGTATTTTATACATAGTAATTCAATCGACTTTTGTGATATGACTTCGGTAAAAGTGGAAATACATCTCACTTTAGTTTTTTTAAAAAAAACCCGCCTGCCACTTTTTTTGTGATTCTCTAATAAAAAATTACGTGAGACTTCAGGGTTAAAATAGAATTTGAAAAAAAATGTTTTGCCACTTTTTTTAGTTTCTCAAAGTCTATTAGCCTTCATCGGTACGATTAAACATCTGATTTTTAAAGAAATTATTAAACTAATTTAAAAAATATCTAACAAGAAGAGGCTGCTGATTGGGAAACTGAATTTAGAATGGTACATTTTATAAAAATATTATAAAACTATAATTTTTATTTAAAAATACATTAATAAACAATAACTAGACATCTACAAAAAATACTTTTCACGTTTTTGGTATAAATTATATAAATTGTCTGTATCGGTCCGAAATGATTTAAAATGGTCACTAACATACATGGCTGACAATCAGACGCTGACGGCTCGATATTGCACATTTATAATTAATAATTTTGTTTTAAATTTATGATATACATTTACTTTTATTAATCCTAATTAGCCGAGAAATTACCGCTTATTCGCAGGATAATTTTATCAAAATTAAGTTAGATTTTTAAATTGAGTAATAAATTTAAATATATTTTTATTTGTTATGAATAAAAGGTATAATTAATCTTGCTATGAAAAAAATCTATAATTTTTCCCCGTAAATTCTGAACTTTTTTTGTATTTATTAATTTATAGAAACCAAATTAAAAATTATCATAAAGGTATAGGAAACAAAAATTATCTTTACATCTGTATTAGTAATTATGACTGTATAAATAGAACAATAATTTCTTTAGAAGATTGCTATAAAATAAAATTCCAATTTTAGACAATCGGGCCACGTATTCAATGAATTAATGGCTGCCCTCGGTACCCTTTGTGGTTCAATGAGTTCTACATATCTAGAAAAAAACTTTATAATTTTTTAATTCATATTTACAAACATTAATAATAAGTATTATTTATCAGCATTACATTTGTTTTATAACTAATAGTTATTAGTATTTCAAAATGTTTATCAATTTTGGTTTCGTTTCAAATAATGTTTTAAAATGAAGCTCAAAACTCGCGCGCACACACATTTAGAATTGAATCCTGACTACCTGTTCAGCATGAGGAGTAACTCTAATCCTTGTCTGTGTCTCTGCTGAAGGACATTGACAACTTAACCCTTTGCACTCCGAAAAATGATTAGATTCAAAAATATTCACCTAGATTTGTTTATTGCTATGAAAAGTAAATATACATAATTCTTTTATGCTGAGTTTCTTTGAAAAATTAATCTACATCTCTTAATCATTATCTAAGCGTTTTTAACAATTAAATTTGAAAAATAAATAAACGTTAAAATGATACACAATCTTGAA